>VXBW01007314.1:365055-406136 GCA_013400375.1 Thinocorus orbignyianus | reverse complement strand
CCAGAACTGCTTTCTTAACACAGTTATCAAGCAACAAGGCCTTCTCGGACAATCCCTGAAGAAATGGCTGGGCAGTTTAAGCTGTTGCTGACCCAAACAGTTTATTACCACTCTCCTGCCAGAGGATACTGTCCCTACCGCTTTGCTATGGGGCTGAATTGTACGACTGCTTTTCATTTGCCACAGTCCTAAGTCTGTTGGTTTGATTTTGCTTGTGGGCACAGATGATCTCAGCAGCCTGGCTAAGCCAGTGGAGAACCAGTTCAGGAGCACTCATGACACCCAGTGACACCCAGCCTGGGCAATTGTGCCCCAGCAGCCATGGCTGCTTCTGAGGCGAGTGTTCCATCACAGGCCAGATCCTCACCGACTGCAACTAGACAAGTGCAATGGCCGTCACTGTAGTAAATGACCTGTGACATCCACGAGAAGCAAGGTTTAGCTTACCTTTAAACTGTGGTATCTCCCCTGTGGGGCTTTTAGGCAGTCCTTTATGGCATGCGTCACTAGTCAAGGCCACAGTAACTCCACAGCTTCCCAGCAAAAAGCCTATTTGTTGACTTCCTGCATCCTAAGAGATGAAAAAATAAAAGCAATATAGAGAATTGATTAGAAGTGATTACAGGCTGAAAACATTATTGTCCTTGAGCACATTATCTTGAGAAGAAAACAGTTTCTTTCTTTTATGCAACTTAGCTGAGTAGCAAAACTCATTTGTACATTGACAAAGGAATTCCATAACCTACCCATCCTCTTGTCTGTAACAACATAAATCACAAAGAGAACTGAAGCCATCAGATGGCACCTGCTCTCACATCTCCTCAGAAATGACAATGAGTGGGTGGGAGGGTGGCTGATGCGCCAGAGGGCTGTGACATCCAGAGGGACCCCTGGAGAAATGGCCCAACAGGAATCTCATCAAGTTCAACCAAGGCAAATGCAAAGTCCTGCACCCGGGGAGGAACAACCCCCTGCATCAGCATGGGCTGGGGGCTGACTGGTTGGAAAGCAGCTTTGTAGTAAAGGACGTGGGGGTCCTAGTGAACACCAGGCTGAATCGTGAGCCAGCAAGACACCCATGCAGAAAGGCAGCAAATGCTGTCCTGGGCTGTGTTAAGGGAAGTATTGCCAGCAGATTGAGGGAGGTGACCCTTCCCTTCTACTCAGCACTAGTGAGGCACATCTCAAGTGCTGAATCCAGTTCTGGGCTTCCAAATACAAGACACAGAGCTACTGGAGAGAGTCCAGTGAATGACCACTGAGAGAACTGGGACTGCTCAGCCTACAGAAGAGGCTTGGGGGAAACTCATCAACGTGTACAAACATCTGAAGGGAGGGTGCAAAGAAGACTATGACAGGCCCTTTCTAGTGGTACTCAGTGAAAAGACCAGAGGGAATGGGCGCAAAATGGAGGAGGTTCCAGGAAACACTTTCTGACTGTGAGGGTGACTGGGTACAGTTGCCCAGAGAGGTTGTGGAGTCTCCATCCCTTGAGATATTCAAAGTTAGCTGGACGTAGTCCTGGGCAACCTGCTCAAGGTGGCCCTGCTTGAGCAGGAAAGCTGGACCAGATGACCTTCAGAGGTCTCTGCCAACCTCAACCATTTTGTGATTCTGTGATGATTCTAGGGAACAATATGGGCTATAAATGCTTCCACCTGGAGAAAGCCCTTAAGAAGATGGCCATACAGTGGTGACAGTATCACTATTTATGCTGATCTATCCTGATTTGTCAATAACTATTTCATTGAGTAGTTACAGACACATTTCAGGAGCACTATAGATAGACAAGTGCCCATTAGAGAAAGCATATTACATTTGACTTTCATCAAGGGGATACAGGCAGTGAGGCTAAAAAGTCATATAATGATTTTCAAGTCTAAGCCACGGCTGTTCTTTAGGAGATGCTGTGCTTCTGCAGCAATATGTTTGCTTTATGTATAGAGTCTTGTCATAATTCTTTCATGAACTTTACATCTACCCACTAAGCTTTTCAACAGAGCAAAGCCCTAGATGCACAATGCATATAGAAATATTAACTCTTTCTTCACAGAATGATTCTACAGCAAGTAGCCTACAGAGTCCTAAAATATCAAATTAGAATATCTTTCAAATCAACCATAAAGCATGCTTATCCATGGAAGTAACCAGAAATAAAGAACTGATGCCTTAATCTACTGATTTATTTAAAACTGTGTGAAAGAAGGAAAGCCCCAAACTGTATCTGACTAATTTTTAATGCAATTTTTATGTAGTCAAATAAAGCCATGTAAAATGGAGAAGCTATGAGAACGGAGGAAAAACAAAAGCTTGTTTTCCGTACCACCTCAAAATATGCATAAGGTAGCAATTATCAAAACTTTGATAGTAGAGTAAACAATGTGGGACAACAAACTGATCTGTCAAAACTATGCTATACAACTCCTTCCATCTGGAATCACTGCATTTGTTTTTGCTTACTACAACCAGAATGCATATAAAATGAGGAAAAAAATGACAATGTACTTTTTCAGGAAGGCTTTTTAAAATCAAGCTTGTACAAAAACAACAGAAAAGGACAGTATCCTTTGAATAACAGAGAATAATACTGGTGTATCCATGAACAGCATCTGAACAACCTGTACCCAGGGAGCTTAGAGGACAAAAATGGTTTTGCCAAACATTACGGTCCTCACTGACTCCTGTGTTAGCTGATCAATATCTATGTCACCAAACCCCTGGACAAGCCCTTATCCAGACTGGATCCTGGTTCTGCATTAGGATGAGACCTAGTGTCTCCATTCTTGGAGTCTGCTCAATCGAAAGAAATGTGGGTGCCTGAACAGTGCAGGGGAGACGGCTCTCTTTTGTGGTCCCTCAGAAGGAATGGCAGGAAGATGAGGGCTGGAGTGCTCCATGGAGAACATCACTCCTTGGACAAGACATAGCCTCTGAGACCTGCTACTTTATCATGAATAAATGGAGGTCACCAGTTTCTTAAAATATCACATCCATACTACCATTACCCCAAACTTCCCACTAAATTAAATTTAAAAATAGTTACCAATGTATGCATATTTATGAATTTATAATTAGCAATTAAAAAATGCATATAAATTTCATAATTGACAGCAACTGCATCATTCCCAATTTTAAATTAAAAAAAATGTTGTAACTATGCCCTAAAAAAGACTGCTAACAAACTGTCTCACCACTGTACTGAGAAAATGCTGATTCTCAAGCAATCAAATTCCATATAATGCAGGTCTTTATAAGCAGAAGCTAACCCAAAAAATTCCATGAAGAAATATAACATATGTAAATCAGTAGAAAGTGTGGACCTTAGAGCATCTGCATATCATGGCCCTGGGGAACGCATCAATTAGAAATGATCTGTCAGGCCCTTCTCATAGCAAAACAGAATGACAGGAAGAGCAAATTTGTATTAGCAGTTTGAGTTTTTTAGGTAACACAAGAAAGAATGACTATGCATCCACTTAATGCCATATCAACCAGTTTAGAGTATGGACACACAAATGTTATTCATTTGTTTGTAGTAATTCACACACAAGCAGAGAGAATCACATACAGATTACTTAACACAATCTACTTGTGTGGCACCATTTCTAATAACAGGCTATTTTACATCAGGAAAACCCCATCTCAAATAGCATTAAAAGCTTCACTCTATTTTTTTTCTGTACAATTAGTTCTTTCATTTGAAAGGACAACATGGCTAAACAATAACGTGACACCTTACTACCACAGGAAATTAGAAGAATTTCCCCATGTGTGGTACATATCCAATGTGTTTTACAGACTTTCAAATCCTATGCCATGCCCTTGGTGTCCACACTAAATCCTGCCTTGGAAGGAAAATGCAAATCAAGATGCTGAAGTTGAGATACTGTGATAGACACTGCTCTCTAGAGCCATAGGAGCTCCAGTTAAGGATTTACAGTACAAACACAACAAAGCTTGGTGGCAGTCTGCTAGTCTGTGTCCATTATTCCCACTTTCAGTCTCAGTCTCATACCTTCTAACTAGTTCTCCCTACAACTCTTGCCTACTTCTGGTGGCTTCATCCTCCTTAAAACCAAAAGGTACTGCAGAGAACATAGACATGAAGGAGACATCAACATACTCTGCCCCAGGCAAGTGCCACTGTGATACCTGCTGCCCCACAGACACAATTATCTCCAACTGCTCAAGTGCTGTTGAGTTACTGGACTGAGAGCCAGGAGGTGGAAGATCTGAAACCATCTCAAGCTGAAAGCCTTATGCATCCCACAGGCACACCGCAACCCTACCTACACACTCAAGCATCTAAACACAATAGTCTTTGCTGCTCTTTATACCTCAGCACGTCAGGCCCAGAGCAGTGAGAACCTTGGGTAATAATTATAAGTGTGAAAAACTAAGTTTGAGTTGAAGTGAAGCAGTCAAAGCTTCCATGTGGACCAGGAAAAAGAATACTGACTTTAAAGGCATTGATTATTTCAGATTTCAGAGACAAGTTATTGGCATCCCTTTGAGTAATGCAAAATGAATGTCTGCAACACTGAAAACTGCTTTGTAAGTAGAAAAAAGAAAAAGGAACCAAATCATTTGCTGCGCCCCACTCCCCCCCTCAAAAAAAAAATCCCCTCCCCAAACAAAACCATTCTCCTGCTTGTAAAGGCAACAGATTTTCAGGACATTCTGTTTTGTCAGCGGTGCTGTTTGCTATTTTGATAATTTTTGCTAATCTGCTACTTTGGCAACCCCCCACTTGCCACAAACACTTTATTTTGCTGAATTTTGTGGGGGAAGGGAAAAACCTCAGGGAGCCAGTGAAGACCAGGTGAAACAACTCAACCAGCACAGTCCCAGCCACAGGCAGGGAGAGACTTGCCAGCCATGCTCATTGTCAAATCCTCCACAATTCACAGTTTGAAATGACAACGTAATGCAGGCGGAAGGCAAAAGATAGAGCTGAGGTATTGTAGCATGAGGTTTGAGACCGATTGCTGACTTTGGAACTATCATTTTACATTTCTTGAAGGCACAGCCCTTGCTGAGGTACGAAAAAATGAGGTCTGCATAGCTTTAGACTGCGTCTGCACACACCTAGAGAGATCAATCTTACAGATGAAGTGAGCTGGAAATCCTCTCTGCTGTAGGTAGCCATTCAAGGTTCTCTAAAGACTTTTGTTAAAGGTTCCCTAAAGGTTTTCACCAGTACCTGGAGGCAAATTGTCTTCTTCCTGCTGCAGAGAGCAGTAATTCATTGTCAGGATAAAAACCATCCCACGTGTGGTTGCATTTCAGCATGCTGTTAGTGTCATTTCTATAATGCTTTGTGAGAGTATCTGTGTGAAGGAAAACAATTATGATCCTTTCTCCGTGAGTGAGAGTGCATGTCCTTATCTAATAAGGAAGGAAGGAAGAGACAGACTATGCAAAGGTTGGCCCGATAAGGGTTACTTCTGCCCACTTTCAAATCCCAGACTGCTTTCAAAATGAGAATTATGTGGCGAAGCCTCGCAGACTGAACTAATCTTGTTTTCTGTTACAACGCTTACTTGAGCTCCATTTGTCCTTACCCTAACAAGAATCTGCTGGTAAAGAACAAATAGGGCAACCAACAGATGTAAAGGCCAAGCATCACCAATTCTGAACTGAAAGTGAAAAGGTCTTAAGGAAACCCTCTATTTTTAAAACACAAATATCAAAGACCTTAATAAAAATTAAACACAAAGCAGATGCAATTTTTGTAACCAGCTTTAAGATGAAGAATCAACTGTCTCCTTAGACAGAGCTTTGGTGTCTGACTGTAATTTGTATGTGAAATCTGCAACTATGAGCAGTCTTAACATCCAAAAGTGTTAATGAAAGCAAGACAATGTTTGGGTTTTTTTTTGGCAGGGGATGCTGCATGAAATGCTCTCCAGGAAACTACCATTTCCTAAACTCAAAACCACAAAAAAGTAAGACTTTAAAGGATTTGAGATACCCTGTGGCCAACTGAGCAAAGTGCCCAGCTGCTGAACTGTATGCAGAGGTAAGATTGGGCACAGGGGCCCAGCAGTGAGCACCAGGGGCTCATGTGGGGCTGAGGGAACTTGTGTTCTTTGGAGGGACTGGAAAACTAGGTCATCAAAAAGGAAAATATATAATATTTTATACATATTCTAAATCCAGTGAAGGAAGAGATGCATTGTCGAAAGACCTTCAAAAGTACGTAGAGCTCCAGTGTTTCTAGGACACTACAGCCCAACGATGACTAAAGCTGAGAGGAAACAAAGGTAATTTTTTCTCAGGCCCTGAAACTCTAGTAATAGCATCAAGGTGTATTTCCTTTGGAACACAATTCTGCCTTCAGATGGAAGAAAAAACTGGGACAATTTCACTGTCTTTAAAGAAATGTATCTGTCTGTCTACTGTTCAAGATTTAATAACCTAACTTTTCAAGATGTAATAAAAAGAGCTCCTCAAAACCAGTTTTTACACTATGAAGGTATGAAGCATCCTTAAAAAAAAGTGTCCTGGAGTGGATATCTTCAGATTTCCTATGAGAATACACAGGCACATTCTTCTAATCAAACCGCCACAGCCAGCGTCTAGAAGAGCACAGAAATGCCTGCCGGAAGCACACATAGCATTAAATCTAACAGGCAAGGAAATAGTTTTTTCACTGAGAAATAGATTTTTACATGCTTTCATGTCATCCTGCTACAAACACTCACCACCTATGATAAGGAGGCCATAAAAACCTGTGTGGGACCGCTTTGTTCTTATGTTCACAGGATGTGATTGAGCATAACTATGAATTTGCTTGGAGGACAAAAATGTTATTTTAAGATTAAAACTGATTAGCTCCCCTGACTGTATCAGAGCAGAATAATAATAATTTTCATGGTACCCATCAAACAGAAAAAAACATTAACCTAAAAAATCTAAAGAAAAAGAAATCAAACCCACATTTTTAAACCTTTCCATAAGGGAAATAATAAATCGGTATTTGAACTAGAACTTGACATGTTGAAAATCTCATACCATCCACTTTGATGGCACAGTCTGTGATATATAGTTTGCAATTCATATTGTAGCACACATACAATGAAACAATTTGTAATACTCCAGCCCCAGACAAGTGGCAGCTCTGAAAGAAGAGATGTTGAAAAGAATATACTGTTTGCTAATGTTTGGGAAACATAAAGTATTTGGAAAGGGGATAAGTTGTAAAAATTTAGGGGAGTGTTTATGATATAGGCATTTCATTGGCATTAGTGCAGGGAGAGAAGAAGAAATAAAATGTGCTGTTTGTTCTGTTGCTACAATGATTGTGGAACCCCTGACTGTTGCCTCTACAATAAAGAGTTAGTTTTGACATACTTTAAAAAAAAAAAGCCTAGGATTTCAGTTTTTAATTTGAGATCTTATTTCCCAAGTCTAAGGAGCCAAAACCATGCTGAAGTCAAAGTCAATTTCCAGGTATTCGCTGAACATCAGGAAGCATTCTGGGGAAAAAAATAAACTGGAGAATTCTGCATGGTTGCTGGCAATCCATCCCATATGCCATGTCATACCGGCTTCCTGAACTCCTTGGAACTACAGCTAATTCGCTAATTCTAGGTATCCTGTCAAAACAAAGGTAGGATCTAGAAAAGCAAGGAGAGATGATGGACCCTCGCCTAATGAACTGGAAAAAAACTCTGCCAAAATCTTAAAAAAAGTAATAGTCATGTTATGAAGAAAAGGGAATGCACAAAAAGTCTTTGGGGCTGGTAAAGCAAAATCCTTTACTTCCATGCGGATATAGATGTCTGCAGAGTAATATATAAGCCGAAGGGCTATATGGCTGCAAACACTACTGTTCGGTTTTAAACTGCCAGGCACAAAAAAATTGCAGAGAGCTGTACAGAAGTCTTCTTTATGAAAATGCAGAACAGTATTAAAGCTGCTAATTCAACTTTTTAATATTAAAAATGTGTTCACAGGATAACTCCCTGAAATAACTCATCCTGTGCCTGCCTATTATTCTGTAAGTCTGTATTAGCCCATAATGTAATTGTTGATCCGTTTGTTAGCTCACATCTCTGTCTTCCAAAAAGCAAACCAAAAAATGTCCACTGTCAGAACGTACTGAAGCATGTAGAAAAGAGAACAAATGATGGGAAAGCATAAAAGAACAGTCCAGGCCATTGTGTGATGACACGAATGACATCTTCCCACGGATGCCAGAAGCAATCCACTGCCATTTAACCACGCAGAGGTATTCCTTCTGGGACTACTCAAAACACGATTTTCATCTCATTGTTTCCACTCCATTTCCCATTCCATACACACAAATGCAAAAATATTTGCAATAGTATATGCTGCGAGATTGCATAGTTTTATTTATAGATCATAGATCATGTTGCTTTTCGAACTGTACCACTGACATCTCTGTTATCGTTTTTTTAATTTGATATTTAAACATTATGGAATGATCTTGGCAATAGTTAAACAGTCTTAAGTCTGCAGATATGCTTTTATATAAATACATATATATATGCATGTGGAAGTGTGTATTTATATATCCATATATACACACATATTTTTAAAAAAAACACGAAACACCCAAGAGGCTCAGCCAAATTAGGGTGAGTTATTAATCTGACTTACAGTATTTACTTGGACAGCTGGATTTTATAGTTTACTGGATGGATGTGGTATCAGATGTTCAGAAAAATAAATCAAACTTACACGTATCCATGTACTTTAAAATGTCATTAAACCTTGGAAAATAGTAACAAGGAAAGACATATTAGATTTTTTTATCCCTCAAAGCCATGTTTCTTTCTTTTTTTTTTTTTTTTTTTTTTTTGTATAATGAAAGCAGACTTACCCATGTGAGCACTCTGCATGATTCTAAAATTAACATAGTCTCCATGTCTTTTTGGGGGGGATGCATTTAAAAATCTCTGTTTCATGCAACTGCCTCAAACTATCTTAAGGTACTGCACTCACACGTGAAAGCACGGTGATAGCCTGATGCAAACGCACCACATTTCTACTAAAATCATTATCTTCATTCTGTAGTCATGTCCACCTCTCAGTACTCTTAAATACAACATTCTGCAAATAGAATATCAGAGCCTTATTCCCCAAAGCAAGCAGACCAGTTGGGGTCTCATCCTCTTTCCTTGCACATTCTTTCTAGCTCACCTGCACCTTTCCTCCAGCCTTAGCCAGTTAAGCTGGGGCACCTCCTGTCTCCTCTTTCCCTCAGTTCTCAGCGTTCTTCCTTCTGCTCAGCTGCTCTCATGTCTGCTCAGCTGGATCATGGCTTTTTCTTGTCAGATCCACTCACTTTCCCCAATCTCTCTCTGCTACTTCACCAGTTCAGCAAACCATGCCTTCCTCCAGCTACCGCCTCTTCCCTCCCTTCTGGGTTCACCATGGCAAGGGCCCATCACAGATGGTGGCCAGGGCATGTGTGAACATAATGGAGAAATGATGATATCAACTCAACTGCTCAGAGATCAGGAAGGTTCAAACATGTACAGTTAGGAAAGAATCTCCTGATATTTTTAGCTATTAAATTGCTATGTGATTTGTGCAAACTCTAAAGCCTTTCTGAGGGCTTAGAAACTTGTTTTCATGGTTTTTCATTTGAAAGGTGGTGTACCTGTCCACAAAACAGAGATTTGAGCTTCTGCTCCAGGGTGCTGTGAAACCAAATCATTAAAAAAACCCAAGTCTTGACAATTGAAAAATTGAAAAAGTTAGCAAAGCAACACGTTTCCCTAGCCCTTTCCTTGGAAACATCTCATGGTTTCAGTCAACATTTTCCAAGAGAATTTTATTTAAAAAAGAAAGCTTCTAAGGATTAAAGAACACACTTTATATGGACAATTCCAGACCAAATGATTAAAGTAAGGCATTATTAGTGCTAACTAATAAAAAAGGGATTATATAAGGGGATATTTGGGAGAATGTTACAACAGGCACTGGGGCCAGCCATGGTAAAATTAAGGGGATATAACAAAATGAATTTATAATGAATAAATACATTTTCTTGTATTTACAGCCTTCAAGGCATACATCCTCAGAAAAAAAAAATGCAAGGACAGCAGCATCAGTGTAAACATCCCAGCTGCAGCTCACCTGCACTGCTAAGCCCTCTCCCCTCAATGCCCCCAGGCAGTTTTTCTGGCTGGAACTGCTGTATCTGTCTACGAACACTTCCCTAGGATATGTGGTTGAATCCCTGAACCAACACTGGACATGAAGGGCTTTTGATTAACAATGGTCAGTTTTCTCTATGAATGTATATTTCTATGGCAAGAATTCCCAAACTTAATTTGTACAAGTGCCACCCTTGGCAGAGATGACCGTGGTGACAGAAGCTTTGGGATACAGACATACAGACACAGGAGAAGGCATTTCCATAGCTGCTTTGAAGTAGCATACACAGCACTAGTGGCATTGTAACAGCTTGGGTTGCAGGGACAGGTGGAAAATCAGCAGTTGTTGCCAATGATTCTTTGTCAGTGGCCAACAGCAGAATGCTTTGAGAGGCTACAAAGATAATCTATCTAGGACTGGCAGAGCTGTTCTCTTGGAAAATTTTCCTTTCCTTTTCCAGACGGACCTGCATTTGTTGAAATCACAAGCACATCTTCAGATTTTCCATCTCAGAAAAGAAGGAACTATATATAACTCACCACACGGCACCATCTTTTGTATCCTCACATTCAGAGCTAGTTAACCACAAAAATGAACTCCAACACTACATTCAGCTGTGATTTGTTCTGACATAAGTTTTAAAATGCAGAATAGAGAATAAATTCAGTTCCCTACCTTTCTTGTAAGTGGCACTTCAATAGGGACGGGGACAACTTCCGCAAGCAGGCAGCCATAAAATGCTACCATGAAAGCAGCAGGATCATTATTAGGAAATACGAGTGTTACCTGAAACAGAGAGAAGTACGTTAAAAATGTTTTATCCCAGGTTTCAGATAACGATAATTGGAGTTTTTATCTCCTCCTTTTGGAGAGAGATGATTTACCAAAACATTTCTACCATAGCTATTCAAATACCTAATGAAAGATGAATGAAGAATCAGAAGCAATTGATTCTAATAGATATTCCTTTTGTAACATTTTCACTTATGATGGAGCTAAACATTTTCATGCTGCATTGTTTTCTACACTAGCAATACCTTTCATTTGTTTCTTAATTTACTGATTGCTTTACAGATGTTAAATAACCACATAAATGGAATTAACAGAAGTTTGCATTCTAATTTAATAATTTGCTTGAAGTTACAGAAAACAAAGTGAATCTGTGACCAATTCAGATTACCCAGATTTCCTATGCCATTATGTCAATCATCAACACATTATGTTTTGTCTCCCTATGTTCTGCCTCATATAACAATTTCATTTTAGGACTGAACTGCTGTCCAAGTGTGGAATTTTCTGTGTACCTAGAGAACACAAATAGCAGATACCAAGAGGAGCAAATGCCACATCCAGAGCAGGCCATATAGAGTGCCGACCTAAGCCTGGAGTTGCTAAACCTCATAGCTTTTGGGCTAGGGAACTATTTAGATAAAAGAATGCCAAGAAAAGATAAAATGTCATAGCAAATCACCTTATGCTCACTGGGTGCCCTTCCTCCCCCACTGTGCTGAACTGTGCAGCTTCACTCCTGCAGGCACTGCAGACCATGTCTTAGATCCTCCAGGGACAAAGGGGAAGGAGAGGTGGGAGTGCAGGGTTCCACTGAGGTTCCAGCAGCTTAGAGAGTCCACAAGAGTCTCCTTGCAAAGGCAGGGAAGACTCTTGCTCTCCTTTACTGGTGAAGGACCTCTGTGCTGGATCCTGTCTACATTTTTGTTTTGGTTTAGTCTTAAACAGCTGTAATGCAGCTGGTAACCATCTTGCACTGTACAACTCAAGTGGCATGCAAAAGGTATGGCAAATGACTTCGAACTTAATTCCTCAGGATCAGAGTGTATTATAACAGCAACTTAAAATTTGCTGAAACTATTTAATAACTTCTGAGTTTTGACTGCTTTGACATCCAGGAGTCCTGTGTTTCAGTTTATTTAAGTAAAATCATTGTGTTTTCATATATGCTTGAATGTTCAGTTACTGGAGATCCAAAGTGTTTCCAGTGATTTCATATGACAGTTCCCCTCAAAGATAGTCACCTCCCATAGATTGTCTTGATTTTTTCAAATTAGAAGAAACCAACCTTGTCCAAAGTATTTCTGTTTTTAAGCTGAAGCTTGTAACTTCAGAGCTGTTTAGAGAAACTTCAGAGGAAACAGATCGCTACTTTATTTGTACGCTCGCACATGAGGGAATCCAACTGCTGTAGACAGCTGTGCAGACTTTACTGTATGTATTCTCCATGCACATACCATAAATAGCCTCAGAGGAAATGGAAAGGAAGGGATTTTTCTAGGTGCACTGAGGGAACAGTAGAGTTTGCTGAGCCCAGCAAACATCTAAAAGATGTTGAAAGATCCCAAAAGACACTTTGAAGATTGTTGGGTTTTGTCCTGGTCTTTGTTTACACACACACAGCAAAGTTTTGGCTGTGAATCTTTGCAAAGGAGCTGTCAGAGGTGATAAAATCTCACTGAAGTTCAGTGGGAATGGGGTATTAACTTCCCCTCCAAAAAACATGAATCACTAGCAGACCTGAACCAAATAAATAAATAATGTGTGCAAAACCAAAAAAGGTTAAGGCTGAAGGAAAACAAAACATCGAGTGTGTATTACCAGATGAGAATCTGGTTATCTAGCAGATATTTCAGATGGCAAGCTTAATTTCCAGGCAGCTGTCTGGGGTGACACAAGGTTAAATTTCTGAAGTTACTATAGAAAGCAAATGCAGTTCGTCGTGTACTATAACAGAACCAGAAATAGGGAATCAAATGCAGGCAGATTCACCTATTTTTTGGCTCAGACAAAGAACCTTAGGAGTGATGTAATGGTAGTCACAAAAAATTACGATTGTATTGATAGAAGATGCTTTTAAAAGGGAAAAGCCCTTTCTGGATTTTATAGAATATTAACATCAGGAAACAGTTACACTCTCATTTAGAAAAGACCAGAAATATATTTCTGCATTTCATTTAGTATTTAAAAACTACCTTAACCGTTGTCACACAAGATACATTACTTAGAATAAAAAGCCATCTTCAAAGAGGTCAGAAAGCTTTTATGTTATTACAACAGGGGGATAACAGCCAGAATAACAGCCGAGAATGTCAGAAGTACAGTAACAGCTCACCTTCAACAAGAAGTTGCTTCAGATGGTCATGTTTCTGTTATACAGTAATACTAGGCAAGATGTTTTTACAATGCAAAGCATATGCTTTCAGCACTCAGCTATAAACATTTGTTTCACTGTAATCTAGGTGGACTTATTTTAGAAGAGCTGCAATTTGCTGTTTATGTGTCCTGCACTAGCTAAATTTCCAGCTTTCAGCCTGAATTATCCACAAATCCTTTCTTAGTGTTAGGAGATGCCCATGGCTGCTGCAGTAAATGAATACAAATATGGGCAGTGAGCACACAATAGATAGGGAGAGATGTACATGGCCCGTATGTGAACTTTATTCCTTTTGGAGGTTTCTGGGTGGGTAGTTTTGATGTGTACACTCAAACAACTTGTAATTCTGCTGTTGCTTAGGGACATACTTCTATATCAGGCAAAAGAGATTCTTCAGATCCTACTCCTGGCTGAATGCCAGCGTAGGACGAAATTTAAATTAAGGATCTAGAGATCCTTTAGTTTAATTATTTATGATTTATTTCAAAAAGAAACACAGGAAGGATTGTCAGGTTTCATTTTTCAATTTTTTTTTCTCCTTTTTTCTTTTGGGAAGCAATATTACATGCTCTCATTTTTGAAGCCCTAAGAAATGTGTAATGCAAACAGACATGCTTCTTGTGTGTGGCACAAGAGGATCAAATGAACAAACAGTCTGAGAACTACCCCAGACTCTAGGGGAGGAAGGCTTCACAACTCAAAGCACTAAGGCAGGACTAAAATTTGCATTTCTGATGAATTTGTTCTGGAATCTCAATTCCACAGCTTAAAGCCAACCTGGAATGGGACCTGTGGAAATTTCTATACACATTCTGGCAGAGAAATGGGGTCACAGGCTCAGCCAGCCTTGACAGTGGAAGTAGTAGGTTTGTAAGTACATCAGTAGCAAAACCATAGGGTGTTCTTGTCTTCATTTCACAACTTCAAGTGTTACCTCTGTAATCTGTAATCCTTGCTCTCCATGGACTTTACCCACTTACCTAGGTTCAGCCTCTAGATTCAAGTATCAGGAATAGGAATATTCTCCATGTTACCAGTCAGTATAGTCTATTTATTTAACTGGCTGCAGAAATGTGCTTACTTTATTTGTCCTCCACAATGCTTCTCTTGTTTCCACCATCTCAACAACTACAAAGTCATTAGTAAGTAAGTTTCTTACCCACACGACACCTCCAGGCTCCATAAGCAAGCTTTTGCTAAACAGTCTGCTGTATTATGTCCAAAAATCACTTTCCATGGGAATGTTTATTGTTGATGTTGCCACAACTTCAAGTTACCATTCAGGAAGTACGAGCTCAGGTTATTTATTACAGAATCCAAAACATCTGTCTGAATGATCAATCTTTTCCTGAGTAAAAGGCAGATTTCACGCCCCCAGCATTTATCTTCATTAATTTCCTCTAAGCACCGCAAATACCATGTTCTCTCTTTGTCAACATGGGATCTGAATTATTAGTAATTAAAAATTAAGACACTCACCCTGTCTCCAGGTCGTACCATTGGTTCTTGTTTTGTGCCTAATTTATGTAGTATATTGTAAGCAACCTTCATACTTCTGGTCCAAAGTTTGCCTGTTAACACAAAATTTGTGAAATTAATTCTAAAATTAAGGGAAAACATATTTAAGTGGTGGAAAAGAATAATAGGAAAATGATTAATTTTCCAACTAAATATGACAACACTATCAGGACTAGTGGAAATATTTTAACTACTTATCATAAGCTTTCTTTGAACTTCTGTTTTTTCAAGACAGCAGCATTTTTTAAGAAGAAAATAAAGAAGTAAGAACAGTTTTCTTCATGGCAGATGTAGTTTTCTTATTTTGTGGCTGGAACATCATCAAGTTCCATTGTAACACCCTTAGCTGTAGTAAGCTGGACAAATGGTATTTCAGCCCAGTCTGACCTCTGAGGATGCTAAACAGGTTTCGTGATGGCACTTCCCCCACCCCAAGCCACCAAGGGAAAAAGGAAAGGAGTCCCAAGAAGCAGAGGAAAGGAAAGGAAAAAAAACCAAAACAAAACCCAACAAACAGAAAACACCCCACAGCCAAAGGGGCACACTGAAGCAGCAGGGACCCTCTGATCCTTAGCACATCTGTACACTGCATTCCACTTTTAATTCTGGGCCTTCATCCATTTAACTTGACTTTTTCTTCTCAACCCCTCCCATATTCTCCCTTCCCTCACTTTCATCTCACTTGCCTCAGGTACCCTTCCTTTTAACCATCTCTCTCCTCCCTTGCTTCAGATCTCCACCTCTCCACTCAGCTAATCCTTATCAAGACCTTACCCCAATATTTAAAGAAAAATGTCTCTCATGAAGACTTCACCGGCCACGTTACAGGCCTTTCATTAATCCTACAAGTGATTGACATCTTCCAACTACGTAAGATCTTTCAGATTGCTTTTGTTTAGAGACCTTGTTACTTCCATGTGAACAATACTGAGAGTAAGAGCCCTTGTTCTTGGCTGGCCCCCAGGTACTGTCTTTAAGCAGTATCCAGTCTGACAGTAACAAATCTTTAATTCATGCCAACCAATAACTCAAACGATAATACGTTCTGACAACGGATTACCTGTGGGGTTCAGCAGTTCAGGCTCCCAAACAGGCAGTATTGCTATTTATAACTAAGCCAAGCAGTGGTTATAGTAAGTTCCTCCACATCCTGGTTATAAAACGCAATGCTATTGAATTATTTTTAAGCGCAAACCTGATGTAAATATAACACGTGATGAGAAGGCCACATTTTCTTTCTTCCTCTTAAGGAAAACTGGAAGGGTCACTGGTGCTTCTTACTGAGAAAGTACTAAATGCAACTACTTCTTATGAAAACAGTAATACTTCATTGTCAAACTGTGTTGCAAAGTTTTTAATTTATTTAAAATTACTCCAATATTTGCATGTTGAATGGTCTCGATGCTCAGAAATAAACATGGCTCAATTCTCTTCCACTAGAAACTCAGCATGGATACAGGAGTGCATCTGCAGGATTAACCCTCACAGCACTACAGCAGAACTGCCTGCATTTGATGGAAAGTAAATGTTTAAAAGCACCCCTGCTGCTACAGTCAACACTTAAACTTGACAGGCGAGCAGAATAAAAACAAGGATGCCTTAAGAAATCAAGTATTCTTAAAGGTTTCCAACACTGAATTTTCAGTGGCAACAAACTTAAAAGAACAATTAGTAATGATACAGAGAATTGGAGAATGGAAATCAAAAGCCTAGCAAAAGTTTTGAATTGCAAGAAAGAACCATCTTTACACAAAACACTTTCAAATCTGAAATGAACACTGGGTTTTTAATCCCTTTTCTGAGACACACAAGGGGCTGCTGTGAAAAGTACAGCCTGAGCTATGGAGATTAAATCCATTACAAGTCTTAAATTTGCATTTGTGATGTATTCACACTAATTCATCGTCTTACCAAATGTCCCATCTTACAATATTTTCTTCAAAATCTAAGGGCTATTCATGTAAAGTATTGAGATGCCTTCTTTCAGAAGTACCTGGGTATGCCATACAACCATCTCCACATAAGTGATCCGAGTAAATGCAGAAATTAAGTTTTCTCAAAGACTTAGAAAATTTAAAGGAGTACTTTCTAGTAAAGTATGAAATAATTAAGTCTTTAAATAAATTCTGTCATCATGCTCTTTTATTGACAAAAGTTTAGTTCAGCTTCTGAAATATACAGTGTATAAGGCTGTCTCCCTAATTTCTCGCCTTCCTGTTTAAATACACTTCGCACTGCACAAAAAAAAAGGCTGTAATGTTTTCTGAGGGTCAGAAAAGACTAATTTTCTGCCACCACAGCCCTTTCTTGTCCTGTTTACTGGTGCAATACCAAACTGTGTTAATTAGCTGAGCTAACTGCACATGACTGTGGGGATGAAAGTGTGGAAATCTGGAATAAAGCAGGTTGTTTGCATCCAGCTGGGAAGGAGTTGGAATGTACCCTCTCTACTGTGGCCACTAAAAATCCCATGACTTCGCCCTGACACACGTGGCATCTGCCAGCCCCAGGCTCCTGCTGCCTCCGCTCCTGTCTGGGCAGGGCAGGCAGAGCCCACGGGGCACCTCGCCAGCAAAGCCCATGGGTGAGATCTTCAACTGCACCATGTTCATCAGGAAGCCCTTAATTTTTCTTCTAGGGTCCACAGCTGCGTTTCAAAAAAGAAATAAAAAAGGGGGCTACAAAGGGAGCAGTAGTCCAGAAGCTGGAGCCAGGGCCGATTTTGCCACCTTGGCTGTTTGTCCCTCCCCCAGCATCACTGAGAAATACAAAGGACTCCATGACCACAGGATAAAAGCCCTCAGTAACGGAGGATGTTATAAAGAAGGAAATCTTTGATGTATTTCCTTCCTCAGTTCTGCCTAGGTTGCAATTCATTGCAGTTCTTCCTTTGCAAACTTGAGAGATTAGACATCGCTGGGAAAAAGCTGATTGCTAAAACCTCTCCCACAAATCCCAGTGAGGCGACCTACTTCGCACTGCACTATGGTGCCGCATCTGGGTGGCCTCAGCGTCAGGGGGGCCAGCTGTGCCTCACCCATGGCTTTCAACCCCAGACAGGTTTCAATGCCACCGAGCCCAACCTCATGTGGGGAAAGCCATGTTGTTAAGGGGGCTACGGCAGAAATCCGGCTGTTTGGGGCTGCCAAGGACTGTCCTCAGTCAGAGCACAATGAAGCACCGGTCCTCCTCAGACAAACACACTCTCATTAATCTTCTGATAAGCTGGTTTGAAGACAGGAGGGCAGATGTTGGAGACTCAAGCAACAGTTTCATCTTGCAGCAAGTGGACGAGCCCATGTTCCAGCTCACCACCAGAGCTGCCTTCCACCACCGAGAGCTGCCCTTGGCCTGGCCGAGGACTACAGAAACCCTGAGTATCACGGCTGCTTCTGCGGGTACAGACCAGACCCCATGAGCCCTCATCTTCACCCTTCTGCTGCATCCTCGCTGTGGCAGGGTCCTTCTGAACAACACACCTAGGATTTGACCCTGCCAGGCTCTGATCTGCTCCCCAGCCATACACGAGCAGCCACTTTCATGCACTTAAAAATGAAGAACCGCCAAGTTACCTACAGAGATAACTCATTAGCAAGAGATCTGAGCATCCAGTGGCATTTCAGGCAGGAGGGTACTGTCCAGAAGGGGTCTGAGATCTGCAGACCCTGTGGTGTGTCTGCCACTCACGCTCACACTGTGGGTAACACGAGCAATAGATGTTTAAGTATCTGAATTACCCCTCGCTTTTCAGGTCACAAAGCTATTTTCCAAACAAAGCAGACTGATAGGTGCCCATAGAAGAGCTTCCCAAGCTGATTTTGGAAAACAAAAACTCAGCAACATCCAGTTAATGCACACCTTGCCACTGCTACTAATTACAACCTTGTTCCTACCTCCCACCAAGCTGCTAATTGTGGTGCTGCTTTCCAAGATCTTGAATAACTCCACAAGAGGGTAAGAAATTAAGCTTTTTTCTGCATCTATCATTGTCTAGCTTATAATTGCTTAAGTATTTACTGAAATAAATCTTCTTCTGAAGATGATCATAACTCCCTTTGCCACTTCTGTCACTTGCCCAGCGCGCTGCTGCCAGCCTTGGGTCCCCCAGCAAGGTGGACACCCAGGAAGGCCAAGTCATCTTTAACACTCTTCACCCACTCACAAACCAAGCTGCTTGTTCCCACTGCCCAGCAAGGACCAGCAAGAACCACTGTGCCTCTGAAGCCGAGCCACATCTGTCAGACGCTGTTCACACAGATATTCCCGGCAGGACAGGATGGAAAATGACATCTTGCTTTCTGGCAGCCTGTGACAAACACTGTTAACACCTGCATGGGGCAAGCCCCTTTTCTTTCGCCTCGGGAATTTTGATTTAGTTGAATAGTAGCCAACCTACACCAGCAACCACATATTTTGTATTCAGTCTTGTTCTTTTTTTTAGTAGTCTATTAATTTACCAACTAAAATTTAGCAAGCTGGAGTAAGTTCATAGTCAGTCCCATCTGGTTAAGCAACACATTATGAGGGTAAAGGAAATCTCCAGCTCTTAAAAACCACACAAAAAGGGATCAATTCACAAAAATTAGATGCTTTCCATATAACACTGAAGTAAATCCCCTTCATTTTCCTTTGCAAATCTGTAAAAGGACTATATGTTTGTGTTTAATGTAAAGAAGGTTAGAAGAGAAAAGCTGTATCAGGGAGAAAACTCAGACAGAAAACAAACCACAATCAATTTCCTTATCATCTTCAGGATGCTTTTCAGAACTACACAGCACTAACTCAGCAAAGCCAAACCAGTGGTTGCTTACCAATCTCCGTGCAGAGCAACTGTGAGACTGCCAAATTTTAACCGGAAATAATTTTGTCACATATTCATTCTCTCAGTATCACAGAATGGCATTTCATATATTAAACAGAAACAAGAATATTTATTAAATTGGATGTAAATGGCAAACTTCCTAATGCTATGCAGGTAAAGGGACACTTTTTCTGCTTTACAAAATAACACTTTCATTCCTGCTCTTCTGTTAGCCCTTTTTTCATAAACTCTTCAGTTTCACCCTGAGCAGCAAACGAAGTTGCTGTCTTTTGGGAGAAAAAGACCCAAAGAAAAAGAACAAACGTTCTGTTGCAGAGAATAAAAGACTCCAGACACACTAAGAATAGAGGTAACCTTGCTATTACAGTGCTTGATACTCCAGTCTTAATCACAGATTGTAATACAGATTTTTTAAAGTCATTTTTTCGTCTTTTTATTGAAGAAATAAACGTTTCAAATGTTAAACAATCGTAAGATTCGTATCTATTCAGGGACTTGAACTATGAATATCCATACCTCTGCAAGCACCAAGTTATTTCAGAGACAAGGACAATCCGGTTATGTAGCTACTTGGTCAGAAGAGTCTTGCTTCCCCCTCTCTCCTCCTGATAATTGTGAAATTTCTGGCCTATGAGATTCTTGCAGCAAGAGGACATGGGGGGGCCGGGTCACACACCAGGAGCATCACAGCTTGGGCTTGGCTCTTTTTGCTCTGTTGTTAAGTTTCGGCCATCTCAGGGCTACATCATCTCTGCTGAGGCAGCATGATTTTGGTCTCAAAAGGTTTACAGCTGTGTTGAGGATTTTTTTAATGGGGAATTCATTTAAAAAAACCCAACAGCCAATCAGCACCTTTCAGGCATTTCTTTCTCCAGAGTATCCAAACAGATAAAGAAAAGATCCTTCCCTATCCAGAGAGCCTTCTCTGCTCTTTTTCACTAGTCTTGCGGTCTCCACTGCGCTTCTGACGTGGCAAACAGTACACTGGAGCTACTGAAAATGGTTTTAAAAAAATCTGATTACAGAAAATGTTAGCTAAAGGAAGTGAGATTCTTTGAATCAGATGTAGTTAACTTCTTCTCTTTTTGTTGTTTTTAATAATGGTTCCAACAAGAAAGCTCAAAACTTCTCATTCTCAAATTACTTTCAGCTTTTTACTTTATCCCTGGCCTTTCTGACTCTTCCCAGAATAATCATTTTAAGAAGAGTAACTGTGACAGCATAAGTACTGTATCAGATTCAATTGTCCTTTACTCACGTTTCTCCTCTAAGAAATCACTGTGCTTCATTATTAATACCAACAATACCAAAACCAGATGCCTGACTACTCTGATTAACTTTGTCTGATCCAGAAATTGTCTTCGTTTTCCTCAAAGCACATATTAGATTTCGAGTCAGAGTTCAGACTTACATAAGACCCGATAAAGACATCCTTCCTTCCCATATCTCAGACATTTCAATTTATGCATATTCAGTGATTTGATTTATAAAGGGATTGTGAACAACTTAACTAAGATGTTCTCCACTTAACCAAGTTCCCAGAGGAACAAAATATTTGAGAAATAAGTAATATTCATAGTTTCATTCACTAGAAAGAGTTTAAGAGTTTTGAGTACATTAAATAAAGATTACAACTGGGGCACTGAGGAGAACTTCAAGAACTGAGGCAAACTGCTTCAAAAACTTGCTTGAAAAACAGATCAAGCCTACAAGTGTAGTTATTAATTTCTTCTACATACAGTAATCACATGGAGGAGAACAGTCCTGACATGCTATGAAGACAAAAAGCTCAAAACACGTGCTGAAAAAGACACAGGAGATATAAGGCATTAAAATAAGATGAATTCCTGCGGAGGAATGGAAAGGCAGAGCTGACTTTAAGCAGCAGCTGAAAGAATTACTTCTTTAAACTAGTTCCCCTCAAGGCACAACAGCACATCATGATCTAGAGCACCCACCACTTAAATCCACACTAACTGTATTATACCCACATGAGCCACTGTTAGGTAGGGAAATTCATTCCAATAAATCACCCAGGGTGCTTTTGTAACACCAAACTACAGCTGTCAGCTGGGGCACAGCATAGCTTGGCCATTGGACTGGTCACTCTTCGGAGAATGAGAATTTTGTGGACTCTCAGAGAGCTCCTTTTCATCACGCAAAGGGAAATATGAAACTGCCCTGGAAAGATGCAGCAGGCCAGCACTGTGTTTTTTTCAGGGCCAGAGAGCCTGATGTAAAAATCAAGACTAAGGTTACACAAGGGGATGAGATTTGGCCATGTAATTGCAGGAAAAGATCTGCAATTGACAAGATTTGCTCCAAATATTACCTCCAAGCTTTGGACACAGAAGAGCTGCACAAAACTGACATTTAAAGAAATGCCTGGGTCATGCATGATACCCAAGTTACAGTCTGAGTGCTGGGGAGGATGGTATGATTGTCTACAATGATCTATAAAGGAGAAGATAAATAGGTTTGGTGTTAAGGAAATAAGTACTTGTACTCAGATGGGCTATCACCTAGCTGACAGCTACAGAGACACTGCTGGAATCCAGCTTGGAAAGATGGAAAGAAGCTTGGAATAAGCAGGCAAACCTGCAATTCATCTGTGCAGAGACAAGAAACTGGAGAAGATGCTGTGTATCAAAAAAGTGGGGATCAAAAGACACCACATAGAGCCTCCTCTTAACCAGAAAGTTGGAGGACCAATGAAGAGGATTTCCATGAAGACACAAGAGCCTGTGAGAAGAGACTGAAGCAGAAACAGTAAACAGGCAAAATATTCGAGAGGTTCCTAGTGACCATGTTGGCAACACATCAAAGACTGAACCTCTAAAAACTTAGAATTATTAACACTCTTGAATATCTGTCAGAACAGTGAACATATGAAAAATTGTGGTAATGGTGTTTCTTTAAACTCACAAAGAACCTGAAAATAACTGTAAGGTACAAACTCAGAAGCTACTGAAAGTCATCAGTGTTGATATTTTAAAGTTTTAGCCATCTGATAATTGCATGCACACAAAGAAATGAATGTGATAGAATTGTGGGTTTAACACCATGTGATAGAATTGCGGGTTTAGCTTATTTTTCTAAAGTTTATTACCACTGGGGTTACACACAGGGAGAAAAATTTATGAATAATAGTGTCTAGAATGGTTCGGGTTGGAAGGGATCTTAAAGGTCATCTAGTTCCAAACCCCCTGCCATGGGCAGGGGACAACTCCCACTAAACCAGGTTGCTCCAAGCCCCATCCAGCCTGGCTTTGAACAATTCCAGGGATGGACTACTCACGACTTCTCAAGTTCAAGGCTTAATGTCTACTAATGTCGAAATTTAAAAAATGCCATGGACACGATTGATAGAGACTATTACAGATACAAAAGGTGGAATAGCTACAGCAAAATCATTCACAAAGTCACCAAAAAAAATGGCAGGTGGCTGTAATGTTAATGATATTTCAAAAGCAGTTGTCATTTAAGACAACTGCTATGTCACAGTGAATGGACATTTCCCATGAAAAAGAATGTCAGCTTGAAATCTAGCTAGCAGAGAAGAATTCACTAAAACTCTAGGAAATGTTTTTGTTTGGAATTTCTTTTATCTACAAAGAGAAGGGGAAAGAAAAATGAAAAAGAATTGATTTTTTTTTTCTGGCCTTAGGAAACTCCATATCCTAGAGTGCTGCTACAGGGACATAATGAAAACATGAATTTTCGTCTCATTTTTCTCAGGATTTGGACAATTTAGAAGAGGGGCTTGGAAAAAGCATAGGACAGAGAAGCAACCTAGTTGGTTTTATGAGTCACATGGATGAGTTCCTCAGGCTGATTTGCTCAGCCTGCATTGCCAAGCAGGACATATGCTCAAGACTTTCTGGAAAAAATCCCATATTCAGAAAAATGGTCTAATTCTCACTAACATCTTAATTTCCTTTCCTGTCCAATTTATTCAGGGCATTCAGTAGATGATATGAATTGCTATTCTGCAAATATGTAATTGCAAACTTTAAAGTTCTTCTCTAGTTCCAAGTGCATGTCCTTTAGGAAGAAAAACATTGATCAATGGTGAATCATATGTTTCCCCCTAATTTAACTTCTTAACTCTAAGGTACCTGAGAGGGAAAATATTTCATGTATGACCTTCAGTTGCAAAAGTTCTGTTATGCTTTAAAAGCCTTTAACTATATTGCAATGCCAAACTTGCAGCTGACATCTTTTCAGAGAGGGACCATCACTCAGTCTGACTCCTAAATGGAAAGGAGCTTTCAGCACTGAACAAAACAGGCAGACCTCTATATCCCAGCACGTAAAAACATTCTCTGCACAGAACTCTAAGTCCTGAGAAGGTAAAAATAAAAAAGGCAAAATCATTTTTTCAAATCCATATCAATAGCATACAGAAATGTTCCAACTGGCTTTCAAAATTTGACAGTTATTCATAATAATTCCTTTCAACATCTCCCAAATGTCCCCTGAACATCTCAAAATTAGAAGCTATACGGGATTTATTTGTCACAGATATCCTTATGTTTATTTGTCTTTGGCCTTTCTTGGTTGCAATAGATTGTTGGGCTGTACACATTGAACTACATCAACACATCCAAGATGACACTGAAATATATCATGGCAAATCTATTTCAAAGGGGTACCTTTGCTAGCTGTACAACTACATATCTGGAGGAATAATTCAGATCACACTTACTGCAATGTTAGTAGAACACGGGAAAAAGCCCTATTTTAAGTGCTTCAGGAAGCTGGTGAATTTTGTAGACCAGGTTCTGCTTTTGCAAAACAAAGCAGGGGCAGTATCCAAGGGCAATGGATTTAGTTGTTGAACTTCAGGAAAATCTGCCCTAAGATGTATTTTTATTCAAAAGGTGGCTTTAATTTATAATCTCTGATTCCGTGGGTGTATCTACTCAGTTCTTTTCCTCTGTGAAATAAATCATACTGTAACATCTCGGAAATCCATACTCTGGTCTTCACCACCAGCTTCAGAATTGTCTTACCCTACTCAGAAATGGAACAGATTCATCACCGGAGTGCCTTTTTCACTGTATATTTATGCATTTACTGCACACATAGAGACTGGATACAATATTTAAAAGTACAAGGAGCTTGAAGAGTGCTTACCGTAAGTGAGAATATACAGTGGTTTTCCATTAGTATCCATAGTGGTTAGGCAAGGAGCTTTCGGTGAGATGGTCCCCCATCGCTGCAAAGCTGCTTCCAGAGAAGGCGGCCAATTTGTAACCACACCTAATTGTTCCCCACGCATAGCCAACATCTGAGCTCCTTCTGGCTTTGGCTGGTTTGGATCTGGCTGTTGAACTTATGATTATAAAAGATATACAGTTACCATGTAAATTCTATACCTTGTGTACACCTGTGTAACCAAGAGAATAAGTTACCTTTGCAAAAATATCCTGAAAATAATAATGTGTTAGAAGGTACTGAGAAGCAATAGAGAAATATCACAGAACAATTAAATTTTAACTTCAACAGAGATGGAGCAACTAAAACATCACAGGAATGCACTCGTTTATCCTTACACTAGCTTCACATCCAGGGAAAGAACCTGCTGAGGCAGCATGCAGATACTTATCTTCAAAATAATCAACCCTTCTTTGCTCCTAAACAGAGATGGACAACACTTTTCCCTTGCAAAAAAGCAGAATTGCTGAAAAAATGTACTTTAACAAGTCAGTAACAGATTGATTTAAGTCATGTTCTGTTACAGTGCTTTCTTACAAACTGCTATGAAGACTACTTAAATCAACACATCCTGGCAAATCTTAATTCTCCTTGTGTCTCTTACATTTAATTCATTTTTCCAATGCTTCTCTGTTACACAAAGGATGTGTAAAATGTTTAACATGCTCCCTCACTGACAGTTTTTCTCATATAGGTGTTCAAAAGCAATGGCTGCAACCAACAACTAAATATTCTCAAAGCAAAGCTTCCCTCCACTCTCTTCTGTGGTCTCTTTGCAAGCAGAACCAGGAGCTGAGCAAACAAGAGACTTTTGACTCTACAGCTCTATGTCCAACTTCACTACAAGCAGATTTCACCGAATACTGATGCTTTTTGGTACTTGCCAGTACATGGAAGGCTTACTTAGTTTTCTAGGAAGTCAATGTGTGAGACAAACATTTTACAGAGTTTTAATAAGAGAACCCCAAACCTTTTGAAAAACAGTCATTTTACCTTCTAACAATTCCTCAAAGTCATCTACAAAGAACTCTCGTAATGGTGGTCGTTTGGGCCGTTTTAGAGTATTGACCAGCTGCTGAATCTTTGCTGACACTCTGCTGCTCACTGGTACTCCTGCAGGACAGGGATCAATGGAGACATCAGTCGACCGCTACGCTGAACGCCACCAGACGTTACGTGGGGTAAGAAAAAGGCTAGGACTGCAAGGCCACCACAACTACATTTTCATGCCATATGGTGATTCAAGTATTCAACATTAAGACATTAAGATCATTTCAGCAAAAAGGAACAATGATGCCCAGATTAAACAAAAACAATACAACAATGTCAGAGTGAGCTTGCAAAATTAGAGGGGAAACAGCACACAGACTGAGGGAGAGAAGTGCAGTGAAAAAAACCTCCCTATAGCAATTGTCAGTAACCTTAGAGAACTCTTATAGGTGGCATTGGCAATGGTCAGTCAGAAGACAGGCATTGGCCCTCCCCATGATCACTGGTCATACCAACGTTGTCTGACTAGACTGCAGCTCAGCAAGGAGTGTGGGTCACAGGCTCTGCTCCATCATTTATTCTGGGTTGCTCTTTACAACCATCTTAAACACGGTTCACAACTGTGTTTTACTTCAGCATGACCTTGTATTCACTGAAGATCCCTAAAGCCAATCCCACCAGCCAGCCACCTCCAAAGGGAGAGTGCTTGCCCACAGAACACTTTGAAAAACACAATTCTGAACAGCAGCATGGGGCAAGGGACACTTTTATAGTATAATCCCATCAATCACACTGCCTCATTCCTTTTCCCTAGCTGAGTGCCAAGCCTCTGCAACGTTCATGTCATCTGCTCCTGAACTAATAGCTTTCTGTCGCTGTATTGAGGAAATTTCAGTTTCCTACCCTTCCATAAGGTGGGCTCCAAAACTTTTACCAAGTGTTTTCATAGCTGAGGATGCTAAGTTTAGATGCTATACACTTGATCAACAATTCCACACCGAGGTGAAATATTTTTAATAAGTTTTAGAAAGCGAAGCAGTAAATAAGAAAGGGTTTACAAATAACTGTTTTTCAAAAAAAATAAGCTCAAAAAATAAAACTTCAAACATGTCGTTTTTCAAGATGTAGCCATTCTAGCATGACATGCTCTTTGCCATTTAAAAAAGTCTAGCTGTAACCAGGCAGCATGATAAAAGCAGATCTAAAGAGATTCACTGCTTTCTTTTGCCAAACAATTTCTACAGGGAGTCAACTCTGCTGATTAAGAAATATTTTTCTATGTCAGCTTCATTTATATAGTTTATTTTAAGACTGTAAGGATGCTGCAACTTTGTAAGTGTTTATAAGTGAAAAGTGCCCAGAAGAAACAAAGACCAGATGCATACAGTAACCACTAAAAAGGTTATGCTACTTGAAAAGAAAACAGTTTTGCTTTGTGACATACCATCACCAGTCTCCATAAGTTCAGCATTTCCATACTTTGGTGCCACCCGTGCTGTTGATCCTTGTGGTCTTTCTACTTGTATCGAGTGTTCTGAGGTGTAAGTGGTAACATCTGGAGGGGCAGAATGATTTTCTGTGAAAAAGAAGTTAAAAGGTTTAGCCGTGTACCTCTAGTATTGAAGGGCAGAAAAACAAAGGGGAAAGGAAAGGGTACCATTTGATTTTTTTCCCCCCAACATCTGACATCTGAACAGGCATTAAAGTTAATGCACAAAATAAAAGTATGCAACTATAATGTACACCATGATTTTAATAAATGAATTTTCCACTGATTAAAACAGGGGCTGTATATCTGCAATCACATAAGCAATAGGCTAAACACTTGATATATTTAGGTTCTAGGTTCTCCAATGACATTGAATTTTACACTAAATTAAAGCTTGTAAACAGAGTCAAAAAGAAAAGATTCAGACAAATATACCGTGGATAGATAATTGCATTGTTTTTTCTAAATGAAAAAAATACAGTATGTTGTCCATCGCTTGCAAGTGTCAATGTATGTCCCTTTTATAACCTCCGTATTTTAAGTTCACCAATCTTAGTTAAGAAAGGAATTTGTTTCATATATTAGGAAAAAAAATCAATCATAGTAGGGCTGGAATCCAAGGGGAAAGAAATAAAATATAAAGAAACATGAACTTTGCATTCTGCATGGACACTTGCTTGTCTGCTATTTTTAGACAGAGTTCAGTTCTTCCGAATAACAAAGACTTGCCTTTGAAGGCAAACACAATTTGGTCTGACTCATGCTAGCGCTGCTAAACAAATCCAGAGAGCTCATCTTTCTCTTTCATAGCCTGATAACTCAGCATGCTACCACAGTTTGTTTTTCCATGTTTTGAAGCCTGAGTCTGTATTACCTAGGTATTTGTACTATTTTTATGGGTTGTCTCATAATTTTTTCCCTGGTATTTATCAGCATTAGAGATAAATACCATGAATAAATAGCAACTTCTGTTTTGACTGACATAAGTGATCCCTATCAGCCTCTGAGATACAAAAGAAGGTAGGTCTTCATTCTGCTGCTGAAGTGAATAGGAATGTACTCCATTTTACAATAGCGTAAGAGTCTTCAAAAATGCAAAAAATTCTGGGAAAACTTCATCATGTTCCAATACTATTTTCAAGATGTGCTTTTTATTCAATATGTCCATTACACATTATGGTGCCATAACTCCACTACTACACAAACTTCCACAGTAAATTATGTAACTATGAAGCATTTTCATGAGTCTTGAACTTTGTGTCACTGTAATTCTTGTTCATTCAATCCCAAATTCATGCACCATCAGCACAGATAACTAATTTTTAAGGCCACACATACAGTAATATGATGCTATATTAGATACTTATTTTGCATACTTCCATATGAAAGTAGCATTTGATGGACAATCATGAAAAATTAAGAATGTAGTATGTATGTATGCAGTTGCTGTATGTAGTTGCTAGTTAATGTTTATATTCATAAATATCATAAGGACTTAACCTTATCACTCAGCCACAGTATCTGGTTGAGGAAAACACAGATGGCTTTTATCATGCAACTCAAAAACATCTTCCATCCTACACATGTCCAGTTGAGCCTTTTGATTCTGATCAAATCCACTGTCATAATTTTACTGAGACAAACACCTTCTATTGTGCTATAAGTGGCCAGCTGAAATATAATAGCCTGGACAATGAAGCTGGTAATTGTTTCAATAATGTCTTCATTTTAGATGCCTTGTCATTATCAACTGTTTTAGATTCAACACAATTTTTGCCCTTTCTTGCTAAGTGGCAAGAGCTTTTTATAGATCATGAATAAATTACCCAATAATGAAGTGAATGAAAAAATGCTGATATTTATCTTTTTATTTTTTACTTATAATGCAGTTTTGCTATGCAAATAGGAAAGGAGATCATGACTAAGAAAATAATTGTACTTAGTCAGCTATTAGTAACATGAGAGAGTATTTTTAAACGTAGCTATAATTGCTTACTTCTTTCCAGTGAAGTATTTCCATCTTTCACAGTTTACAAGGCAAATTGAAATGAAGTATCTCCTTTCAGGTTTTAGCATTGAGATGAATTTTTTTTTCTAATGCGTGGGAGAGAAGATACGTGATCCAAAGCACCACAGAGCAGAGATGCTCTCCCTTCAGATCTGTACACTTGAAACCAAATACTTCGTAACACATGATGCCGAGTAGGGTGAAATAACACAAGAAAGAAGTTTCCTGCTCTTCTGTAAAAGGGTTTCCATTTGAACAACCAGCACTGGCACTTGAAAACGTAAAAGAATCTCTCTTCCTAAGGTGGCCACCACTGGCTGGCCAAAGAGTGGAGTTTTAGTACCCTGGCTGCCCATCTGCTATTTACATTTCCATTAAGAAGAACCCTTATCCAGCAGAAGAGGAACATTAAGGTTTTTCTTGATGTGTTCCCTTACAGTATCTGCTTAACAGATGTCCTATCGCAGCCATATCTACAGCTGTAGGTTCCATCCATTAGATTTACAAATCCTCAGTCAGTTCCATTCTCAGTCAGGTTTGGAGAAATGAAAGCCATACAGACAAAAATTTGGCCTGAACGACTTCTAAAGAAGAAGGTAATTGTTACGTTATGTGAAATGTACACTTTTTTTTCATATAGAACAGTCAATCCAAGCTTAGACTATGGCCACAATCTGTACAAAGTTGCTTGGTCTTCTGTCAGGTACCTTGAAGTAGTGTTTGAGATTTAGTTAAGAATAACGATCCTGACACATCTGTTGACTAAAAAGTAGAAACTGTGACAGCTGTATGACTTCAAAGCATTTCCTCCATCAAACATACACATTTGCATCACCTCCTCTTCCCATCTCTTTCAATATTCTTGCATTAGAAGATCACAGACAGAACAGCTGTTTCCAGTTAAGGCTCTCTTCATTTCTGCCACTGGAGTGATATAATTTACCCCATTTCACGAAAATTAGAAAGATCCAACAATGAAGAGCACATTCACGTAGGGACAGAGCGTGTACACTGACAGCACCCCGTGTTTGAGGACAAGCAAAGAGGTGGAGGAATACTTTTCAGAGGCAGTCTGGAAGTACACAAAAGCACCATGTATTTGAGAAGTCTCTGGGAACTCAATAAGCATCCATGCAATACAACACTACACTTGAAGAAAATGCATCTTTCTCCCAAACAAGCTGGCTCTTCCTGTTGTCAGGGAAGGGAAATCCATAGACAGAGCTGTGGCTTTGTCCGTCAGCTGGGTTTCTCCCATACTGATGTCCAGGTGACAGAGAGTCACCAGTCCTCTGTCTTGTAAGTGAATATTCCCCCTCAGAACACGTAAGAACTTTAAGGTTGTAAGAGAACTATCAGCCATGTCTTACAGAACATATTTTTATACTTACTTTATTAGAAATCTATGTAGTCTTGGATAGAGGCCTTTGATTTTCAAACAGAAACATATTTGAAGCACATAAAAGAAACATTAAATACGCCAACAGGATCAAAATTTTGTAGTCAGACATTTAACTCTTTATATAAATTTACAGTCATAGATAAGCACTGTGTGATTTTCACTACATGAACTATCTGAGCTTTGCAATGTGCTTTCTCTCCTTGATTTTTATATATGTATAGATGAAGAAAATATAATACAGACAAATGAAAGCTTAAAGACCTTAAAAATACATAGGGTACTGACCCACAGATGGGTCAGAACATCAGATATTTTTACAGATTTCACTGGTTTGACCCCTAAGCTCAAGAATTATCCAACAAAATTGTGATAGCTGTGCCAAACTAGAGTTTCTCCTTGTAGCTTAGTACAGACACATGAGCATCTTAAAGCTGAGAATAAATAATTAAAGGATATGTATCCTAAAATGTAACTTTGGCCATAATAGAGCAAGAGTAGCCAAATTAAATGAATACTATAATATTAAAAACATATAATAGCGTATACAAACTATCTAAATATCCACAAATTTGAACTCTGACTATACTATAGCCAAAGCTTTTTACTAAAACCCTCCTCAGAACTGCATTACAGTATGTAAACTGGAAAAATCTCGCTTTGATTCTGTGATGCACTCCGGAGTCGAAATCCTATTGGACATCCAAATGAAGGGGTTTTTTTGGTTATCATTAAAGGTCTTCCCTCTTGTAGGTTCTGTCTCTGGAGAGCAACTCTTGGAACCAAAGAAGTATCAAGCTGTGGGAATAAATGTTCTTTGTGATCAAGAACAAATTGTCTCCAATAGATAAGGAGCTACAGAACTTGTTCTTCTGTCTTGCCTTCTCTCCTACCAAAGAGGATTATTCATCTATGATCACTGGCACGCAGCCTCTGAAAGAGCAAGGCTATCTGTAGGAATACTTCAAATCTATTACCACTTAGAACACGTTTAAATGCAAAATCCACCTCCTCAGATTGAAAAGAAACAAAGAGCCATTTAATTTCAAATTCTTACAGAAAGTAGCTCACCCATGAAAAATATAACTTACAGCTATCACCTGTGCAGTTTCTCTTACTTTTCTAGTGATCTTAGCAACAACAACTGATGGTAACCTTAAGATCACAGTCTCAATCTGTTAGCAGTATCACTCATATTTTGTACCCAAATAACCTTTACGTTACTACATCCCAACTACCATCCAACACCAGATGCAATTTAAGGTATCTTACTGTCAGAAGAAATAAAAATATGTAAAAGCTGAAGTAAGCTTAACTGCTTCCTTCCAAGAAGAGATCTTTCCAGTCAACAACAACAAGGCAAAATAAGACAAGTAAAAGAAGTAGTACTTTTTCTCTTCTGCAGAATACTGCCATCTTAATTTAGCTCTACAAATGCTGTATTATTTACCGCAAACTCAGTGATTATAAAAGAAGACATACTGTGCCAGATTTAAAATTACTGAAATGTCACATTATAAAGAAGCTATATTTAAAGGCACATTAAAACTTGGTGTGTGAGTAATGCAACCTTTTAGAGTTTGGATAAATTTAATTCTCTATGCTATAATTTCCTCTAGCATTTCAAGATGAAGTCACAGAAAATAACCAAATGCAATGATTAATGTGTTCACAAGTGTATGTGTTTCTAAAACAAGATTCTAAGCTATTCATTTAGCATGAATTTAAGAATACAATAGAAAATCGTCCCCTGACTGCAATTCAGCAATTCTAGACCATGGTGTGAGAGGATTACTTATCTGACAATACAGGTGTTACATCAAGTTATACTCAGAGCAAAAAAATAAAGGGGGAACAGACTACTGTTCCAGCACATACAATCACGAATATTTCAGATGTTTTCATGTATCTTTTACGCATATTTGAAAAGGAACGATCAGTTGCGGAACAGTCACATGAAACTGTGTTTTGTGTATGTTGCAGAACAGTAGCAATGTTGTTTTATCTGTTCCAATACTGATTTCAACACATTTTCACTGAGGCAACTCAAAATAGACAGTCCCAGCTATAATGCACCCAAAGCAGATGCTTCATATGATAAACAACCATTACTGAAAAATGAAGCAAAACCAAGCTTTGCTTTCTATGTGCCTAATCGAATAGCTGCCTCATTTTAATGAAGACTAATGTCAATGGCACAATATACAGAAATAATTAATGTCTGTGAAGCTTAGCCCTAATGGAAAGAAAGCTTTGACTTCCTAGGATCTTTCCAAAGGGTATAAACAAGCTACTAATAATAATAACAGTCCCCTTCTCCGAAGATACATAGCAGTCTTTCCCAAGGACTGTAATAGCTAGATGTCCCAGCCCAAGTACGTTTAAGAGGACCTTCTGTTAACGTAATTATCAAAAATCACTAAAATCATGTAATTAAAGTGGTGCAGCAGTATGGGAAACTCATACACAAGCAAACCCTAACGCTGCATGCACCCATTTTCCTTACTGATGGATCCTACAGAGATCTTTTTAGTGCTAAGTATTGGAAGTCATGCAGCCACATATTTTAAGATAGGTGGGAGCCAACAGCCAGTCCCCATTTGCCACAATATAAGTTTACCCCCAAATCTAAATTGCTACTTTTTTTTCTCACAAAATGAAAACATAGGACTATCACTCCATATAATACCTATAAGCAGAAAAGAAAAGGAAAAAAGAAAAATCATAGAAAAGACTTTCATAAGACTTCATATAGCAGCATCAGCTGAATGCGAGAGACAAAATTCACGTTAACCTGGACATCCTCAAAGTGTCTGTATACTAACCTATATGTGTTTGAGCCATAACATCAGCTAGTCTGTGTGCCGCACCACTGCCTCCACTTTGCGTTGAGGAGGAAGAAGTGGTTGACGTGGTAGAGCCATGGATTGCTTGACTGATCCAATGTTCCATGTTTATACTCCCCTGACTTGAGGTGGGAGTTCCCTGGGAGTCGCCCTGTACGGAGCCTTCATCTTCTGAACCAGAAGAAGTATCTAGTAATTAAAAACAGTCTGTTAACTTGCAGTGCTTTTGGGTTTGCTTAATAGAAACAAACATGTTCATATTATAAAGCTAAAGATAACTGCCATTAAGAAAAAACGCACGAAGGTAGAGAAACATAATAAGAACAGTCTCTAATACTGAAAGCCCTGAAACGAGGTCAATCGCTAACTATGCAGCAAGAGAGCTTTCCCACTCTAATGCCAAGGCTTATGTATTATTGTACAAAAAGAAGGATAATTAAAGAGTCTTCCTTTATAATGCGGCTTGAGAATCTACTGAAAATTTCCAACCATGTATTTACAGTACAGAATACCCAAGATACTTCCCCAAGTTCGCTCCACAAAGTATGTGAAAAACTTTTCCAACTGTAGAAAGCTCACCCCTCAGTGAGGAACAGAGCACAAGCTGGATTCCACAAATATGAGAATCCATGGGATATAAGGTATTTTCACAGTCTAGCAGGTAAAAGGGCAGATAAATTTTAAAAGAAATGGCACAACTAATTGTCAAGACAATGTTCCACTACAGTGTTAGGGAATAAACCAGAAACTTGAGCGGAACTTTGAAACACAGAAAATATGACACGTTGGTCATAGTTAGGTTCTCCTAAGACCAAAAGGACCAATGCGAGTTCAGGTACCATCAAGGCCAAAGCAATGATGCGAACTGCTCTAGCTGACTTTCCAGTCATTCACTTCACCTCCTCCTCTTCAAACATACCTCAATGTTATACTCAGTGTGCTTCAAATTATATCCTATTACTACCTATTCAGGCAGATTATTAGTTCGTAGTAGTACAAATAACCATTTTTAAAATTCTCATAAAATACAGAGAGATGCTCACCTGGAGGTGTGTAGGCATCCATTGATGTTTGCACCACCAATGAACGTCGTTTTGAGGGCATGGGGACGGCCATTTTCCTTTCTTTATGTTTAGCAAGGGCTGCCTGAACTGCTTCTGTGTGGACATCTGGAAGGAAAGAGAGGTTTTAAGCCAGCATTCAGACAAAAGTGAGCTGTTTGCTTGTGCACTGGTGTGCAGGTTCACAATGCGTATTGAATGATGAAAGGCCAGGAGCACGTGAGATCTCAGAGAGATTTGAGTTCTCCTTGCTGTAGAAAAAGCAGCTATAGTGAAAAGTGTTGTACCAACAAACAACTCCTTTGAACAACATGATGGTCCCAGAACAGCGCTGCAGTATTTGAAATGCAGGAACTCTGTTTCCCCAGAGCAAACCTCTCTTTAACCAAGAGTTGTTACTTCAGCAACCATTACTGTTCTCAGGAAAAGCGTGGTTTATTAACATCACCTGTTTTTTAAAAGTATAAGGGTTCCAATTTACACAAAAGTCACAGAGACTAAGGTAACAGGAATATTTGCTTGAAAGGCGAGAGGTATGTCTTCTTACCCTCATTATACTTTGTCCCAGTGTGTATCACAAACGTGGTTTCCTTCCTTTAGTGAACAAGAAGCTTCGTCAAGGTGGTGGTGGCTCTAAACAGCCAACGTTCCTCAAGAAAAGGATCAGGAAAGAGAAGGGTATGTATTTATTTGAAGAGTTGCTGGTTGGATCACATCAGCAAAAGTAGCTTGTTTTAAGTAACAACTGGGAAGGATGACTAGAGGCACCAGATGATGCACTCTTCTGGTAAGCCACAATGTCTCATTTATAACGGTGTGTGAGAACCTGACAGAAAAACAGGACCTAACACAGTGTTCCCTATCTTCTGCTAGGCTTTAAGTATCTCTCAGTAGAAAGACTGTAGGAAAGAGTAAGTCTAAGGAAAAAGAACATTATCAGCTGCTTTTGTGAGCTGGTTCTTGCTTTTGTTTTAAATCATGAAGAAGATAAGCACATCAGCAAAAGCAAAGCAAAAAAAAGCAAACAGCAGATCTGGAAAAGCACACTGAAAAGATAAAAGAGCTGTGTGGCTGACAGACCAAACTGGGGGAAGACTGCAATCCTAACATCAAACCCAAAAACGATTTCTCTCCTGTCAAGCCATTATTTTAAAGTAGAAGGTTGAAGGTCTTCCTTATAATTAAAACCTGATGAAATGTTTATGTAAAAAGCATCAGGCTAAGAAATAAACAATGTAAGTCTTTACCTAAGAGCATGTCCCCAAGATAAATTCCTACCTGCTCACTCCACACCAATGCCAATAACCTATACAGGACTGAACATGCCCATTAATAGTTCATGTTTCTTATCCAATAAACAGGTAAAATTCCCGGTTTTCCTTCAAAGGATAGCAATTAGTTATCAAGCAGCAGAAAATGAGCTCTCCCTTTAAAAAAACCCCAAACTACAGCAATTTTTGGATGACAATAAATTTTGCTGATCAAAACAGGAATAATTATTTGTATATTGTTGCATTTAGGATTGTTATGTACTGTATTAAGGAGGGAAATGGGGTATAACTCAAGTTCTTCAAAAGTTTTTTAATCATTATTAAAATGCTTAGTGACAGCTGGACACTGAATCATAACTTGCAAATCCTTTGATTTCTTTTTTGATGTAAGCAGTTAAACTGATCAGCTTAATTAAAAAACACTCTGCGGGGTTTTGATTTTCAAATGAGTCAACAGGAGTCCAAGAATTGAATTGTTTTCTTATAAAGTACATCTGATTTGTTTATTTATAATGGGTTACCATAAGAATTTCTGAATAAACAAGAGGGAAGCTGATGGGGGAGAAAGAGCACGCACATCTGCTTGCAGTCCAGCCTGCAAGGACAACTATTCTAAAGGCATTACTCAGAGTATGGAGGCTATGAAAAAAAAGCAAAAACCAGGACACATGTCTAGAAAAGACTGAGGACAGAGGGTTCAGAGATGCTCCAAGGAGTATCAGCAAGAGCTTACAGGCTCTTAGGGAGAAAGGAATAAAAGGCAGTAGAAATCTTCTCAAAACATTCACTCCAAGGAATAAAACTCTTGAAGTGTCTCTAAGCATATAAAGAAAGGCTAAAGATTAGATAAAGAATGAGTTTGTATGGTCTTCTTTTTTAAATGAAAGCCTATTGATGGGTTCTGAAGATGCTCTTCAAGATATTTTGCCAGTCTTGTACAGAGTTGGACCTGTTAAGCCAACAAACAGCATTCAAGCCATTCACACCTAGAGACTAGGTCCTAAGTATTCCAAAATCAGAGGAGGAGGGAAAGCCAGACTGATACTTAAGAATTACTCTTGAGGACAACTCACAGGTTACCACATCTATCCTGTAACCACAGCAAGACAGACACAGAAAGTAGGCTTGTTCCCACCGAATACCAGCTTTAGGTATCTACTTTTCATACACATGCTTTGCTTTTCTCTAGGTTTTAGCTTCGTTTTTCTGATCTACTAGCCAACTTGCCAACTTTCCTAATGTATCACAAGGAAAGTTAGCAAAATATGACTAATAATCTCTTTTCAGGGTTTTATGAAGCACGGTTTTAAATCTAAACTGAAATACACATTCCTCACCACAGAGTGACTCTGGTGATTTGCTTCTCATCAGTCTGAGTGCGGTTGTTCTTTGCCTTCATCTTGGTGAAAGATGGATGATGGTGGATATGATATGATACGATATGATATGATATGATATCATATACCATATCATATCATCATATCATATGTCACTCATTCTCCCCCACTGCTTGCCCACAATCTGTCCTGAGCAGCTACTGAAAAAATACAAGGAGACTTGCAACAGGAATTTTTACAATAGTAATTGGAAGCTTCTTGTTCACTAGAGGAAGGAAACTACATTTGTGATACACACTGGGACAAAGTATAAAGAGAGTAAGAAGACATATCCAAATTCTGTTGGGAAAGGAAACTGCTTACCCTCCCTGACTCCCATCAACACAAAGCAATTTGTATTCTCCACATACCACACAGGGCATCAGCAGAGAACATCACATTAGAATTTCAAACTGTCTCTGGCAGGGTGAATGGCCCTTGTATTGCAGTCTGACAAAAGTGTCTGAACTGTCTTCTCAATCTATCCTGGCATATTCAGGCTAACTGAATCCATCATATTGTGATTGACCATCACTTTAAAACACAGATTTCTTGTTAAATTTTCCTTAATATAATTTCACATATGAAGATTTTGTCCAGAAATGTGACACGGTTAGAAGTTTTCATTAATTAAAAAACCCCCAAACAAACAAAAACAACAAAAACCCCCAAATCCAACAAAAATGCCACCTCTCCTCTCTTTCCTCATAGTGTGGCATGTTACAATTTCTCATCTACTATGAACTTCTGATAGAGTTTCAAACACAGGCAGTACTTTGATGCAGTTGTACTCAAGCCTTCTGAAAAAGTCCTGGGTCTAAGTGGAAAGAAAATGCTTTTAGGCAAAATGTTCTTTCATGTACAAGTCTGTGACATTCTAACTACACTGTTACAGCCGATAAAATGACCCAGGTCCCGACCCTTCAAAGCACTCCCATAGGTAACAAAATCTCTAGACTTTTCCCACCTGGCTTTTCCGCAAGAAAGTCTCAATAGAAAATCTAGAGCATAAAGGAAAATATCACCACCTCTATCTACAGTAGTAGGAACCAACACACAGATCCTTATCTGCTATTTTCCTCCACTGTTTTAGGTTGGTCAATCATATGTTGAATCCAATTTGTAAGCCTGTGCTCAAGGAATCAATAAATGGGAAAGAGTAAAGAAACACGCTTGGGAAAGATAATTGCTTAACTTGTGCTGTTGCAATCAGCCTGGTGTTCAGTATTCAACCTGACACAGACTTCTTATAGGCTGCCTGATAAAACTTAGCAAACTTCAGACAAAACAGCTCTGTCTCTAGTCTCTTCTCTGATGCAGTCAAGCACTTTTATTTGTTTATTCTCTCTCTTTACTTTCTATGACAGGACAGAGAGGGCAAGAATAAAAGTCAGTAAATGAAATACAAAGGAAGTGGAACTGTAAAAACAATCATGTGGTAAACAAAGAGCTAATATCTATTAAACAAGAAATGAGGCCTCAAAACAAAGGGCAGAGAAATTAAAACTGGCATAGAGAGTAAGGGGCCATCAGCTCAGACTCCCAGAGAGATGACCCATGGCTGCGCTCCACAACCAGAAACTCTCATCTATTGCAAACAGAGGTAAATCCCTCATTCCATCAACGGGACAAATTGCCCAGCTTTCCCAGGAGGTGCTCTGCTTACCACAGTCACTCTCTTCATCTGGTTTATCTCATTAGTTGGCAGAATGTTGTGCTCCTTGTTTAAGTGAAGAGGCTCGGGAAAAAAACCCAATGCACCACCATCCGTTACTACAGAGCTTGACACAGACACTGTGTTCTCCATGGTCTGTCCCAGCTTTATCCCTCACTGTGATCAAATGGGTGTATGTTTAACATATCAGTGCATTTGACGGTCCGTGGAAAAGAGAGCAAGCCCATCTCTGTTCCTGTGGAAAGAAGTGACACCCTGCCTGCACTGGCACACTGCTCTGGTGGGATCCCACCAGTGTAACAAACCTGAAGAGTGGGCGGTGGGAGCACAGCCGTGCTGGGGGGCTGAGTCTGTGCTCAGAGAAATTTCATTTTCAACGAAAGAAGATGTCTGGAAGATAACTGTACTAATTGCTGGTAATTAGGAACCGTGACTGGATGCATGTATGCAAAGGTTAAATAATGCCCAGATATACAGAAGCAAACACTGTTACTTATAGATTGTTCATATTGTTCACACCTTCTTCATAGTGTTGTTTAACCATTTATTCCCTAGATTTTTTATGACCTGGAATGTAATTTTAGGGGGGGGGAAACATGACAACTATTTTTTTTAGTCCCTGGCTGGGTTGGCACACAGGAAGCGAGCCTGGCCAGAAGACTTAATCTGGTTTGTATTGTCTCTGGGATAGCAAAAGTCTCTTCTGAACTTTTACTTAAGTACTTTCTGTAGAACATACTTTCTCTCCTCCATGCACAAATATATGCATATTTATAATAAGTGGCACGTTTCCTCTGTGACAGGCTGTCCTCTCCCAGCTATCTACTTCGGGGCTTGCAGTATAGAGGATCTTTCTTAGACTCAGATGAGCTCCACAAGCCAACGAGCCTTCCTTTCCTGAAGCAAGAAACCAATTGTTGTGCGATGAATAAGGTCAGTCGTTTCCTGGTCAGCACATGGAGCCATGCTGCAGTATCTCATTGTTCTCTGCAGCTGCTAGAAGAGTACTCTTCTGCATTGTCATTTGGCACGGAGCACAATCCTGACTTCCCTTCCCTTACACCCCATGAACAGGCATGTCCCACTCCTTACTTGGGCCAGATGCAGTGTCCTTCAAAGCCCTGAACCACAGCCGAGACATCTGAAATACGCTACATATTCCTAGTCCTTCCACAAACTTTTAAAGCGTTTAGCAGGAGAATGAGTTTGCTACTTTTTGTTCAGCTCTTTTTTAAAAAACAAGAGGCTATTCAACAAATTACAGTCGCATTCTTTCTCAACATGGAGGGTTGCTGAAAGTTTTTTCCTGTATGAGTTTAACATGCCTCAGCAGCTTCCTTTATTCAGTATCCGCTGCATTTGCTCCATAGGCACGTCAAACACTCAACATACTGTAAGCAAAGTGATACCTCATCACGGATCAGGGATCTGGGTGTTAGTTCTGCACGGGTGACAAAACAGGGTGCTCCTCCGATGGTAAGCATCAGCTACATGAAAAATTTCCACATTACAAAACTGTTCCTCACACTCCTTGCATAAGAAACCCCTCAATACACCAACAAGAAACAGTGACTTCTTATGTACTTAAATCAGGTCTTGCAGTTGTGTGTCAAGTAGTTCTCTTGCATCTCATTTATCACGCAGCCCTGTTTCTGTTTAAGACAAGAAATTTGACTTGCTGTAGATAGGAGTTGTACATCACTAGAATCAAGATAGCAGAAGTCTGTTTCTACCTACGTTTCAGAAAAAAATATTACTTCTGTTGTTTTTGCTCGAGTCGTCAGTTTCCTAGTAATTATAAAACCTTGATACCCCATCACCAGCTGTTCAAGAAACACAAATATGGAAAAACAAGCTGTTGCCAAATTTTTGCTGTACAGATGCAGAATTATCTGACAGAGTCCCTAAAATCTTCTGCAGTCTAGTTTTCCGGTTTTGAAGTAATGGTACTTCCATCCCTCCCTTCAGGGGACTTACCCCTGGAAACATACAACTGCTGGGAGACATTTCTAGATGTGATCTGAATTCATGTTTCATCTGTTTGTTCCTTTTGCCTCATGCAATTCCTCTCCTCTGAGCTACTTTTTGTCTTTTTTTTTTGTCTTT
>VXBW01007314.1:255712-365034 GCA_013400375.1 Thinocorus orbignyianus | reverse complement strand
TTTTTTTTTTTTTTCTCATTTAGCCTTTGGAAACAATCTTTCTTCCTTTGCTTTAGCAGCCAATTCCTGGTGCTGTGATAGCACAACTGGGAGCAGGACAGGCCCAGGGTACTCTGAGAAGGTTCAGCATCCTTGCTTTTTACAGTCCACAAACACAAGTGACTTGCTCACAGAATGGCAAATTATTAAGATCGAAAAGGTTGATGCACTGCACTAATGAGTTGAGAATGCCAAATGATTTTTAATAAGAGGTTATTTATGTACATATAATACATATTTATGCCTTATTTATATTGCAGTAGAGGATCAGCCCTGAAGTCAGACATTTAACAAATAAGTAAAACCTCAAATAAGTCTGTGTCTCGGGGAAGCCAGCATCTGGGGTGGCATCAAGGAAAACAGTTGGAAGAACATGCGGAGAGGCGGTTTGCAGGACGGAAGAGGAGCAAGGGCATCAACACATAGTGCAATGGAAAGAATCCTAACAGCTTCAGAGTTCTTGCAAGGAGGCAACTGATATGATGGGAAAACAGCACTATCAAACCAGCCCTATCAAAGGTGAATTTTAGTTGAAAATTCTAGATAAGGCAATTCTAAGTATAGCAATAGCATGTTAAGTAATTATACAGAAGAAAGGTTGGCAATTGCTGCCTTACAGGAAACTAGTAGTTGAAAGCATGAAAGTCTCTTATGAGTTTAATCAGACCTTTGTTGTAGCTACCATGGAAACGAAGGATATACTGAGAATTCATTTCCTAATACGTGACCTGTAAATACTCTGAGTAGAGATAATTTGGTAGCTACATCTATTGGAAATGCAATCAGGACATACTAAATAGGGTGAGACACGGTAGATGTGGTATAATCAGAGCAGATTACAGTTAGGCTTTGTTTTTTGATTGTCCTGGGCTGACAGCACTGACTTATTTCCAGGCAGATACAGGGCAAGTGATTTCATAAAAATTGCTGTGTTCATCCAACACAGACCAGTCCTTGGAAAATCATCTCACCCCTGGGAATGTGAAAGTAAGTGAGTCCATATAATAATGGATCTATGCTGTGGGTGATGCTATAATGAAGCAGCTTCAGAATATTTTGACAATCTCTCTGGGTATTAAGATAGCAATGCACATAGCCCAAATGGTCTGACACCTAATTTCTCTCCAGCTGCAAGCAGGTGTGCTATTAATTCTGAAATATGGCATTCACAACAAACACAGGGAATACTTGACCGAAGGCAAGAACATCTGCTCTAAGACAACACTCATTTATAGGAGGGCTGTGGAGGTTACTAACAGAAATAAACTGTTTCAAAAAACAATTTAAATGTGTAAGTTTCAGACGTTGGGATGTTTAAACTGTACAGACCGGGAACTGAGGATAACATGCAGGGGCAAGTTCTAAGTTTCCATGAATTCAGGGCCAAATTTTGTTGACCTGCACAATTTTTGACAATGAGAAGTCAGCGTTTTAGAAAACATCTGCACTCCCGTGAATGTGCTGCTGGAAAAGGCCAATCTAGGATGCTGCACCCAACGAACTCCCCTGGTGCGGGACAGAGTGGTCCCTGTGCTCCGCAAAGGGCCATGCTGTGCCGTTGCTCAGTGCCTCCCAGGCAGCTGCCCCCCATCTCCTGGGGCACAGGTGAAGAAGCCAGAAGCGTTGTATGTTCTCGTGTGCTCAGAGAGCTTAAGTCTAAAGAAGGAAAGCATGGCTGTCATCACCCACTTGGGATGGCAGTGGTGACAATCCATAGTTCTGGGTGGAACGAGGGTAAAGGCTGAACAGGGAGCTGGGAAAGCTCTACAGGCAGGCTGTGAAACACAGAGGTTATGAGATGGAAACAGAGGACACCAACACAGAAGACTGAACTCTTTGTGACTCCACTGCTAGTTTTGCTGAGAAGTATAGTTTTTGCTTGACTTTGGATTCTTCAGCTATTGTGATAAAGTCGATTTTAAAATGTTTTTCTCCAAACTCTAAGATTTAAAACTATATTAACTCTACTCATACGTGAAATAAAAAAACCAAAATGTAGGCCTCCCACTAATAATTTCCATCCCTCCATTTATTTACTATCTCATTAGTAATGCAATTTGGAAGTCAGCTTCACATAGTGACTTCATCTTGGGCCCCCTTATTATGTGATCTGAAGTAAATCAACTTTCTATTTGTTTCTCTCTGGAGTTCCTTGAGTAATTTCCTCAAGATTTCTGCAATTACCCTTAAAATTTTTCTGCTGGGTCAAATGCAAGGATGTGGTCATATAAATTACATACTTGTAAAAGTTCTTCTTCAACCTCTTTTTTTGTCCTGATTGAGTTGTAGCTTGAAATTAAGTTTGTACATAAGTTAAATCAAATAGGAGATTAATTAATTTCTGAATAAGTGTGTCTACAGCCAGGTTAATTAACTCAGATTAACACTTCCAAGTATCTCTCACTCACTGAAGGGTTAATAAATTCTTTGTTTTATGATGAGTCATCTTAAGGTATACATATACAGTCACGTCTTGATACATAGCACATTCATTATATTTTTCTTTCTCCTTGTTCTCTGGAGTAATCTTAGACGATAAGAGTTCATTAAAAATGATTCCTCAGTCTTCTCTTTCCATCCTTTCCTCTACCATACACTACAAGTCTTAACATTCTCATGGTATAATTCTTTCTGTCAGTTCTGGCAAGATTGCAGAATGAGATCTTGAACATCCTTTCAAAAATGCAAAATATAAGCCACCTATATATTCTAAAGCCACTATGAGATAAGCTGTAAACATGCACAATGTCAGCAACCTTTGCTATGGTTCCTACGCACACTTACCTCATGGTAAATGAGAACAAATACACGGGTAAGGCACGTACCAAAGCTGCTGGAGCAGAGCCAGTCAGCTGCCTAGGGTCTGCTGCCAACATCTCCTCTAGGATTTGGGTTTACAGAGAATGTTTCTTCATTGCTAGCTCCTTTATTTCAAATGCCCTTCAAACCTCACCTGGAGTGATTTGTTTTGAAGCTTAATGATTTCATGTTCAGCTTAAGCCGTTCTGTCTTTTCCCTACTGAACCACAGTGTGGGAAAGGTGACTCAGGAATTTGAGCCAGGAGAGCTGCAGCTAGGATGCGTTTGTTTTGGCAGTATCTCCAAAAATCTCCTGTATTAAGTTGTCTTTTAGAAGAAGTGCTGAGTGGGCTTGGAAAATGAAATGTTCTCTGCAGTGGTGGGATCTCTGGGGCAGAGGTTGGCAAGAATGGTGTACCAGACTGATTTTTTTCTTTCTCATCTTCAGAAGTTAAACGTATGGGGAAAAAATCAGCAAGAGCAAGTAGGAGAAGAAAGGTACCACAACCATCTTAGAAGCAGTAGCCTTCCTCCATGCTACCAGCTGAGACGCTGATTCCACATACGGTATTTCTCAAAATACTCCATTTCTCAGCTCCCAGCTCTGTGCTTATCCACCGCCTTTCCAAATCTGTCCACACAGTTCATATAGCACATGTGCTCTCATCTCCTGGTCTTTGCTATAGGACACCATGAACCCTTAGAGATAGAGGCAGTGCAATTTTACTTCTGCTGCTACTTTCCCCGTAATTTCTGACATCCGAAAAGCTCAGTTTTTAGAGCTCACTGGTCTCATTTTTCTTAAGCCTTACACTTGTTCCAGGCAGTGCAGAACACTGGTTATCTTCAAAGCCTCTTAAAGACCTCATGAGAAACAAGGGACTTAATAAACTTGGCCCAACCTATCTGTCGTATCCTCATTAGAGGAGAATTCTACAGCAGAAATCATAGAGCCAAGAGCTGTTATCTCATTCCAAACACATGCATGTGCATTTGAACATACCATACCACACTCCCTATCATTTAACATTGTAATTTTTTTATTTTTTTTTTAGTTTTTAATTTTGATTTGTGCATACTTTTCTGCATTTACATCATCTTTTTCTGTTTTCTTTACTGACAGGCGTGGAAGCAGTAACAGCCAAGTCCTGGCACATGAGAAGGTCCTCTGGTTTTCAGTACTGGGATGGAGAACTGAAGCTTTTTGTTTTAGCACAATCTGATGGCCACAGGGGTGTTCCTTTGGGAAAATGAAGTTGGCAAGGATATGACATTTAATTTCTCCATGTGTTGAACACCCAGCTGAGGGAGGATAACATAGTTGTTCTCTGGAGAGGAGTTAAAACAGGTACTGAAGGTCTCTGATGGAGAGCTGCTCTCTGAGCCCTGCAGGCCAGGACAGGCTGAGAAACGCGGACCTGGGGAGAGGACGTATCATGATCAAGAGAATAATTTCTGGTCACAAGATTCCGGCTAGTTTCCCCTTGGGGTATTCGGTTAGGAAGTGCCACAGCATCAGAGGCTGCTGTATTGCGCTGCAGCCTTTACGTGGCAGTAGAGTTTTTTTATGCTTCAGGCCACCACCACAACCAGCCACAGGCGAAGGGCCTAACTCCAGCCCAGTGTTCCTGCAGGATGACGCTGTGGAGAGGTTACAGGTCACTATTTTAAGGACCAAATCAGTAAGACTGTTCTTCCAAAAGCAAGGCAGTCTATAGGATGGCATTTTAAATAATGCCAGAATCTTCAGGTCCTTCTACGAGGGAATTCAACCTTATCAGGAGGAGAGTGTAGCCAGTGGTTACCAGAGAGCAAACAGGTCCCCAGTGACTGTACGGAAGACATACAGGGCCAACACCCTCCGAAAATCTCAGTATTCAATGCAGCTGGTTCATTTAGACAGCATGGTAAGACTGAAAGCTAAGCCATTCAGGTTACCTACTTGTTTGCTCAACCATGTAATTCCTATCCTTATCTCAATATACCACACCAAATCCATGGATACGCAGTTTCCAAAAGTACCTGAGAAACCTAGCTGCTAAACTGCACTAAGGAAACAAAGCTGTATGCCCACCTGCAGCTACACCTACATGACCACTCTGTACTTGGTACTCAAGTCTGTGCCCGATTTTTCAGCCACACCACCTGAGCCAGATGCAGATGTCTATTCTGCAAGCAGAGGCAGAAGTGAAATGCAAGCCAGTTTTCCTTTGACTGGTTTTTCTTGCCTAAAAAGCCACTGGCCAGAAAAGAAAGCCTCTTGGCAAAAGTTACTGTTCCAGCCTGCAGCAGCATTTGGCTTCGGTGTCATCCTGAGCCCCCAGACAATGCTACAGCACAGGCACAGGCGAAGGAACGGCAGCTGCTAAGAGAAAAACACTGCCGTGATCTACATTTGGCAAACCTTTCCAAATACTGTTCCTAACTGAGTAAATACTGAGAAAATCTTTAAATTTAGTAGTAAACAAATCAAAAATGCTTTTTGAATTAATATCTGCTAAACTAGCTGCCACATTTGTATAAAGTAAATTACATAGCTTAACCCTGCACCGATTCAGTTACTACACTTACAGCATTATCCGTTCCTTTAGACGTATGAAAAATTATCAAAGCAGCTGGCATTTTGGAACATAATGATTTTAGAATCCCTTCCTGTATAAAAAGCAGCAGTCAGGAAATTTTAAACCTTTCTGGTTTTAAAGAATTAGACTAAATTCCCAACGTAGGCTGTATTTTAAAATCGAATTATCTTAAAATATGAAACGTATCAGGAACATTTAGGAAAAAATTAGCTTCCATAAACTTAGAGTCAATTTTATTTAGAATATAAAAATCAGAGAAACTACGCTTTCAAAATTATAGTGCTGAAAAATTCTGTTACAACATTAATAAAATAATAATAATAATAATAATAAAAAAGACAGAAGTGAGAAAATAGGTAGGGATTTAAATGTCACGGTCTGACATTTTCCATAATAAAAGAGCATAAGTTGAAGGTGATATTAGTGGCAGCAATGATTTTGAGTCTCCAAAGAGAGTTCATTAAACAATCTTTGCTGACATCTAAATTTATGTAAAAAGCAAAGGCATGGAAGGAGAGTTGGATGACTTTCAGGATGTTAGACTTCCAATTAGGAAAACCTTACCAAGAAGAGACAGAAAAGGACTTTGATCAGAGTTGGAATAGAGGATTTGTTTGTAGATGTTAATTGAAATAAATCGTGCAAAAATAACTAAGGAAGGGAATTGTTTTCCTAGAAGTGAATTACTTATTGGTTAAAGACTGTACATTCATTTTGTTTTGGGCCTTTTCCAAGAAGATGTGCCAAATATGATAACAAGCACTGAAACTGGTTAACAGCTAGGATCTAATAATCACAATATGATCAGAGCAGAGGTACTGAAGTATTAAGCACAGCAAAACAACAAGTAAAACAAAGGCTTTTACCTGAAGCAAATTTGAACCTGAAGACAAGATTACCAGAAAGAAATCTGACTTGCAAGTTTGTAACCCACAGAAAGAGAGAGTATGAGTCAGGGGACCAAGAAACAGAATCCAGATCTCATAATGGCAATGCATAAATGAGGAGAACATAATTCAGGATAGGAATATTGCACTGTATCTTAGCAAAGCTCCTCAGAACCTAAATCTAAAGACGATGATCTGATAACTTTTCAAAACTGAAATGGAAGTTTATGTTTACCTTCACTGGTATTTACTACACAGTCTGCTTTTGGGTGAGTGAAGATGGAGTAGCTGTTCAAACCTGTTGCTGTAGAGCTTGGCGACTTGCTGAGGAGTCATGCTATAGAGCAACCAAAGCAGGAATTCAAAACCCTGCCACAGGCCTCCAAAATACTGTCAAGTTTTCCAATTAACGCCAAGGGCATTTTCAAGAGAGATCCGAGTTTATGCTGTATTCCTGACCTTCTTAAGGTGAGACTCCTGCGCTACTAACAAGCAACCCTTTGCACTCAATTCCTTAATTTTCCTCTCAACACCACAGACTGTGTCTTTATTATTTATGTATATCATTACAACACTTCATCCTGCTCCTAAGGCAGGACCTTATGTACCATTTCAATGAACAAACGTCTTCCTTCTAAGGCAGCAACTGAAACCCAGAAGTAGCAACATCAACTCAGAGTACTCCTGGGGTATCAGGAGACGATGTGCACGATGTCTCTCCTTTCACCCACCCCGAAACTAACTCAACATCTTAGTTTACAAATGGCAAGCACAGCTCAAGCAGAAAACTGTAAAGACACAGTCAAATACCCATGCTTTTAACAGAACTGCTCTGGAGAGTCACAGTCTGGAGGTTTAAGGATATCCACATCCACAAACTAGACAATTTCAGGAATAGTGCTTTTACCTGTTTAAAAATACTGGGTAGAAATCAGACAATTTCAGATAGCGTAATGTGGGAGAAACTTCTAGGAGCTTATGTATCAAGGAATTATTATGCAGATCCCACAACTGTTATTCACTGAAAAACTGGCAGCATCTACAGTGTGAACCCAAGGTTCCTGAGGGGAAGGGAGTTTTTCAAATTTATCAGAACGGTCTGGACATACATGAACTTTCTCTGCCAACACTTATCATTTCATTTTCCTTTAAATGGGACTGGCAAGCTCTCTGACTAATGCAATGAATCAGAGACATGTTACAAAAAGCTTAATAAGGAGTTCTCTATAATTTTCCAGTTGTGTCAGCACAATGCATCTGACTGCATCCAGCAAAATGCATCTCTCAAACACAATCCAGAACTTCCACAGTTGGCTGCTCCACGCTCTTCACAACCATCAGTCCCTGGCTCCTGACTCTTAGCTTGCCAGGGTCTCTCTGGCGAGAGACATCACAACAGTTGATGGGTACTGCTGTCTATAGCTCCCTTTCTGCAAGAAAGACAGTGGCAGATAAACCAGCCCGTGGCCTCTGGCTGTCAGCCCAGCAGGGCACTTACACTGCAGCAGGAACCTCCCCTGATTCCCACAACCTTTCAAAAGAATTGAGAGTGGCCTCACAATGATGTTGGTCAGTGATGCGTCCTGTCATATACGTGTTCAATTTGTTCAAATGTCCTGATTCTCCTTCAGAGAGAGCGAGTTTTAATTGCTCAAGACCTTCTTACTGGTCTCAGGGGCCTTGGATTCCTGAAGGCAATTGTCACCAGTAAAGAAGAACACCCAGGCAAAGAAGACATTAAGTATCTTCGTCTTTTCCATGCTCTTTGTCACATGGATCCCTGCTGCATTCAGCAGTGGGCCCACAATTTCCCCATTCTTCCTTTTGCTGCTGATGTCCCTGAAGAAGCCCTTCTTGTCGCCCTTCACATTTGTTGCCAGATTCAATTCCAAATGTTCTTTGACTTTATAACCCCACCCCTGCATGCCTGGACGGTGTCTCTCTATTCGTACAACAGATATTTCCTGTGCATAGCTACTTCAAGAGTTTACAGCAACGTTCTTTTTTAAAAAAAGCAAAGAACAGAACCAGCCATTTAAAATTTTCATTCCAATTCTGTGGTCTTCAGTTCTACCTACCTGATCTATAGCGCTCATCACGTGACCCTGAGGACCTGCGACGGTGATATCGAGAGGAAGAGGACGGAGTAACAGGAGTTCGACGTTCTTGTGGTAATGCCTGGTCCACCCCTGCAATAATAATAAAAAACCCCACAAGTTTATTGTGATTGAACTTCAAAATCTTAATAGAGAGGAAGAGTTCAGTCTACACTAGAAGTATAAAATCAACTTTCAGTGGAAGAACCATGTCATGTCAATTTGTTGCACAATACTTGCCTCTGGTCAGCTCTTCTGGTGTGGTTATTTTCCTGTCTCTCTCTAAGACAACCTTTTTCCAGGATCATAGACTACATAAGAAGACTATACAGACAGTAAGCTTGGTGGTGGCTTTTTTTTCCCAAACAGGTGACTTTTCATAAAGTGGTATTAAGGAATTACTATAATGTGCTAATAAAGGTAGACACTATTGCAATGGACCTTGAAGTTTTCCAGTAAATTGGTTAAAAACAGTTCCTAAGAAGACTTAGCCAGTGCATATTATCTAAAACCTAATACAGTTGGATGGTATCAATGGGTGGCAACAGGATACTAACCTATGGAAACTAGACACCCTATGGGAAGGGAACTGCATTAGAATCCATATGTATTTTCAGATACCAAGGAAAGTAAACAATAGCTGCAACAAATCAGGCTGAAAATGAAAATAGTAATGTTTTGCAGCAAAACAACAAAAACAACTCAACCTTATAATATATATACCTGCAGCATCTCAGCATGTTGGGCCTAAACATCCAGTATTTAAGATTCAAACCTTGTATTCATCCCTTTCTCATAGTGAATTTGCCTTTTTTAAAAAATAGGTATTTTGCTGAAGGCTCCTTCAATGACAACAGTGGTATAACAAAAGCATTGTATATAAATTCTTTGAGAAACTGACGATCCTTGACAACTTCCAGAGAAGAGTGAAGGGAATTATTTAAGCAGGAAAACTCAAACAAACAACAGGAAAAGAAAGCAAACCTACATCTGTAACAGTGGCATAATATGTTACCCTGCTCTCTTCCAGAGAAGAACATGAGCAGACAGGCCCAGTAAGCGCCACATTCAGCTTAGAGTTAATAAAGCACTGAGTCTTAAGCACCATGACACACAGGCAAAAAACCAGGAGTGCCTAAAGGAATGAATTATTTCTTAATATTTTTGGCCTTTAGAAAGTACCTACACACTATGTCTAAGGACAGAAGTAAAACCGGCCTTTTGCACTTAGGGTTGACAGTAGAAGAAGATCTCTTAAGATTACTTGATTACATGATTAATAATTACGTATTGAAATGGATGACTAATAAATTGAAATTGGATTCAACAAAACAACACTTGGAAAGATATAAAATTTTTTTCATTAAAACACAATGTAAAACCTCTCCACTACTATTCCTGAACTGTTCAATGCCTGCTTGTTGGACAGGGATAAGAGTTTACTTTTGTGGAAATAAGAATTGACACATAGAATACAGACCAACTGAAAATGCTACGTTGACTTCAATCAGGCTCAATTATGTTTCAATGGACTTTTTATAAAACATCTTTTAAAAGAAGTTGGCATTTCACATTGTGAAAACAAACCAAACTCAAAATATAGCTTCTCCCGTAAATCACTGGAATATCAGCAATGCTTACATTCTTTGGAGAAGTGGCTGGTTGGCTAAAAAACCCACTGGAGTAAAACTCTCACAGGCACATAAAAGACAGAGTGCATCCATAAATTTCCTTCTACTCAGATTGTGATTAATAATTCATACTCTTAAATCAAATGAAATGTCTTCATTTAACCACTGTGTCTCCACACTACAGTACTGTGTAATTTTACTTGCCCTCAAGCCTTTTTATTCTTGAAGGCAGGTAAACCTAACTCCCCAATCACTAAAATAATCAGAAGACATATTTGCCCCTCATTTGTATATTTAGAGTTTTTCCTTCTCTACTGGGTCACCCTGAGAACTAGCAATATAAAGTTAACAATAAAATAAATTATGATTGAAAACTTTCAAAAAATTATGTTTTAGTTTGTACAAGATGTTAACCAGCGTTATTCCTCTCAGTCCCAATCCATATTGTCCGAAATTAAATACTTTCTGGAAATCACATGTATTTACTANTTGCTTCCTAAGGAAAAAAAAAAAAAAACAAAACAAAACAAAACAAAAACCCACTCTAAAACTGTGCACCTAAAATTGCTGCTGTGTGACAGAAGTGTTGTGAAGTGCCACAGCTTCCCATGGCAAATGACCTGTGTAGGACGATGGCATGTGGAGAAGAACAAATGAAAATAATTGAGGTGTTCCTACTGAAGTACACCACCACCATCATAGAGGAAAAAGGGATTAAATGCATCCTTCCAACAACAAATCCCCACTCAATAGCCTTTAGAAACGCTATGCAGAAATTAAATTGTGAGGAAAAGCATCAGTTTCAGAGGTGCGTAGCTGCTGTAGGAGACCTTTCAGATAGACCTGAAAGCCATTGGACAAAATACATTCAAACCCATTGTTTCCTTCTCCTGGCCATGTGGCTATGAGACACCTCAGGCATCTCAGTCTCTTCTTCCACAGCTGCGGGCAGCACAAAAAGCTCTTTTCCACGATGCAAGACACACGTGTGTAAGGTAACTTCAGACATTGACCCTGCCATTGCAGAAAACAGCAGGACACTCAACTGGCCAGGTGGTACTGCCACCCATGGCACCCCCAACACTGCAACGGGCTCTTCCCTCCTCCTGGTTCATGATGGAGATGCTGCTACTTGTTCTTACTACAGATACATAAATCCTTCATCTAATCTCAAAATTAAGACACTTCAACTAGTTTACCTCCTCCTAATTTGTACATACGTTTGTTCTTTTAATTACATCTGTTCTGACACAATGGGTAATAGGGAGTTTCTTCATACGGTTAGGAAAGAGACAGCCCCAACATCCTGCCCTAGTAGTCATTTAAGGCCATGGCAAACGAAATGAGAATATCAAAGCATCTTCTGCTTTTATGAGGTCTGGGAATCATTTGATGGCTTTACTCCCCACTTTCCCATGAATATCAAACAGTGAATAAACCTCTACCCAAGTATGCAGCAGGACGTGTGAGCATCAATTTACAGATGGAAGTCAATCTGCACTAAAATACAGCGAAGCTCTCCATCAGCCACCTGTGGGGAGTCCTTTCTTCAAAGGAAGTTCCTTTAACATGAGAAAACACAAAGCATTGCCCCACTTTGGAGAGACAATAAGAATCCTGATGATGGTTCCTTACTGAAGGGGCTGGAGCAGGAATGAGCTGGCACCACCTCGACTCACATCTTGGCTTCCCAAGTCCCCGCTCCCTCGCACAGCACCAATGATGGTGTGAGACAAAGTACACAATAGTGAGAGCCTACACACTGCCATTCCTGAGCGATGGGTAGGAGTGAACAACACACAGAATAATGAGTACTATGAAATCCATGAAGTGCTGCCATAAATAGTGAAGCGGTGTTAACAGCAGAATCGTTCACCTCCAGGAAGGCTCTAGCAATACAGTGCAGTAACAAGCATCTTTTTTTTTTTTAATTTCTTCCCCCCACTTCTAGTTCTGAACACAACTAAACCCCCCAAAATGGATAGCTCTCACAGCCAGCACACAAGTGCCAATGCTTGTTCAAGCGCAGCTTCGCCCAGATGCATTTGTGAATCCGTGCCACAATGGGCGTTGAGAATTCATATTTGGATCGATTCCTAAATTTAAGGAGGCAGCAGAGCAATGAATGGCTTTCATAAAAGAAAGCAGTGTCACGCCAGTGCCCTGCATGTAGACATAATCACAGGCGCTGCCAAAATGGCATCATTCTTAATAACAGAATAGCCCATCCCAGTCTTGCAGATAAAGCAGGACTTAGGTAAGCCTAATTAGCACTATACGATTGACTCATTACAAGTTATGAAGAATTTTAGTAAAATATATATGCCTGGAACACAGTTATTTTATACAAAAGGCTGAGAAACCAGCTTTGTGTTCATCACATTACACATAAGCATTACCAGGTGCACTGGAGCAAACAGCCATCTTCATAACACAAGCTTTGGTTCATTTATCTAATGCTGCTAATGAGGGATTCAGCTTGCAGATTAAGATACCTATATTTAGGTGTCTACAAGAAGGCGCTTAAGCAAAGCTCCCATTACGAAAAACAGAGACCTAGGCCAAGACTCAGGAGTCTAAACAGAGGTGCCAGATGTCTTTTCAGATGTGGACTATGATGCCTAGCTTGACCAGAATGGCACACGTCCCCTCTCAGGCCCATTTTATGTGTTCGTTCTGTTGCATGTGTCTCTGATACTGCAAGAAATCCTGAACAGTACTGGACATCCATCTTCAGGCAAGCCCATGAGCCCAGCAAAGCCTTGAGAGCTACACAGGTGGTCAGTGGAGGTATCTGCTTTGGAATAAGCTGAAAAGCTCTCTGGGTTTCATCAACTGAATTAACTGTGCCTCTTCACATAAGAATGGGAGCTTAAATACCAGGTTCATAGGCAGACAACTTAATGCAGATATATCAGTCTACAAATCCTAATCTGCAAGCTGGATCCTGCCTTGACTGTATTTAGCTAAAAATGCAAGAGCCTCAGCAAAGCTATTTAAGCAATACCACTACAAGCTGCACAGCTTTATTTCTAAGTGCATGGAAGGCACAAAACTGTCAGCTGGAAGCAAGCTTCACCTCCTTCCTTCCTTTCTTTTTTTGCCTTCACTTCTTTGTTCCTCCCTTATTTATGACTTCTTTTTGTAGGTAAATTGCACTGCCATGTGCTGATAATGTGGCAATAGCTCCATCACCCTCTCCAAGACAGGATAATTCCTTCCTTAATGACAGCTGACAAGTTGCTTTGCTGTATCGCTTATTCTGATGCCTGTGTCAAATTTTTGAATCTAAAAATATTTAAAAGCTGAAATGTCTAGTTGTCATGAAACAGAAGGCATTCTTAGACACAGGCCACATTTACTGTTCTAAAGCTAACTTACAATGTGTGACCCCAGGAGAGAGAGCTGTAGGATAAACCCAACAACTCCAGGACCAGTGGGAAGGCAGGTAAACAGTGTCTGCAGCGCAGCTGTAAGAAACAGTATTTACCTTCCATTCAAAGTATTTCCTGGGATTCTGTGCAATGGCTGGTGGCTCAGCTTTAAAAGCCAAGCCAGGTGATGCACACACCGTATAATTTGTAAACAGGATGAATGCCACACCACCCCCATGGAACTTATTACTTGGTGTGGCATTTCACTCTTTCCATCAAATGTACATCTAAGTAATGAATTCACCAGATAAGTCAAAGGAGATTGAAAATGTGATAATCCCAACTAAAGACATTCAGGAAAGTGGAGCCACTTTCTGTTAGATAAATATGGAGCAAATGGAATTTCTGACTAGATATATTTAATTAACAATCATTTCTTCACACTCATTCCTGCACTTGGTTCCAATTTCAAAGCAATGCACATACTGCAAACTGTTGGTCTTCTTTCCTTATTACAATCTTGATCTTGCCTTCCAGCATTTCCTTGTGAGTTCTAGCCATGCTAAGCTTGAACTGAAAGCTATCATGGGCTTCTCTTTTCTCCCCATTATCTCAGAAACAGTGGATATCACATTACAGCTCCAAGTCACATGTGATGTTTGATTTCCATTTTTCTCTAGATAGTCCCACAGCTTCACTGTACCGTTTGAACATTCTTTTAGGAGAATATGTAGAAAAAGGCCACAGCAAACGCATTCACCAAGCCAACTTACAATGCCAGCAGCTTAAGAACCATCTTTCAGAAATTTGCTGCAGACAAATTTGGGCAGTATTGTGAATACCAGCAGTTTATGATTTTGACAGTGGCCCCCAGCTCTTCACATGGCTCCATCTCCTCTGCTACAGCACAGGCTGAAGCTTTATTTCAAGGCCCTCAACGGTATCTCCCCTTTAAGCCATCTTTTCTCACCTATTTGTCAGATGTTTTGACAAACATCTTTACATCTTCCTATGCTTTTATGTTTCACAGATGATCTCCATGAACACCAACAGATATTTCATTGAAATTCTTCAAATTCCTTGAAAAACACCCCAACTCTGATGTGCACTAAAAACATCCCCAAAAAGAAATCCCATCATGAGTGCTGAAACCACTACTCACATTACTAACTGCTTTCATCACGTACGCGTTTCTTCCCTTACATGCATTTTTTTTTTTTTGCCTTAATATTAGGGTGCAAAGTCTTTGAAGCAAGGTATTTTTTGGTCTGTACTGGAACAATGTTTAATATTATAAGGTCTTACTGCAGGACAGGAAACAGAGGTGCCACCATAAAACAAAGGATGCATAGAACAATAACTAGGCTCTCAGTGAGCACAGCAAAAGCAAAGCAGTAACCATCATGCTTTAAGTGATGACATCAAGGGAGCAGCTCTCAGATGCTGTCCAAACCTGCTTTTTTTAACTAAAGCAGGCTCTGCAAGGCATCCACCAATTCAAACCAAAATTATTTTTTTAAAAACAAGACTCACTAAGCATTAATACATGTGCCATAGTTTCTCATCTGTGAAATATCTGTCATACTATCCTCAGAAACGTGTCCGTGAGCTGTGCAAGGCGTATGCCTTTCAGTGAGATCCATGTTCTCAACACACACATATGCTTTGAAATGCCCCATCACGGTTATCCCTTGATAAGATCTTCAAGAACTAGGAAGGCAGATGTGATAGGAATACTTGTTACTATTAATAAAGTGAATACACGAGGGTGGGGTTTTTTTCAATTCCAGAATCAAGCTTTGTTTAAACATTTCCTTGCGATCTTTGCAATCCAAATAATGTCTGTGGAAAAGAAAATGAAATTGTAATTGCCAAGTTTACTTTGAGTGCCCAAAGGGCTAGCAGCAGGAATAGCTGAAAGCAAATGTATGCGTGCATACACATAGTAGAGAATGCAAATGTATGCACACATTACAGATATATATAAATATATGTCATGTTAATAGCAGAGGATATGGAATTTGGTTCCTGTAATTCTACAGAAAATTGTTTCTTCATAAGGTAAAGGGATCTTCTGTGCGAATATATTATCACCTCTGCACTGTGCAGCCTGAAATCTGCCTGTGCTGGTGGTGCTGGGGCTCCAGCAGCAGGAGAGGCAGTGATCTGCCTCTAGGCCTGTGAAAGGCGCAGCAGGTGCCTTTTAAACACCACATCTTGCAGGTTTATTAGCCGTAATAAATAAAGCTCTTGTGACTGGTCTGCACGGTTATGCTACGAACAGCACTACACCGGTGGTACCAATGATGGGAAATTACAGAAAGTAATCTAGTGTAGACACAGCACTTGATTAAGAGAGAATGAACCACCCAAGTCTAAGCCGTTAGAAGCAAAGCTTAATTGACAACAACATCATCTCTGTTCTGTGAATGAATAATTAAATTTCCTGGCAAAAGACTGGAAGAAAATTGGGAAAAAACATGGTTTACTGGGGATACAGGTAATTTAGTTATTTTTCTTCTAAGGATGGTTTCTCTTAATAGTGGGCACGCAGCTGTCCACATGTTATCTTATCCAGAACTGACTGATCTAATCAAGACAATCTTCAGAAAGATATTCTGAAATGTCTGTCTGTTTAAGTGGTTATTCTTTCAGCTCTTGGCTGTTAGGGCTCCTCTACAGAGGCAGAAAGAAAGGTCACAGCACAGGAGAGATTGGGATATATGCGCTGATATAAAGGTCTGGATTCAGTATTATTTTTAGATGTCTGACATACAGGCACACTAAGAAAAGAAAAACTACTCTGCACACAGAACATCTCCAGCTACAAACTGACATCCTGAGAAAGCGTTTCGAGGAAACAAAGCTGTACTTTTGTCTTCCTAAGTTAAAGCAGGTGGAGATTTAATGGGAAAGAAAAAGGGGGCTCCCCTTGTCCCTTCTCCCATTAACATTGCCAAATGCAACATATCCGTTCCGGATTTCTGGATGTTCGACAGCCCGGCTGGAACAGTAAAAACGTCCTTCACATATGTGCAGTCTGTGCAGCATCTGGATGTGTCAGACCTATTGAGCATGCACTACAGAGTCAACCTGCAAATGTGCAGCCGATCCAGCACATCCCCTGTGTGCCAGGCTCGCCACACACGGCTGTACAGCACATGTGTCAAGGGACTCTCTGGGATTGTCCTATAAAAAACAGGGAGCCTAAGAGTGAACTCCCACACCACCTACTAAGGCAGAAACTAATGATACTAATGATAGTAATGTATCGACCACATGATAGCCCGGCTTTACCTTTCAGATTAGGATTAATCTCATCCCTGAAAAGTAACAGCTCTCCCTTTCTAAAATGGTATCATCCCAAGGAGTACAACAAGACCTTTGGTATATATCAATATATGTATGTGTGTTTATATATGCACACAGCTTATATTTAGTGTTTACGTGATTTTATGTCATTAATTCTGTCAAACCTGAAATTACAATTTAAACTTAGTCATTCCTACTTTGCAAAAAACTTGGGCAGAGCAAGTTAACCAAGTCAGACTGAGGGAACCTGACTTAGAGCAGCTCCAGAAGAACATGACCTAGAGCAGGCCACAAAGACAATCAGAGGGATGGAGCACCTCTCCTGTGAAGACAGGCTGAGAGAGCTGGGGCTGTTCAGCCTGGAAAAGGCTCCGGGGAGACCCGATAGCAGCGTTCCAGTATCCGAAGGAAGCCTTCAGGAGAGCTGGAGAGGGACTCTTTCTCAGGAAGTGTAGTGACAGGACACAGGTTAATGGCTTTAAATTGGAAGAGAGGAGATTGAGATTAGATACCAGGAAGAAATTCTTTCCTGTGAGGGTGGTGAGACACTGGAACAGGTTGCCCAGAGAAGCTGTGGATGCCCCATCCCTGGAAGTGTTCAAGACTGGATTGGATGGGTCTTTGAGCAACTTGGTCTAGTGGGAGGTGTCCCTGCCCATGGCAGGGGGGTTGGAACTTGGTGATCTTTAAGGCCCCTTCCAATCTAACCATTATATGTAGGAGGAGAAATACAAACAACAAAGTCAGAATCCATTACAGATCTCCTCTACAGTTTTATAGCAAATTGGTTTGAAAATGAGCAGGAAAGGGTTTTTCAAAGGAATCCCCTTTTTACAGGTATGTATGGTCCTGACAGAACTGCAAATCTAATTTCCTCTCTAGCTGTCTCTCACACTTGGTCTGGACTGCCTTGTGGGACCGTGGACAAGCACACAGGCAAGAGCGTGATGCCCTCCGTGTGCCCACACGGTTGGCAAGAGAAAATCTGGCGTCTTGATGGGCTGTGAATCCTCTAAAGCCCCTCGCTACAAACCCAGATAGTAGGAGCAGACTGCCTGCCACCAGCCACAGGCCACCCTAGAAGGCAGGATAGGTATCTGCTGAAGGGTACAGCTATGCAGGCGTGGCTGGAGTCATGCCTTGCTCGTCCACATTGCAGACATGTAGCCCCGCAGAATGTTCTTTCTCCAGTCTGCTCTACCAGTCTGATGTCTGTTCCTAGAAGTCAGTCTGCTTCTGAATGGTTTGGATGTGAGTGGAGCTCAGCCAGAGATCTCTACTTGAAAATAGCACAGAATTAGGGGTGCTTAGACTTTTATAGCTTCCTCCGGATTCTGGTGGGCTTAGACCTTAGTCCAGAGCTCTGTAAAAAGGCAGCGCCAAAACTGGAATTAGAAACACATGCCTTCCCATGTTTCACCAGCTTATTGTATGAAACCTCCCCCAAAGTATCCATGGCATGGAAGCTAGAGAGTTGTTAACATGTTCAAGTGTTACTAAGAAGGAGCATTCCTTCTCCTTTCCCATTAATTCACTTTTAGGGAGATAAAAGTTGGTAACGGCCTTCCAGATGCTTGTCCTTTGTTTGTCCTGCCTTGTCACTGGCAGCTCCTAGTCTATCATACCAATGGAGGTGTCTACCAGAGGCTTCCAGATGAGGCACAGTTACAGACAGATATGGACTGGAAAAGATACATTCATTGTGCTCACCAAAACGAAAATAAAAGAGAGGCCGGTTTCCTGCCGTGCTGGCTGCTCTCTCTCTAGCGGCCGCTTCCCGGATGTCACAGACACCAATGTTGGCAGTGCGGAGCATTCTTCTGGCAGCTCCTTCACTGTGTTGCAGTCTACACCGTACCGCGGCAGCTCCATTCGCTGCTGTAACAAGTTGAAAAAAACTAATTAATTCACGTTTAGTTTTTTTACATTTGTTACAGCAACGAGTGGAGCTGCTGCCCCCATGCAGTTGAGCACACACGCACACGCACGTACAGACACCACGGGACACTCACGGAGCCAACGCGGGTCAATGTTCCACTCTGCCAACATGGGCGTTAGGAATGTTAGCAAAGGTGCAGCGAGAGGACTGGATGTCCCAACAGAGAGGAACTGCCTTTGGATTTCCTTTAGTCGGTTGAACGCCGTCACAGAATGCAAATCCCTGCCCTTCCCAAATGCCTCCAATCCCAGTGAAAGAGCTGTGCCCATTTCCATACTGTTTTAAAATATCTCTAAAATGTCTATTCCCTATTAATATAGCAAGACTCAAGACCACCAAAGCTTATAAATTCTTGCAGTTCCCCATCAAAACAGATTACAACAAAGAAACAAATGATGAACTAGTCATGTATGTGGTTGTTCAGATGTAAACATAGGCTTTCAAAAGGCAGCACGTGTTTTGTTACCCTTTTTCTTCTTGAGAAGGATTCATCTCCCTCTTCCTAGTGAGCAGGGACCTCAAACTGTTCAGATGAATAAAGTTTTACAAGGAGAATATCAAATTGCACTGTTTCAAGTTTTGTCCAAAAGGTAACACAACAAAACAAACAAGAAGTACAAAGACAGCAAAGACCAAAATACAAATAATGTCAGTTTCTGGAGGAAAACACTTTAACGTGGTAGAAGTAGTGTCTTCCAATACAATAAAAAAAAACATCTAGCTAAACAACTGAGCCTTATATATGGACAAGAAAACAGTGGACAGTATTTCAATACCTTTATTCTTCATCCTATCATTATCTTTCTCCACTCATCCATACCCCATATCCCAGTGCAGGATTTTCTGGGAAGTGGTTGAGCAGAAAACATTCATTCCATTCCTTCCCATCTCCAAAATAGCACTAAATCAGCTACATCCTCCATTATGACCTCTTCAAATTATTGAATGGACTGGCTTAGAGAGATCCCTTTTCTTACCCTCACCCTGAAAAACTTCAGTATCACAACACAGACCTTGAAATATGAACCTCAGAGGGTTCTCTAACTTCTCCCTTTCGTCATTATGTGTATGATTAATCTCCGGTTTCAGCGAAGGATACTGATTGACCAGAAGACTATGAGCTTTCTAGAGAAAGGCTGTTATTTTCTTCTGTGAAGAAAAAAATAAAGGTACAACTGTATAAACCAATACTGGCACCAACTGCACCGTTGCACTGAGGATTACTGAGAGACAACAGTCTCTCCATAACTCAGTAAAACTCAGTAGGTGTCAAGAGAATACACTGTGAAGACTATTGTATGTCTGACAGTCTGGCCAGACTAATAAATACCCAGAAATTTAATTACTGCACCTCTGGTATCCTAACTCTGTTGATTCGATTTGATTTCTTTCATTTTCTAATGGCTCCAAACGGTTAGGAAATGTCACAGACACCCTCAGTCAGGCTGCATCACTTCAGAAAACGGAGATGTCTGTAACACTGATCTCTTTTGCTGAGTTCTCACCGGTGGAGCACACCAAGTGAAATCCAAAGGCACAAAAATTCCATTCTGCTATGGAGGTAGCAAATGTATGTACACCTGAAGAAGCAAGAACAAGGCAGTGCCTCCACACATAAGCACTTTACATAGAAAACCATAAACTCCATCACAAAAGGCAGGATTTTGTAAAAGAAGGAAACTAGTTCCCAGGCCTGCAACGAAAACAAGGCTCAGAGGACAGCCCCAGTGAATCCTCCATAAGGTGAGCGAGATGCCACAAACATGTGGGGTACGCTCCTCTGAGGTCAATACAAAACAGAGGCCTACACCAATACCTACAACTGTATATTCAACTTCATGATTCGGTACCTTGGAAGAGTGAAAGAACTCTGAAGAGTTCTTATATACATAGGAAATAATTTTAATGAAGCAATACATTATTAAATTCAGATTGAAGATATTTTTACACCTTTTGGACAAGGACAAGCTACCCATCCCTCAACACTGAGAGCAGGTATCTATAAAGGATTGGCTGCCCACATGTTACAGGACAACCTGAACTCTAGGAGTTGCTGGTCTCTCCAGTGTCTCTGAAAGGGAAATTTGGAAAGGAAACCCAGGAATGAAGGAAGGTACAAAACTCCAAGGTTCTCTTCTACTTTTGTGTATACCTCTGTTAAAAAACCTTCACTCAGCTGAGGTCTTAGTAAGTTAGGACATCACATTTTCTTCCGTATTTTTACATTACTTCTAACAAACAACGCCTCTCTAATGAGCCTAGGCTGATTGTATTTTCCAGATATGACTGCCAAACCCACAGCAATGCATGTAAAAAATGTACACACACATCAAAGCAGACATATATATAAAAATATACATAAAATGGATGGAGTAAGCTTTTTTTTTTTTTTTTGCATAACAATAGCTTAACTTCTGCCACACATACTTCTTCAGGGATGCAGATTTTTACTGTGGCAACTATCAGTATGCTTGACATCTTCATATATCGCAAGCACAGATATACGTACCGGGAGGCTGTGGCAGGTAGGCCCCAATTAATTTTGATCTCTTCTTTTCATATCCCTTCTGTGTGATGTCACCTGCCAAGAAAAGAAAAAGAAAATCAGTAAGACGTGGATAAAGACAGTGTCTAACTGCTTAATGGCAGCACCATCAGCTTAGCCACCACTGCACTGTTTGTCTGTCTTGACAATTATAATGAACAAATGAAAAGCACAGTATGATCATTCCACCCAGAAAAAACTCATTTATGCCAGAGCCATCCTGACAAGTACATACCCAGTCTTGATTTATTCCAGCACCAGAGTCCAGTGGCACAGAGTTTTAAAACCATTTTGAGATGCTGTCACACAAGCTTTCAAAAGCTACAATGACCTCCATTAGGTCAATACACAATGGATTATATAGAGTATGTGGGCCTGTGGTGGCTGGCAAAACACATCACTGATTAGCATTTTCTAACATTAATGGGATTTTTCTAATCAAGCATGTGAAGCACATAAGACTTGAAACTGCTGCTATATCATTTCTGCAATATGAATTTTTTAGCTGATTTCTAAGCAGTACTGAAAGGAGCAAAACCAAACCAAACCAAATCTACCACAGATCATAGAGAAAACAGTAGCATAAAGATTCTTTGTTTGACTTTCCAATTAAATGTCAAAACAAAAAATAAAAAATTTGAAGACAAATGTTTGCATTTCTTAAATTCAATTACTATGGCCCTCCACTTTCTGTAAGTTTCCTTAAATAAAATGATGGATAATTATATACGTTTAACACAACACATATTTCTAGTCTTATTAGAGTTCAGGAGAGGTTTGGTACTGAAGCTGCAATACGGTCCTGGCTCTGGAGCTCCAGATCTACCTTTAATCATTAAAATATTTGTTCAAATATAATTCAGACATCCAGCCCCTTCTTTCCAAATCTGTGAATGTATGTATTAAATTCAATACAAGCCACTTGCCCCACCCCTGGAAGTGTTCAAGGCCAGGTTGGGTGGGCCTTTGAGCAACCTGGTCTAGTGGGAGGTGTCCCTGCCCATCGCAGGGAGGTTGGAACTCAATGATCTTGAAGGTCCCTTCCAACTCTAACCATTCTATGACTCAATGATTCTACTTGGAATGCTAAAGAGAGTGATAGGTTTTACAACTGCAAGATTTTTGAAATAGCACCATATTCCCTGCCCTTTGAATAAGCATATGCACTATTGTGAGATCATCATGCAGTTGAAAGTTCAGCTGCAACACTGGACTTGTATGTTTCTAAAAGTCTGAGGGCTTAGGCAGACAGAAATCACAAAGAGAAGTAGAGTTATGACAGTAATCTTCAGCTAGATACAGTAACATTCATCTTTTCATGTTCTTCTATCTCTATATTCCATCTTCACCTAAGGAGAGCACTTGCCAAGAGGACTGTATACTCTTTTCGATCCCAGTCACTCTGCTAAGTGGATGCTAAAATAGCACCAGTGTATAGAGAAAGCTTCCTGTGGGTTGGCCAGAAATCAAGAGCAACATGAAAACACCTTCAAATGTTGTTTCTCGATGAAAGACCTTTTCTTGGGGACGGTTCCAATAAGGAGGCAAAATTCTCTAACTTTCTCTGCTAGTGTCCTGAGCCAACCTCTCGCCACTGGTTAAAAAACAGTGCTTAAAATAACACCTATCCTCTTCACTACCATATCTCAAACTGCTCTACAAAAGAAGTCAACTAAAATATCTGCGGTTTTTAATGAGGAAAGTGAGAGTGAAGCACTTCAAATGATAACCGTCCCATATTTACTTCATCCCAGGAAAGAAGTGGCAGACTTGGCAAGAGGACCTAAGCTTTTAAAGTTCAAACCCACTGACTCTTCAAGCACATTTCTTCCCATTTTCAATACTTCTGGCATGCATTCAAACTAGTGAAACAAGCTCCCTCTCCATTGTAATCATCAGCTTCTCACAAACCAGACAGTAACTACAGACACCACATCATTTTAATGAAAAAATTATAAAATATGAACAGATTTTTCTTTTAAATTTTGCTAAATAAATCACCAGTAATTTCCTGTGCTCATCAATACCAAATTCTTACACATCACAGACAGACCTTAATTTCAGTATAAATATGGTTTTATTAATTTACTATTGCTCTTAAAGGAGAACAGAGATACCCTGTGGAGAACCACAGCTCCACTGTGGTATGTGCAAGTTGACAATGCTACTTCAAATATGAAACTATTAGCAGTAGGTGCTTAACTATTCATTGCTGTTCCACACACATGGTAGCACACACACATGCAAATTGCTACTGGAAGTCATAAATTTCAGACGGTGCTCGTGGAATTTGCATCCATTCCTGCAATACAAGTTTCTTCTGATGGTTTCTAAACCTACAGTGTCCTTAATGGGAAGGAATGCAGAGGACAAGCAATTTCTTTGACATCAAAGTGGGAAAGATAACTATCAAGTGTTATCTTCTGTCAATAATAAGTTTTCATTCCAATCAGTATCCAGACTCACTCTTTTGAAATTCACCACGTAAGGGCATTCTTTTGAGAAGGAATAATGGCAACTCCTTATCCAGCCCGCTCCCTCCACCAAAACATCATCAAGAAAATGATTTTTTGAGACAACTTAATAGGAAATTATTTCCACTTCCAGGAACAAAAACTGTTGAGAATTATTATTAATCTTTCTATAATCGTGTCCTTCATTACCCTGGTAACCAAATATGAAAAAAAACACCAACATGTAAAAGCAAAATATAAAATCACCAACATTTTCGTTGTATTATCACTGTTACCATTCTGAGGTGGAAGGAAGTCAACTGCATCATGTAGTACGGAGAAGTACACAAAAACGATTTCATAATCAGGATTATATTTGTATTAATTTGTATTTTTTCAGGTAGACTGACTACAGAATATGAACAGTAACTGAACTACCATTAAAATATTATCAGAGTATGTGCAAAACTACTGCATTTCAAACCTATGTTGAGCTCTTTGTGTAAACTCCTAATACATACTAAACCCAGCTCACCAAAATCAAGTGAGCTTAAACTCTGCTCTTACCATCATTTGCCATTCACTCAGATTTTTAAACACAATATTAAGATCTTGGTCTGTGCCTTTCATTCCTTTGCAAATTAATGCAATAATTTTACAAGTATTACCTGAGGAACAAACCCTCTTCAATTAGGTCTACCCAGCTCATGTTATTCCACAGTACAATACCAAATTTAGGCTTGGCTTTTGGAGAATATCAATAGGATTACATGGACCAGAGTTCCTTGCCACAAGAACACAGGATTTATGGTACCTTTTTGTTTTTAATTAACCCTTCTCCTTTTGAAAATACAGCAGACCCTCAGGACTTTGTGGCGTGCATTCGAAGTCCGCCTCCAAAGACAGAAGGGAAGAGGGTCTCACCCACAATGTCTTTGGAGCAGACTGCACGTGTTGATTTTTCTACTTACTACACAAACAAACTCTTCAAAGCCACTCCACATTGAGACCTCTTCATCACTCTGTAGCTTTCTCCTTGTTACACCTTTGTCCACTTTTGTGTGGCGTTCCTGAGCCACACTGCAGTGCTGCACAGAACAGCTCTGGGAGGATGCGGGGGCAGCAGGGGACAAGGCTGGTTGAGGACAACAGGAAAAAGAACAGGCCATGGATGGAAGGACGATGGAAAGACTCCATCCAGCACTAAGGTCATGCAGGAGCAGAAGGAGCAGAGGGCTGCAGGGAGCTCTGGGGATGAGTCTCCCTGGGACAAGACACCATCACATAAAGTCTGGTGGCTGAAAGGTAGGAGTTCCCTGCAGCCCTCTGCTCTGTCTGCTTGTCTTCTTCCTTGGCTCTCACCCTATACCCTGGCCATGGCTCTGCTCCCAAGCACTTAGCCCTGCTCTGCTGCTACTCAGTTTCATCCTACAGCTGGTCCTCCACCTTCTCTTCCTCCTCACTCCCTTCCTCCCAGACTGCATTCACTTCACTGTACCCAAGGATTTCAGCCTCCTGCTTGCATCAGCATTCTCCAGGGTTTTTTTCCTCTGGACATGTTGCTCTTTTCCTCCTCACCTCCACTGGTGCTTTGATAGGTTTCCACTATCAGAGGGGCACAGACGTATGTCCTGGAGGGTATGATGTCCAAGGGTGGGCATGGGAGAGCAAAGCACAAGCCTGAGAGATCTGAACTCACCAACAGTGAGCAAATTTCACCCTGATTTTTTCCCCACCCATATTTAAAAACGACTGTCAAGGACTGCTGAACAACAGGCAGGCAGTACACTTATTCTCTCGCCACAAAACAAGTTTATTTGTTATTTCTAATCTTCCAGAGTCTCTTCAAGGAAAATGCCACTTTTGCAGTACAAATGAAAGACCAGCCAGCCCTCCAAGGGAGAAGGTTGCCCAGTTAAGCAAGCACAGGACCAGGGCTCTGGCACTCCCCATTCCTATTGCCATCCTTTTATTTGTGATTTGTGCCCCTGCTTCTGCAGCTTCCTGAGTTGCAGATGGCAATGCTCTCCTACACGGGCGCTCACAGACAACAAGTATTTTGTAGCTATATTTAGCAAAGCCATGCTGTAGTCCAACTTCATTTGACTACGCTCAGCACAACTGCTACTGCTTGCATTATAACCTCCATTTTCTTTGGAAATCCACTGTATTTTTCTCTTTCCTTCAACAGTGTTGGATTTCTGGCTCTTACAGGGCAAAGCCGGGGGAGGTGGGTGGGAGCAATGTAATAATGCTCATCACAAGCCAGGAAGGAACTCCAGGTAACGGAGAGCCCCTTGGGATACTCCAGGTTGTACAAGACATTCTGAGGAGTAAGAAATGTCTGTAAATGTTGAAGTCATTCCCATTTTCCTATCCCCTTCCCTGACTCCTCCATGAGTCAGCTCTATCCATTTATACATCATGTCCTAGACTGATCATTGAATTACACTTTAAAACGAAAATAAGAAGGCGGCACATTTCAGGTAATCAGCAAAATATTTATTTTCTAGCATCTTGTTGGTGAGAGGGCCATTAAATGTGAAAATACTTCCTTATGAAAAATATCTATGTATTAGCACCCTTCTTTGAAGCATTTAAACTTTAAAAGCTGGAAGCGATTAGAAATGTTGCTACCATTGACAAATAAGGTGCTGTTCTTATATAAAAGTTTCCATTTCAATTGAAATATACATTATTTGATCTATTATCACTCCCTGAACACAAACATGTTCAGTCCTGATGGACTGCTGCCATGATATATGAAGTAAATTTATTCAAACAAAAGATAACTGCATTATCCGGGGGGCAGGGAGAGTGGTGTGTGGAAATAAAAAACCCAACACAAGATAAATTTCACTAAATCTTTCCTTTTTTTTCTGGAAGATGCTGATTATTCTTACTGATCGCAGTCTTTTAGGACACAGCACAGGTGAAAAGGTAATGATAAAACCAGGGACTACAATCACCTTGTTTAGCACAGTGAAAACTCAATTTCACATTCAGTGATCTAGAAGCTTGACTGATGCTGCTGGTTTTCACTACACATGCACGTTTGGAAATGAAATTTCAGACTGAGACTTTGAATTAGTTTAAGGTACTTATGGAAAAATCCACCACTGGAAATAATGCGATCAATAACTTCTCTTGAACACAGACTAACCCAGAGCTCGTCGGTGAGCGTCCTTCCTTTGCCCATGATTTTCTGCCCTCTAAAGTGTCAATTTTCTGTACGAATTGTTTACTGCTGATCACTGAAATTTAGTGTCAGCATCTTGGCAAGAGGGATTTGAATGAAACAAAGCTCCTCATAAAGAGAACTGTGACTCATTTACTTCTCCCACTCATGATGCAGACAGTCTCCCTGACTGCTCTCCCAAAAATATGCCAGAAGACAAAGGATTTCATTTTGGATGGTGCAAGCACGGAGATATCAAAACTGCACATATATATCTCACAGAACACGTACACGAACACAAAAATATCTAAATCAGGAGCCATTTTCTTTCCCAATGTCTTTTAGAAAATATGTTTAACCTCATTAGCAGCTTAGAAGACAATTCAGAACTATGATGAAGGAACAAGTGGCAATCTATGGCACTGGGCAGAAAAATTAATGGGCTTCGCACACTTTCATTGCAAACAGTACCATAAATTACAGGAGTGTTCAAGTGCCTTTAAGGGGAATACACTGCAGCTTCAAGGTTTCAGTGATAATTTTACCCACATATAGCTCAATCCTTTTTTTTTCCCCAAGGATACATTTTGTTCCTGTATCTTGCAAGCAAAGCAGAAAATGGCTGAATTTCCATGACAGATAAGGAAGAGAGCTCCATGTGTACTTTACAGCTTATAATGTTTTCTATGGTGGCTTCTAATTCAGGAAAAAATATTTAAACAGATTGTGCTATTAACAGATCAGATAAATTATATTAGCAGTGCTAAAAAAACAGATACAAGGTCTTTTGAACTTTAAAAGTATTCCTGCTTAAAATACTTTCTTTCCATTCTTTAGATAGACAAATTATGTTATCTGTTGCATAATCTGCTGAATTCACAGTTTTAATTCAAATTTTCTATTTTTTAAAAAGTGAGTAGTAAATCATTTCACATAGAAGACATTGTTGAGTATGTCCACCTTGAACTGGAGAAGACCCCACTTACTTTCTGGTCCCAAAGTCTTCAGCACATTTTTCCAATACCCAAAATACTCCTGGGCTTCAAAAGAAAAAAGAAACAGAAAAAAAAAAACCACAAACCCAAAACCAAAAAAACCCAAACCACCCCAAACCCTCTCCTTAGAAAAGAACCCCGAAACACCTAGCTGAAGCCAATGAAAACAATCCTGGGGATTTTCTGACTGGGATTCCAAGCGGGGCGGCTGCCAGCAGCGGTGGGGGCTGGCCAGGAGCCGGCTGCGCCGCCAGAGACCCCGCTCCTTGGGAGCCCCAGGATGGTGTGGTCCTCGGGCATCCCTGAGCTCCCCCAGAAGGGAGAGCATCGGTGCCGCGCTACTTTTATGGCCTGGCTGATTGTAAAATAAACAGAGGCTGGTTGAACACTGAAGGTTTCCATTCTCAGTGTCAAGGGTTTATTTCATTATTTAAAGCTTTAACGAACACTTTATATAATGAAAGCAATCCTTGCCATTTTTGGAATTTTATGGCTGTTACGACCCTTCATAATGTTGTTTTCCTTCCTTTACTGCTTTATAAGGCTTATGGGGCACCCTTGAAGTGTATATCCTTTTTGCAGCTGCTGGAAGCTCATCTTTCATCTCTCCACTCGCTTTCCTGTTGCCTATGAGGCATTTGCCTGTTCTAGTTATTCTCCCTGTCTCTAACACAAACTGTGCAGAGTCAGATCTTGCTCAAGATAAAAATAAAATACAATTCTGAAAAGTATGCCTAAGGAAACATTCCTAATAAATGTTATTTAATAGACAGGCTTTATATTTCATGTTAGAAATGTTCCCTAAAGAAAGATAATTACAGCAGTAATTCCACTTATCATTATTTAGAATTTACGGTTCAGAGCTGATCAGACATTTCCATAAATGCTGCGCTGCACTGGGTGCTGTAAATTTGTGTCCCCTTTTTTTCCCAGCCCAGAAAATGACTTCAGGGGAAAAAAACCAAAAAACCAAAACAAACCAAACAAACAAAAAAACCCAAAAAAACAACCAAACAAACAAAAAAAACAACCAAACAAACAAAAAAAACACACAAGAGGAGGAAGAATCCTAAAGGAGGAATATATGATAAATGTATGAAACAAAAATAAAAAATACATGATCCAATCCAGTCTGTAAGTATATTTGCACCTCTGGGTAGAAAAATATTCCCAGGTTTTCCAAAAGAAAAATGCTGCAATGACAAAACTGATTAATAGGGAAATTTCTTATTTTGTCACTTCTCTAGAAAGCAGCCTATGAGAATAGTTCTCTGCTTGTGATCTTGTACTTTTAACTATTTTTTTTTCCATTACTTTGGCCCTTACTAAGTTTAACCAAAAAAACCCAAATGGGTTAATCTTGAAAGAGAATGAAAATCTTCTAAAAAGCAACAGATTTCTAAATCCTTCATCCCTAATTCTGCAGCACAGTGTAACTGCAGAGTTCTTCACAAATCTCAATTCAGAGCAGAAATCCGGAACTCCAGTTTTCATAAGATTGCTAACAAAAAAAAAGGAACAGGTTTTACCTGACATACTGTAACTTTCTCCCTTTGATTTGGGTTCTCCATCAAGCTTTAGTATTAGTTATGCTAGTCAGTAATAGAAGTGTTTCAGCACTACCTAAATCATTTTATTTTACCCTGATGTGGGTTAAAGACATTACATTGATTTTAAAAAAAAAAAAGGTATTTAGAGCAGTTGTACTATGGTATTAGAATGCCAAAATATCCAAATCTCTTCCCACAGTTTTTGTAAAAATAGAACTTCTTGTGGGCAAAAAAAAAAAAACCAAAACGCTTCATGCAAATGCAAATTTCCACATACTTTGACAGTTGGATGTAAACGCAGAAAAACCCAGATTTCTTAGCTACCACAGGGAAACTGAAGCAGGAATACTCCTTTTCAGACCATTAGCAGGCTGCTGATGGTTGTGGAAGAATATTGAGGAGTTGTAAGTAGTTTGTGAACAGGGACTTGAATTATCATAATGACTATGTCGAGTGACCATAATGTCTTTAAAAATGCATCATTGGGAGATCATCGAGTTCAATAATCTGGTCTACCTTTTAGTACACCATGTTTTGTTACACAACATATATGATTTTGAAGAATTAAAAGAACAAGCTCATCATTTATGAAGGGAACACAAGTGTCTTCCATGACAATATGAATATTTTTCTGTTGAAATAATAGTGGTGGCTTCTTTTAAGTCCAGTTAACAAGTTGCTTCCTATTACTTCTTTCAATTCACCCCATCAATCACAAACTCCATCACCAATGTTCAAGAATCATAAACATCTATTGCTTAATGATATACCCATCATCTGCTTTCGTATTTCCAACAGTTGAGACACAACCCTATCCGGCTTGGTATGCCCAAGTATAATATTGTGAACCATCCTATGTGATCCTCTAGAAAATCTCCATACAAGTTCTAATAAGCAACTCTTTCCACTTAATTCTTCTTAATTTTAAGCTTCAAAACAAGCGTACGAACGAAACCTAAAGTATACAATCACATTCATTTTAAAAGCATTCAGGAGGGAATGACCTCCTGAGACACCCAGGCCAATGTCCCACAATGTGAGAAGAACCAATCAAAGTGAGCACCCTTCCTCTGAGTGCTGAGTGCTCTACTAATAACATTAAACAGTTGCCTACACCTCTGATTCAGCAGATTTTTAACTACTCTCTGCAAAATAAAACTACGTTATTTAGTGTTCCCTTCTCAGACTGCCCTCTGAAAGATGGCTATCTGCAGATTTACGAAGGAGGTGAGATGTTGCTTCAAATCTCCCCTGGAGGAGAAAGGGAGTTTAGTTTTACATGCTCAAATATGTGCATTAAATGAAGGCATTTTCCCCACTCATATTTTGTGAGACAGGCTGGAGCTGGTCCAAAGCATAGAATAAGTCATCTAAGTTTCAAAAAACCTGCACCTCTTTCTAAAGTATTTCTTCTTGGTTTTCAGTTATGTTCTTGCTAAATGGCTGTGATGGCCTGTGATTTTATTTTATGTGGAAACACAGGTTTCAGTAAGCAGAGGAGCACTTTAACTCTTGATGTGTCTAAGTTGTTATGTTCAGGTGTGCTTCATTGATCTAACCAACATTCTCTGACCCATATTCAACAGCCCAAATAATCCAAAACAAAAGACCCACAAAAGACCACACTCAGAAGTTTCTGATCTGTAAGATCATAGTATATACATACTGATGCTGTCTTTTCAAGGAAATCCGCTCATAATTTTGTGTCTCCAAACTTTGCTTTAGCACAACATTAGATACCAGCTCCAAAGAGATCACCTGGAGATCATTCTGTCCCAGTGCAGGTGGATGGAGAACAGCTGACCAGTGAGACAGAACATGGAAACTGCTTGTGAAATAGACAGAGGAACCCAACAGTGATGTCTTCACTGGAGAGACACGGTAGGGGCAAGGATTATACTTTTATTTATAAACCTCTTTGCCTACTTTCACTTCAGGAAAAACTGACATACCATTTCATCAACCTTGTCCTTCAGGAGGCCTTAAAAGGTGCCAGACAGATACATTGCAACTTCTGGGTCTTCCGATCCTGTCCTTTGTACTGCAGGAGAGCATCTCAAACCCTTTCAGAAAATAATTTATTTCTGTTTGGAACTAAATTCAGCTGGACTCCTTTTTTTTTTCTTCCAAGCTGTTATAGCATCCTCTTTACCTTTTTTTTTCAATTTTTCTGCTGATCTGCACCTTTTCAAATTGTAATACATATTTTTCCATTTAACTCTGTATCACAGGCTTTCCTGGCCTCCAGGCAGAGAAACTTCATTTGTCTAAAAAAGTGAGCTACCTTAACAAAGCAAGAGATCAGGCCAGTCTTGTACAACTGATCTTATCAAAGATAACTCAAGACTGTATTTTTTCAGGTTTTCTGTGTACCTCCCTGTCTCTCACTAAATTTCCTTCAAAATGCACTTGAATTATCCCATTTCATTAAAATGAGACATGTGGCTCAGACCCTCTTTTCTTCCCATTCTTAAACATCATTACTAGTCACTATTCATAAATTTCATAATGCCACTTATTGTTTGAGAATTACAAATTCTTACCACTGGACTTTCCTCCGTGAGTATTTTTGCTTTTAGTATTCCAGTGTTGACATTATCTAGTTACCTACTTCAGCAAATTAAACTGAGTTTTTCCTTCCATCATTATTAATATATTAAAGAGATAAAGGCATCCCAAACTGTACAGTTCCTAGAAGTATTTATTTTCCTACTAACCCGAGATGATTAAACATTCACTGCAATTAATTTGCAAATCAAAGAAAACTCAGTTCAGATTTTTAACCAAATCTGGGCCTCAAAACTAAGGCAGGTATATGCAGAACAAACTGATTTATCTTGAATTATAAATATTAGAATATGCTTGTCCTGGTAATGCAGAGTAAATGAAATCTGTCTCTGGTCTCAAGAAATCAAAAAAATTAATCCTTATTTTACAGCCTGCAAATGCAATTTAGGCTGATACTTTAAAATACATTTTGTTGACAGGTTATTTGATCCAACAGCCAGATACGACATAACGAACAGCTATTTGAAGGCATCTGCAATACGTGAACTGCAATATATGTTAATAAGATACCAAAATCACTTCATCTTTTCTATGTAAAAATACCTACATTTGAAAACTGTTGCTAGTGTAATTTCAGCATGAACTAAAGTACTGAAATTCCACTCTTAAAAGAAATAATCTAAAATGCATTCATGTCATTTTCCTACGTTGTTCCAGAAGTACTCAAACAGCAAGATGAATTAACATCATTTGGTTACTCAACTCAATTCCAAGCGCGTTACTAAAAGAACAGAAAAGCCCAAAAGCTGCTTGCTGTTCCCTGGTATGTGGGCAAAGTGTTTATGAAGCACTGAAAATATGCATCCTTTGACTCAAGGACTTCTATTACCCAAAAACTGACTCAGATCCTACTCTCTTAAGTCTGCAAAACAACTCAAAAGGAAAAATAGTTGCATACCTTCAATTACCTCAAGACACAATCGATGTCCCTGTTCTCCACAGCTTTCACAATATTTGACAATTCCATTTTTTCCCTGCTATAGTACCTCTGAAGGCTCCTAAAGGTCCGTGACATTATAGACTTAATGTGACAGCTCATACTGATGTTAGCACACAGCAGCTGTTCTCATACAAGGCATTACCCTCCAGTGCCTGTGAAATATGGCACTTGGAAATCTGCAAGTTCCTGCTAGGTCTGAGGCACACAATTCTACACAGCTGGAAAATCAGCTCTCCATACTCTCACCCCTCTCATTTTTCTCCATTTCCAGCTCACAACTATGCTTGACCAAGATACAGAACTTTGCTGTGGTAAGCCAGATGTGCAAACATTTTCTTTTCTTCCTCAGTTGAGTTCATGATTTATTTCCTATGTTAATTAGGTTATTCTGTAATTTCTGTACATTCCACCTAAACATGAGGAAAAACCTTTTTACTTTGAGGGTGGCAGAGCACTGGAACAGGCTGCTCAAAGAGGTTGCGGAGTCTCCATCTCTGGAGACATTCAAAACCCGCCTGGACATTTCCTCTGCAACCTACTCTAGGTGGACCTGTTCTGGCAGGACGGCTGGACTAGATGATCCCCAGAGGTCCCTTCCAACCCCACCATTCCGTGATTTCAAAAATAATAGAATATTATCCATATATCCCTATCCCTGGGAGTGTTCAAGGTCAGGCTGGATGGGACTTTGAGCAACCTGGTCTAGTGGGAGGTGTCCCTGCCCATGGCAGGGGGGTTGGAACTCGATGATCTTGAAGGTCCCTTCCAACCTGAACCATTCTATGATTCTATGATTTCAAACCCAAAAGAAGCCACTGCTTTCACATCTTTGTTATACTCTTTCATGCAATATAAAGCTCTTTTTAAAAAGCAGGTGGAATTAAATTATATTTATACTTAATAAAATAAAAGCAAGCAAACTTTTACTGAGTAGTGCTCATTTCCATCTGTACTAGAAGCCAAAACCAGCAATGCTTCTCTAACAGGCAGGTGTTAGCAAATGTCATTTTCCATGATGACAAAGTTCAGCAGTTGAGTCTGGCTCTCACGGAAAGGGCTGGTGGTTTGGAAGCAGGAGTTTTTGAGAAAGTCCATGAATGCATGTTTGTATCAATCCATCAAAACAGATACTGTTCCGCTCTTATTCATCATTTTTCACGAGTTGACAGGTAACTAATCTTTATCACAAATGATTCTTAATTCACCGGTTTTCAGGAATTCCCATGGTGGTCTACGTATTTTTGTGAATCAGCAGGTAAATCTGCAAACATGCCAGCCCGAGGAATAACATACCTCACAAAAGCCACAAGTCCATTTGTTTTTACAGTTCCAATACAGCTGTATGTCAGAAGTGCCAATAAAGATTACTTAACATGCAGAAAAACAACAAGATACTTCACTTAATACTCTGTTATTAAGTCCTAGCTGGGAAACAGGACTAGCAGAGCCTGGGAAGGCAGCCATTTTAAAGAAATCAAGAATGTAAGAATTAAGGTAGGATTTACAACCTCTTATAAAGATGCACAAAACCACCGACTTTTCAACATAATTCAGATAGCACACACACGTAGAGTGTTTTGGACAGAAATGCATGTGACCAATGGGCACATCAGCTGCCAGCCTTCAAACTTGGACACTGAAACCCAAGACCCTCAGTCCCGTAGCTGTGTCTTCAAGCATCTTTTCAGCCCTCAAGTGCTGCTGATCCAACTGCCCAGCGTGGGTGGTCAACTGTCCACTTAAACCTGAGAAAGTCAGGGATGAAGTATCAGCTGAAGATGTACCTTTGTTTGCTATCCTGTACAAGCAGATTCATATGTCCAAACCAACCTCCTCTGACCGTAAGTCCACATCAGCAAAGGAACACCCCACTCACATCAGCTGGTGGCCCAGGTAATGTTTAAGAAATAACTTGATAATTCTGAAATACCAGGCACAGGCCATGCTTTTATTCTGTTCTGCTTAGTTCTTATCCAGATTTGGTATTTCACTCTTTCCTCTTTTCTTCTTTCCAGTGGGGTCTGATGCTGGAAGGCTGTGTCAGAACTACATTTTCAGTGATCTTCATTCTGTTTTGCCTTACAAATAACCAGCTGCTCAGCTCTGCTTCAGGTCATGGGTGGCCACGCACCACTGGAGCCCTGGTCGGCCACACTCAGAACTGATAACCCTAGAGCTGCATTGCAAAAGTCTTGAATCACCCCTTTGCTGTTGAATGCTCACAAAGCTTATCATCTTTTCTTAATTTACCTTTATTAATCATCTGCAATCTCAGATATTGCTCATCCTAACATCCTCTTGGATCAGCTGCTGTCCAGCCAAGGCTTTGCATGGTTGAAGCTGAAATCAGCCCTTGTAACTGCTCCATTCTGGAAGTTTCACTGTCTGGTCCATATATACACACCTCATGGCTTTCATTTCATGTCACTGCTCCTGTGCATGTTACTTGCAAGATGCTAAAAGTATTATTTCTTACTGTGGTATTACTGAAAAGCCTGTCTCCTCATCCAAACATCTCGGTTTTCACTATAGTCTTCAATTTTATAATTCAAACATGGATAGTACAATTGGAATCGGAAGCTTTCATTAACTAAAAGCTGATTGCCACCCTATTTATGTAATTAAAACAGTGAGAGGCATCTGAAAACCTGTGTAAGGTGGAAAGATACAGCATCTTTGTGTCTTCCAGCAGACAAATGATGGTCTTTGCCACATCTCTAATAACGTCGTGCTTTGGATGCCTGAAGAGGTAGTTGTTAATTTTTATGGCTGTAAGAGTGTAAGAAACAGAGGAATAATTCCACTGGATCCTGCCCAGTGTAAGAAACAGAGGAATGATCCCACTGGATCGCTTCCAATGTGCTTTCAATGTCTTTCAGCCATTAATAAGGTGGCTGCTACTTAGAGGACAGGGGTAGGTAAAAAGTTTGAAGTGGAAAATGTAAATAACTGATCCTCCTTCACCTCTCAGTGTCATTTGATCAAAAGCTGTTAGAGACTTACCTAAACCTCAGAGCACAACATTGCAAAAACCTTCTGGCATTCACTGCTACAGTTCAAGGTATCTTTTCCTGCCCAAATAAAACTGGAATCCAGTTTTGAATTTTGCTCAAGTCTTGGCTGAAGTCTTCGCCTCAATAACCTTCTATGAAAAATTAATTCCACAATGTAATTACACTTAGTGTGAATTTGCCAACTTTTAAGTTAATTAAATATCCCCCTACCCTCTGCCGCGAAAAGGGTCATGACATACCTTCTCTGCATCATTCATTATTTGACACACTTTTGTCAGTTTGTTCTCATTTGGCTCCTTGCAAGGTAATTAATTCCAGATTTTCAACACGCTTTAGATACAGATTTTTTCCATGCTGCTCATCATTCCCATCCCACTGTCACAGCGACAGGCCAGTTCCCCTGCGGGTAAGGGGATGCGGAGGGTAGCACAGGGAGAAGCACCCGGCACGATGCTCCAGCCCAGGGTTTCCCAGTGCTCCCAGTCCACAGCTCCCAGCCACCAGCCCCACACAGCCCTGCCACTTACCCCAACCACCGACACCCGTGTTAACATCTCACTTCTGACCCAACTGTTTCCATCTAAAACGCTCTACATACAAACCTTTATGCAGAGTAAGTTTTTTACTATGTATTATCAGCTCCCAGAAGTAGAGATGAGCTAAAGTTAACTGAGAAAACTTGACAGATCTGATTTTGTAGTAAGGTTAGGATTCAGGCAATCCAAGGCCAGAGGTTTTAAATAAAATTTACTCATCCTGACACACAGATCACACACAAAGCATGTTTGGAGTACTTCACACAACCAAATAAATACAAAACTTTTTTAAAATTTATAATACTATATGTATTAATTAATTCTATATTACATATAGTTCCATATTAGTAAATATAGAACTTGTGATGCTTGTGATTTTAGTACTATCAATCACTACGGTGTCATTAGGACTGAGTGTTTCTGTTGGTTGATTGGATTTTTCTGCATTATACTTCTCCCTCTCCTTGGCTGCCTACTTCTGACCTTGCAGTGCTCTGATGTAAAAACCACTTCTTCAGGACAACAAAACTCCTTTGGCTCTTTCCAAAGAAGCATTACGCTACCCTCAAACCTCTGGACTGAAGCTGAGTGGTTTGAACATCCACTTGAGCCTAAGCCTAGCTTGTTTGAAAATATTAATACCCAAAGAGTAAGACAGTTGAAGAGATTGCCAAGACAAAGACAAATTTCTGCTTCCTCAAAGTCAGAAAGAAGACTTCAGCTAATAAAAGAATGATTCCCTTCTCCCTTTGTTTTTAGCAGGATTCTGTTACAGATCTTTCAACAACAAAAATAACATCGCATGCACCACTCTTGCCCTTGCCTGCAACTTCTCTCCACAAAGTGGTTAATGTAGTGGCTAAGGTAGAAACTTTCCTAAATATCCTAGTGTTCTCTGATTTTAAATCTGATAAGCACATGCAGTTTCCTTTTCTTTATTTCTCTGAAATGCAATACATATACATATGTACAACGTATATAACACGGGAGTTTGAAACTAGAGACTCAAGAGCTGAAACTAGAGAGAGCAATGTAGTTCTCCCTAGTGCCTAGCAATTTATTTATTTTATAAGAAGGTGGCAGAATCAGTCTCAGAACAGTTTCCATTTAAATCTAAAAAGAAATGCAACCAAGCCTCTGCACCCAAAGTATTTGTTGGCTTCTTCAGACATGGTTACTCCTACAAAAGAGTTCTGCACAAATACAGGATTACTGTAAAAAAATCAAATGCAAATGTTCCATAAATGACATTAAACTAGTACCCACCTCAATAAACTGGAAGAATAAATTCCTGAAATCTCTAACACCCTTCATTTTTCAACTTGTGTTTGCACTGGTGTTTAAGCATTTATCTTATGTAAAGGTTTCTGGACTCCCCTTGCACAAAATTATGTTGTGACATAAAATCACTAACTCTTTGGTCTCATAAATGCTGAAAGGGGTCAAAATAGGAGAGGGCTGCAACCAGGATCATGATTACTTGTGTACTGCAGGCACGTCCAGGTGAGACTGGCTGATGTCCTGAAAATTTCTGGCAAATTTAGGAGTGGCCCTGTAGGTATCTTTACCTACCAGCGTGCCACTGCTGCTAACAGCTGAGTAAGAGAAGGAGCATGATAAAACTAGGATATGTGTCTAATTTTTTTAAAAATACCTATTGATGACAATGTTTTTAGTAGGTTATATGATCACCTGCCAAAAGAGCTCCTGTCAAGCTAACAGGTCCTAGAAAAAAACACTGAAATGTCTTTCTGTTAAATTACATTCATTTACAAAACTGAGACTGATTTTTCCAGACCAAGAAACCATCACGTTTCAGTGCTGAACTATTCTGTAGTTTCAGGTGCACTGTCAGAGCTGTATTAGGTCACACAGAGCCAAGGAGAGCACTTTTCTCTGCAGCGTCTAAGTACCACTGTAACACAAGGAATGTACAATAGCAAACAGCACATTTGTACCTCCACCAGGAAAAAACACTTCCCTGAGTTTTATAAATCAGGCTGTGTATACTGTGTATATTTTCACTCTTTAACCTCTGCAATCTGTATGTCAAACAGCCCCTTTAAAAATCACAAGTTTTTGCAAAGTCAGGCACTGCATAATGGCTTTTTTTCACAAGTTACATTCTACATACATATGTATGAAGAAATTACAGGGGAAAAAAGCAGCTCAGCTTATTTGTCTTTTGGTCACCTAATCAAAAAGGTGACTGGATTCATTTTTACCATATCAATGAAGTCACTGGAGAGCAATCACTTGTTTTTCTTTTTTTTTTTCATCTGGCAGATGAATGACCTTTGCCAACGTAATGACAGACAAGCCCGTGCTTCTTGTGGATACACCAAGGCCATGGTTCTCTCCCGCCCGTGTGTGCAGAGAACACCAGATATGCTGCAGTCGCACTCGCTCTCCTTCCACTCTCAGAATATAAAGAGATGAGAGAAGAAGGATGCCTGCTACGCATGGTTAGGAGATACAGCAAGGTATCCTTCCTTTCCCAAGGGAATCGCTGCCCTAATGCAGCCAAAGTATTTAGCACTACTTTTGAAGATCAAAGGGTGGGACACGGGTCTTAGTTAAAATACATAAAACCCAAACGTGCATCCCTGAAATTCAACTCAGTAATTCTGTTGGCCACCGAGTATCAAAGATCTGTTCCTTCCCCCTCAAAAACGTTGTTTGATATTTTCCTTGTCATTTTATGAAATCTCTTCCTTCAGGCATACACCAGAGTGCACCCACAACGTCACAGAGTCCTCTCTTCTTGACCGTACCTCTTTGTCCTACAGGAAATGGCACTTCTTGCTTTCATCTTGGCTGCCTCTGGGTCACAGTGACGTTATTACTACGGATCACAGAGAAAACCAACTTCCACATCCAAACGTGCAGGCAGGTACTGCTTCCAGCCACGAGGCTTCCCCACAAAGCTGAACCTGAGTGACCTAACTCTGCCTTGTGATCCTTTCTCTCCTCCATCTGCCCTCCTAAAGCAGGAGCCCTGGATGCTCTCTCTCTTCACACAGTGACCACAGGGCATAGCCCATCTACTGGTGGGTTTTCAGAGGTGGATTCACCAGGTGCTGGTCCCACGCAGTGCACTTGCACTGTTTCCAGCAAATCAGCCAACTATCTAATCCTGAATGGTGCCCACTAACCTGGCTACCCTGCCAACACAGGGCTAACAGAATCTGGTGAAACTTGGGCTGCAGCCTAATGCAAAGCTATGGGCAGCACGGAATATAAAAAACATATATTCCATAATGTATTTCTTATAAATAAAGATGTAAGTAAATAGTAAGTTAATGTATTATATAACATAAATAGAAATAAGTAAAACAGTAATGGAAAGTTCCTGTTACAGTTGTCAGACATCAAGGATGTCTAAAGTACAGAGTAAACTTAGAAAAACTCCCTTATGTTCTAGGACAGGAAAGGAGGGACAGGGGAACCTAAGTGCAACCTTGGGACCCAAATGGCATTTAAACCACATATAGATCCTTGTTTCAACATCAACCTGTTCTTTTTCAGCTACAGGCAGACAACCTTCAGTCTCCTCCTGCTGTATCCCAGGCACTGCTGAGCTGCCCAATCTGAAAGACATTAAGAGCAGAATTCTGCTACAGCTCCCATCCTAAACTTAAAAGCAAGACGCAGGATGAAGTCTTTGGTTCTGGCTAAGAAAAATGAGCTGCACAGGCAGAGCAGGAGAGCACAGGAGATGCACTGCTGATCTGTGAACTTTGGCAAACGCCACTTTTGTTCACATTTGTTCATGAAAATTCAAGAGGTTGCAAAGCTTCAATAATGATGTTACATTGGACAACATGGAGGCTGGCTGTGCTCATTTACACAAGCCTACTTTAGTATTACACTTCCTCTTCTTTCAGCCACAGCCTCTGTTTCTTGCAAGCAGCAATCCCAGTATGGACTCAAAAAAAAAAAAAAAAAGGCAAAAAAAAAAAAGCCTCTGAAAGCTTAGCTTTCTGTGTATTATTCTGCAGTTACTTGCATCTGTAATTTGCTCTCACAGAAATAAATGCTAATGTGCTTGAAAAATGTGACTTAACTTTATGATGTGAATGAGTTTTCCTATGTAAATCTCTCTATACAATTTCTATGTTATTCTTTCCAAAACCCAGAAACTATTACTGCATTCTAGTTCCAGTTCCAGAATGAATACTGAGATTTATACTCCAAATTTTACCACAGTGGGACACAAGGGAACTGCTCTAACTTCCCCTCCCCATTTTACTAACAACAGAAGTCCTGTCCACGTTGCACTTGGCATTTAAGATGGATGCACTTACTAAATGTGAAATAAAATAAATTAAACTAGATAGCGAAAAGGCTTCACAAACCCACGTACGAAACTCTTGGTCATAGGTGCAGAAGGCTTTGACATGTTACTCAGCAACAAAACCAAGGAAGATGATTTATCCCCAGACTCCTCCCTCTTTCAGCATCCAACCACACTGATGGCAAATCACCATTTTATATTAATCTGCCTTCAACTACCCCAGAGAAAGAGCAGGGCAATTCAGAAGAAATATGAATTTTAAAAAATAAAAATCAAAATAATTATTTAAAGGAGGGAACTACACTACAAATAATTATAGAAAAATATTCATTTCAGAGAGCAAGATTACAGAAGGACAACTTCACAGAAGCCACAAAATCTGAGGTTTTGCATTCCTAGAGGAAATAATACAGAAAGTATTTCACCTTTTTGTATTTGAATGCATATGTGGGTTCTGCTAAGTAGAACAGGGATGGAGTTCGGATGAAATTGTTTTTCAAAGCACACACCACCCACATATTGCAAAAGCCATGGAAATTATAGGCTCAACACATCCATCCACCCATCTATCATTTAGATGAGGTGTTTGATATGCAGTAGCCTTTGTCTCCTTCAGTTTGAGGACAGAGTGCAGGGTGGTTTCATTGCTCTTCTGTATAAGACTGTGGCAATATCCCATTTAAATGTTTTTATCTAAAGGAATCACTGATTATCAGCAACATCCCAGCAGCATATCCTCATTACAGTTATTTCAGTACAGGAAATAAATTAAGTGTGACTTGTGTAAAGTCATGTAGGCAGTAAAGAGAACTGAATGTAGATCTCCAGCTAGTGTGTTACCCATCCTATTACATTATCCTTTAAAAATAAAGTAGAAGATTCCTAAGAACATGATGTTTTCCTTCCTTTCTGATGATTAAACGGATCCTGTGTTCCCTCTTTCTTTCATAGGTTACCAGACCATGCCAACAGTTTCCTCCATATGAGCAAAAAAGACAGCTTAGAAAATGCATGTTGAATTGGCTGGACTGAGATTGTACATTTTTTTTTGTAAATACAGGCTTTGGCCCCACTGACTTTCTTTCTGCTCTACATGGTCTTTTTGTCAAATATCTGACATTGCTCTTCCGTAGTCCTGGAAAGGTTGGTTCCATATCATGACTAGCTCACTCATGTTTTTCTTGGAAAAACCTACAGGATGAAGAGCAAATCCGTTAATGATAGAGATTCACATCTTCTCTGAAGAAAGGAAGGACCTGTCCCAAGAGGATGTATTCAAACATCTCTTCTGTAGAGAATAATGATAAATACTGAGCTGTGGTAAACATCACTGTCTGGCAAAAGAATATTAAAACAACACGAAAAATTGCCTTTAGTCATCTTTTTTATATAATAACGTACATACTCAATTCAAGAAGAGAAAAACGTGTAAATTACTAGAAATAAGCCTATGAAATATAGTTAGAAATAACTAGAAGCTAAAAGTAAACAGGCAGAAGGAATCGTTAAGAAAGAATGGGGAACCTCGTATCTATAACATCATATAAATTTGTTGTGAGCCTCATTCTGCAGTGTGCTTAGGGGTAGTCACCTCACCTTAGAGAGGATATATCAGGGAGACAACAGCAGTGAGGACGAACAGACCCGTGGAAACACTTCTGTATACTGAAAGTCTATGAAGACAAGTTCCCTCCAGGAAAATATAATCAAGAATAGCAGATACATGGTGATACAGCAGTTCCCATTTAACAAAATAGTAGAAATGGGTACCAAGGAAACTACCAAGCAGCAGATTTAAAAGAAACTGAAGAAAGAAATACTTTCCTACACAGCATGTAACTTCCATATGGAAATGATTGCTCCATTACATTATAAAAGACAAGAGTAAGATTAGTTGCAAAAAGGGATTTATAGAAAAAGGAGTTCCAGACATATTTTGGACCAGACATAACATTACTTATGCCTCTTTCTTTCAGGAACTAGAAGGCTCTTTGAGGGGCAGAGTCACGTTATATGTGACTTATGCTGTATTCTTCACCTAAACATCTGTAACTGGAGGGTGATGGAGCAGAGACAAGGTACTGATGAGACGAATAATTTCAGCTACGCAAGACAGCTGTTGTGGGTAAGTTCTCAGATTTCCTCGTTCCTCCCTTCTAATGAACTGAACTTCAGTCATGGGAAGAGTGCAGAAGCTGCTGTTTGCAGTGGTTAATCTTTTCTTAAAAGTGGATGAAGATCAATGACCATCAACCAGAGAGTCTCACCAAGAAGCCTGCAGCCCCTCGCAGGTAACAGCTGAATCACTGCTAAGTGGACCTCAGGTTTGGAGCACAAGGTAAGGTTGTCACCTGGGGCCTCCTCCATCATCTCTCCTTATCAGTGTGTATGAGGGCAACAGGAACAAGAAATGAGCCAGGTGGCTACCTGGACACCAACATCAAACTGCCAGGACTCAGTTTAAGAAGGAGCAGGAACAAAGAGCAGTCTGTTTTCTTCAGGTTTTCTCCACAAGGGAATAATTTCTCTCCTTCCCTTGGAGATGATATAATTCAAGCTTTCAGTCTTCCAAGAAGTGGAGAGTTGGAGGGACATGTGGCCATTCATGTCACTCTGGGCACAACCATTTCATTAAGCAAGAAGACAAATCACATGAATTAGGCAGAGGAATTCCTGCTACATTTGTGTGATTTGTGTTTATGCATGTAAAGCACTAGCATGGGTATTTTTGGCAAATGAAGGAGAACATAAATTAAAGCAATATTAATCAGACATTATATCTGCAGTCTAAGCTAGCAGGTATTTTCATTTTATATAAGAACATATTCTTGAACCTGAAGGATACTAATTTAAAAGACAAGCAATTCAAAGCTTCCTTGGTTGACACTGCAGGTAATGAGATTTTTTTCCCCTGACATCTTGTGTTTCATCTTACCTCATAGCTAAATAATTTAGTGTATTTTTAAATATATATATAAGTATTCTAAACAGTATGCTGTGCATGACCTACTTATTTTGAGTTTCCAGTTCAAAAATAGGTATTCCAGGGAAAAAAAAAAATTCCTACGCAATTGTCAACAGAAGGAAGTTAATTTAAACCATGAAACAAAGACTTGTGAAGGTGAGACACACGCACCGGTAATCATGAGAAATCTTTTGAACTGCAGTACTAATTCTGAGAAATGAGTTTTCAATTAAAAAACAACATTTCCCATGTGACTCATCAGTCACTAAAACACAACAGCTTCAGCCAATATCAGCGTGGTGATTGTGACAGGTCCCCCCCACAAAGGATGCTGAATGTACAACTCGTATATAATTGGCTTGATTGTAGGTATTTGCATATATATAAACCACAGGCTGATGTGAAGACTTCATCAGCATGAAACAGAGATTGTTGCATTCTCCACACATGACCAAGGCTGTGAGGACACTCAAAGACTTCAATGTAATGACTGTGTTAACACCTTCACAACCACAATGGTTAGACTGATGGGTCTATAATGGAAGCTAGATCATCTGCAGATTTTGTTACTGCTACATATTTACTCTGTCTATGCCCTTCTTCCCTCCCACTAATAAATGAATAAATGAATAAATAAATAAATAAATAAATAATCAGTTGAGTCAATTATAAAGGATTTTAAGGCTGTTGGAAAATGGTCCAAGTGGTTGAACTTCAAGAGGCTTCTAAAAGGTCCTCCCAAGTCTGCAGAGGAAGTCTCTGGAGCCTCCCTGGCAGTGTCTCTGTAAGCATGCCTGCGGAACAGGGAGCCTGACCACACTGAGAGAAAAACCAATCATGGAACTTGTCAGAAGGTTGGAAGAAAAAGAAGAAGGAAAAAAAAAATGTAGTTAAATACAGTGCCTAACCAGTCTGGAAGTCCCTCTCTTCCTCCCTGCTGAGCTACAAGACGTCTCAGGATAAATCCCACGCTACCTCTGAAATGCTCACACAGAAAATCACTTGCACAGGTAGTACCATGTCTGATGGAGGCATCCCATGAGCAAACCTCTTTGCTGTTTCCAAAGACAAGGGAGAGCTGGGAAAGCCTTTTTCTGCTGCACAACTTCCGCTTACACCAAAACTATCTAGCAAACCCATAAAAATTTATATTGGGTTTTGAGCAGGTAACGTTGAGGAAGGTTCAATTATCTTAAGCAGGCGTATGGAGTCCTGCGATGGGTCCAGAAGGAGTTTCATGGGTACCACTGGTTTAGAATAAAGCTCTGACAAGGAAAAGAAATCCTTCCCTTGCTGCTTTATACAATCCGCTGACATGATCTTTTAATTTTCTGGAGATCCACAAGCTTTCAGAGCCGCATGCAAACATACTCTATTGCTGCATATGAAGTATGAGTTCAAGTATCTCTGCATCTGGCTGTCTCTGCCAGTGCCCACATTAATATTGTGTGAGTCGCTGAGGGCAAAGCTATTCAAATAAGGGAAAGAATTGAATATAACCTGACGGCATTACATAGCATGTAATTACATGTTTAGAAAGCAGAGATGTGTGCTCACAGTTATCAGAGACCGGAAATATTAAAACTGAAAGGAGTTAGAAACGACGTGGAGCTGGTTTCACTGTTATCATAGGACTTTTTAAAAAAATTCCATCCCTTTCTTGCATGTAGGATAGATGGTGTTGCACCAGGATGAAAATTTTCTGCACTACAGAGCTTCAAAATGGTACACCTCACAAACTACATCCATGGGAGTGGGAATATTTCTACAATATATAGCTTTGTTTGACATATTTTTGCCAATCACCTTTACATTTTACACGAAAACATAACATACAAGCCACAGAGGGGCAGGCAACTAAAGTAAAATGAAAACTACTGCCAGGTTCAAGAGGGTTTCATTTGAAAAATAAAGATAGAAAGCAAAAAGCCCAATCCTGGATTTTCTTGTTAAGAAAGTGAGTGATTTTCCAGGCTGCAATAGATGTAAAATATTAACAAAAATATGCCAGAGAGCAATAACAAGGTTACAGTCAGAAACTTTAAAGTTTTTAAGCAGGTAAATGAAACCTTTAAAGCATTACAAAAATAGTTGTGTAGAAGTTTTAAAAAGGAAAGCATGTATTTATCAGACACTCAAGCATGATTTCCCGCCTACACCCCAGAAACAAAATGACAAAGCATTTCCAAAATGTCTCACGACTAACATCTACCAAAAAAACAAAAGATGAAACCATGCAAAAGGATACCCTCTCTCTCTGCATCTCTGAATCAAAAAGAATGGGGAGTTATTATAAAGAGACATTTGGACAAATAAGCCATTAAATGTTTTAATTACACTTTTTTGAGTCAATGGTTTCAGAACCATGAAGTGACACTTCAGAAATTGTTCGACCTCCCCCACTTCTTTGCAAGACTAAAATAGCTCACAGTTCCAGTGTTGTCTCAGAAACATTATTTTGCCTACACATTTTTTGCCTTTTCATTGCAACGCAATAAAAATAACCCCTTATCTAGTATTGGAAAAGGGTGCAAAAGTATTTCAGATAGTCACCAGCCCTTCTTACAAGGGGCTCACTGTGATTAAATGTTAAAATGGGAGCACATGACGCAATTTTACAGGGTGAAGAACTGCACACATGCCAGCATCTTCTGCACAGAGAGGACTGTGGAGTCCAAGTGAAGCCCAGGCGTTCTGCAGTGCAGCTAGCACGCATACCGATACTGAAAAATAACTTGGTGTGGTGTGTGTGTGTTTCCACAACATCTAAAGCCCCAAGGATGGAGCAGGAGCTCCAGCACAGGGCTGCCCAGCTGGTAACTCTGGCACAGCAGTGGGGCCAGGTGGGATGGCAGTGGGGCTCATTTCAATCAGGCACCGGGGATGAGGTACCCGCAGTTGTTCCTTCAGCACTAACCAGCACCCTCACCTGCCTTGTGCCATACCCAAAAATCCTTACCAGTGCTATTTAACATCTTAGTCAGAGATATGGACAGTGGGATAGAGTGCACCCTCAGCAAGTTTGCCGATGACACCAAGCTCGGTGGCGCGGTTGACACGCTGGAGGGAAGGGATGCCATCCAGAGGGACCTGGACAGGCTGGAGAGGTGGGCTAATGCAAATGGCAGGAAGTTCAACCCAGCCAAGTGCAGAGTCCTACACCTGGGACGTGGCAACCCCAGGCACAAATACAGGTTGGGCAGAGAATGGCTGGAGAGCAGCCCTGAGGAGAAGGACTTGGGAGTGCTCATGGATGAGAAGCTCAACATGAGCCGGCAGTGCGCGCTGGCAGCCCAGAAACCAACCCCAGCCTGGGCTGCAGCAAAAGGGTGAGCAGCAGGGCCAGGGAGGGGATTCTCCCCCTCTGCTCTGTGCTCCTGAGACCCCACCTGGAGTACTGTGTCCAGCTCTGGAGTCTGAAGAACTTAAGAAAGGAAGGACATGGAACTGTTGGAACCAGTCCAGCAGAGGGCTACAAAGATGATCAGAGGGATGGAGCACCTCTCCTATGAAGACAGGCTGAGAGAGCTGGGACTGTTCAGCCTGGAGAAGAGAAGGCTCTGGGGAGACCTTATAGCAGCCTTATAGCACCAAGCACTACATGTCAGGAGGTGGCCAGTCCTGCTCCTGCTGTTGTTTGCCATGCAGGCAGTGCCAGAAACTAGCGGGTATGAATTCACAGTCACTATCATGGAAATTTCCCACAGTAGCTTTTACCACAGGGTAACAATAGGGTCCTATGAGAAATTAAAGCTTTTTTGAGCTCGGTGATTTGCCAGCTCAGAACACAATGGACCTCTTTAGCAAAGGCGAGGTGTAATTTGCAGCTTTCTGCAAGCAGGAAGGATGGCCCTTTCTCCAGAGCCCACGTTTATCTGAGGGCATGACAGCTGGGGGATGCAAACAGCCGCAGCAGGAACACAAAGCTCCCTCCATCACACAACAAGGGACAACCTCAAGCCACAGGCTGAAGAGACAACAGCCTCTGCTCAGGAACAATGCTGCCTTCATTCCCCCCAAAACTGATGGCTCCCTGTGACCAGAGCAGGTTTCTCCCTCCCTGTCACACCAGACAGAGCCCCAGTGTGCCCGCTGTTGGCATGACCTTTTCCAAACAGAAGCCCAGTCAACTTGCAGGGTCTCTGTGTCGGCCGCCTTTGCTGAGGACATGGGGAAAACGCCCGCTCCCAGCCCCACTGCCAGCGCCTGATGGCACCAGGGGGTTTGGCCAGTGCTGGTCCCTCTGGCTGCAGCCCTGGGGAGTCGAGACACAGAATAAAAGCAGACACAGGCATGGAGGAGTCACCTACCAAACTGGACCTGCTCCTGCAGTATTGCTTAGAGAGTCCAGGCAAGGAGAAGAATAGGAAGATCCTTCAACATCTGCCTCTCCAAAATCCTCCTCAGAAAAAAATCCCGAACTGTCAGAAATGTCCAATGGAAAATGAGATGATGGAGAGTTATGTGGGCACTTACACCAAATAACCCAAAGCCCGGCAATACCCAGTTGTGTTAGAAGAGTCCCACCTTCTCCAGGAAGGATAGGAGATAGGAACTGGGGAATCATCACTGAATTTCTCTAATAACTCTTCTGCCCTCTTGCTATTCCCTGTGCTTTTCACAAGAAGAACACTCCAAGACTGGCACTTATATAACAAATAAATTATATTTGCATATCATATATTTGCTTTTATTTCTCCTGGGTGGGTTGTCTTTGCTTTCCCCATTTGACAGGTACCAGAGGCAGGGAAAGCTCAGGGACCTAAGGGGCAAGTCCATCAAAGAAGGGGGAACACAGCAACAACAGGCGATTGCTCTAATTCAGCTCCCGCATACAGCAGACATTAGTTCAGCAGAATTAAACACACGGGAACCCTTATCAACAACACACAAAACTCTCTTACATCATTTGCATTGGTAATGATGAACTCAAAATTGAGGAGAGGATAACCAAAGGTTTGCAGTCCACATCTGACAAGCCTGAACCTGATTTATTCAAACTCTGCTACATCCGGATTCTGTATCAGAATCATACAAAAGCTGCGAATTTGGGAGAGTTTAGATTTGTGTTCATTCAATTCTAGAGAAAGATGGGTAGAAGAGCATATATGCAGTGGAAATCACTCATTTCCAGACACCCCGTAAAGGCCATTCACCCCTCCAGCGGGCTCTGCTCAGAAGCCCTCAGGAACTAGCATGACAGAAGTCCCGAAACACAACACAACCTACATCAGTCACCGTCTCCCTAAAGCAGCACCTCCAACTCACTTCCCAGTGACAGGTCCTTCCAGCACAGCTCTTGCCCACCAAACAAACCAACAGAAAACAAATTAACCTGCAAGAAATTAATTTATAGAGAATGCAAACCTGGGTGTTTGTCAAAGTCACGTGGCGGTGCCAGCAGTGCCACCAAACAGTGACCTTGACATCCTTTAGATGCTCGCATCTGCAGTTTAACATGCATGACTTCCACAGAGGTCAATTATTCAAAGGCAAAATGTACAGTGCCTCCGTTCTTTAGTTATTGTTTTGCTTTATAGCATTTACAAATAGTCCACCATCAATCCCATCCCCAAAAGAACCTGTACTCCACTAGCAAGAATATGCATGGAAGAGAACTGCAGTCTTTGGTCCGGTCTCCAACCCGGGTTACCTACCTTTGCAATTTTAAAAACCTCATTGGTGTAATCCTGATGGAACCAAACACTATTTTAGAAGTCACAGTTTAAGATTTCTGCTTTTGATTTTACATCCCAGTGTTTTGATTTATTTACTGGGCATTGCAAATGAATTCTTTGTAACAGCTAATTGCCGCGCTGCTACTTGTGTGGTGCTTCAACCGACTTCAATATAATATATATTCAAATAGCCAGGGATCAGCCAAGCACCTGTAAGACTCCTGCCAAACCAAACCACTTTTGGCCTTCAGTCAAAATTCTACTCGGTCTCCATAATTTACTGCAGTGTTCAGTATTCTTCCATCGACTTACAATTCGGTTGTTTGTTGTTGTGTTGTTTTTTCTTTAATTCATTCCTTCAGGTGCAGATGAGGTTTCATCAAATTCAGCAGTGACTGAAAAGACGTGGAATTAACATCTCTTGAATTTCCAAGTGCTAAAAGGTGAAATAACACTTACGCTTTGTGTATCTGCCTGATTTTTCACATTAGCATATCTGTTGTTTTTATCAATTTTTCTATTGTGCTCATTTTGCAAACATTTTATGCTTGCTTAATAGTTTGTAAACAGAGGTAATTAGTTGACAACAAACATGATGGAGGTTAAGCAAGCATGAAATTACTTTCAAGATGGGGACCCAAATTAATCAAGCTTAGTCCAGGTCATTGTTAATAAAATTTTAAAACCCCACTATTTTTATGGATATCTTTGAAATAAACTTCTCTTTGATCTTCTTTGTTCCCTTCACCCTACTGCTTTATTGGTGACACTCAAAAGCAGAAGTCTGCATCTGTTAGGTAGCAACACTGTAAAATTTATCGACAGCTTTCTATACTGAAAAATAAAATTATTAAAACAGTGGCTGAGAACTTATTGCCCTCCCTTCTCCACAATGCAATAAAAGCTTTTCCTTAGAGTAACAGTATAAAAGCAATACAAATCTTTATTTCGTCAAGCTGGCAGCTGCATATATGTCTCTACACTGGTTAAGAAAGAAGATTCTTAGGAAAGTGGTAGCAATATATTTCTTCACTCTATATGACAATACTTCACTACAGCAGGACAATGCCGTTGGATTTCCATATATATCACTTCTCTCAAATTTCTACCCCTCCTTTAGGACCACTTTTTTGTATGTATGCTCATTATATTTACATTGAGTGTTGCATAGCATTGCTCAATTTATGTCTAGGTCTGTAGATCTGGCAAGCGTTTTATTAAAAAAGTTGTATTTACAGTAACATGAATATTGAATTTATTCTTCCCACTTCTGAGCACAGCTTTTGAAATTTAACATTTCTCTTCCCACTAACCGTGAAGACATTTGTGCTCCAAATCTTCTGCCCATTTAAAAATAAATGAATTATAAGAAATTACAATGTAGTTATTATATTAAGTCTTCCATTTCAATAGAAAGGAAAAAAAACGCAGGCATACCAGGGCTAAAAGAACTCTACAGGCAATCGTGTGCAGCACCCCACAGCCTGAAGTATCCAGGTGAGTCTACAAAATACTTACTCCACTGCCCTCTGTTCCATCACTCTTCTCTATGCTTTTTAACCTTTTTGGCCTGTTTAGAAAAGTACCCTTCAAACCTAATTCCAAACAATCTTACAGGAGCTTCAGCCATGAGGAACACTATGTCAAAGCAGATCTTTTCCCCCCCTTACCTCTGTAACACTACCAAGTCTTTTCTTATACCTCATGTAGTTCAAACATAGAGAAACCATTCTAAATACTTTTTTTTTTTCTTTTTAAGAGGAAATGTCCCTTTAGAAAGGAGCCAGATGATGTCGTCAAGGGACACTTCAGACCCATGTCCCCTTACAATTCTAGACCGTGCACCCATTTTGCCCTGTCTTTTCTCCAGCAGCACCAGCAGAGGACGGCAGCTATTCTCCCTCACAGAAGAGATGGAGCTTACACAACAGTAAAAAATCCATGTAAACACAGTCCTTAAGCAACTAAAAAGTATATGTCATTACTAAAGGCATTAGGTTGAAAATAAGAAAAAAAACGGAGAGTATGCGTAATTAAAAGGCTGCCCCTCATTCATGAGGTCTGAAAGCAAGGAAAAGCACCTTCCTCAAGGCTAGGCAACATGTTTTATGGAACAGACGCATTAATTGTGTAAAGAAGCACCACGTGCTCCTCGCTGAAAGCTGGTAGTGATAACTGAGCGTATAGCCAGATGCTCCGACAACTCTCCACAGCCAAAGCAAACACTTGCAAGCTGAGGATTTCTGATAGGGCCTATCCATAGGTTATACATACAGGGTACATACACATTACACACGTTGTACATACAGAGTATATACACGTACACAGGTTGTACATACAGAGTCTTCTGGCCTATTTTCCTCCCTCCTCCAAGCCATCCCCACTACAAAATACACACAAAGATTGGATCAAAACTCTGCATATATGCAAAAATACAAGCTTACTATGCATCCAAGATTACTCCCACCACCCAATTTCCAACCAAATTCGAAAATAAAAATGAATCTTCAGGTAGCTACACGTGACCAGTGCACCAATATTTAAAATCTTAGCCTCTCGTGTTTTGAAATAGTTTTGAAGGCAGTAAACTCGCTCAGGAAGCTCTTCAAACATAGCATAGGTGTTACTGAAGAAACCTTTACATTTACCCTTGTGCTTCAAAGTCACACCAAGCTGGCCACTTTCGTTACCGTCCAATTCAGCAAGACTTTGGTGTTACTCAGTCTAATGTAACGTGTACAGCTGGTCAGAGAGCACTCTGCCAGCTGGGAAAGGCAGAAACAAAGCCCTTTACTTTAGTTGAAAACAGAAAGCCTCAGAAACGTTTCTGTGGGAGAAGAAGAAAAAAAAAAAAAAAAAAAAAAAAAAAAAAAAAAAAAACAGAAAAAAGAGAACCCAATGTGTTTTTTTATAATCTTATCCAGTGAGGAAGTGTTCTGCCCTACACAAGGGCGTGCAAATCAAGCTGAGCCGGTCCCCAGCCATTACAACGCTGCTCTATGGAAGTCTGAGGAATACAACAAGAGCTTTAGATACCTCCCAAGCAGAGATGTCCATGTTTAAAACCAGAAGAAAGCCACCATGCAGCCTTCCTTCCTAAGCTGTGATGAAAAGGGGAGCCTGCAAAGCAGTTCCAACTAGAGATCTGCTTTTCCTCTCTCACTCTTTGGCCAGTGCGAATATGCTCCAACTGGGGACCAGACCCTCCGCAAAGGGAATGTCCACCCAGTCAAAGACTTCTTCCAGGTGATGGAGGGAAGCTCTAGGAGCAGGCTGGTCCCTGCTGCAGTGGAAGGAAAAGGCAGTGCCGACGGGAGGGATTGACCCTGCTGTTCAATCACACCACCCCAACCTCACTGTAACACTTAACAATCAAATTTAAACACATTATTCTCCCCCAGTATTCATCATTCTGAAGGCAAAAATCCATTTTCAAGTTTTCTCTACGTTTTTCTTTTCATTGTCACAATTTAACAGGAAGGAGGGAAGCAGGAACATGTGTGTAGGAGGGGAGGAGGAGCAAACACTTTGCCCTTTCCCAGAGCTCCCTGATTTTGTCTACCCCTCACTGGGATGTCACAGTCGGTGACATATATGTAGCAGGACAGGTTTCTCCAGGGACTCAGTCCTGCACGCAGCATTAGGCAGTTTGTGAGAGGAAATCAATAAGAGCTTTCCCTCGGTTCGCTGCCCCCCTGAGTCCCCACATTTCCCTCTATGAGCATCTACTTATGCAAAAAGCGCAGTCCTTTGTACGATTATTCCCCCCATGAAAGCCATTACTGAATCCAAACAGTGGAAGGTGACATCGATAACTAAAGCTACAGAAACAGCTTTCACAGCTCGGCGAAAGAAATACACACAAACTAAATATTTCCGCTAAGCCCCATTTCATCACCTCTGATGCAGAATGGTGCTTGGGCTCTCCTGACCATAAAACACCAGACACGTTTCTATGTTTTCACATTGCTGGATTATCAGACATGCATGCCTGAAATGCAAAATACCCTTTCCAGTGGTGTAAACTCAGTAGTCATCAGACAGGTCTCCCTGTCACACTGTAGCCTTTAGATAGTGGACTCCGAAATGCCAACACACATCCCTCTTATTCTTTCCATCACTATTTCCCACAGAGTAGCTTTATCTACTGGGACAGTTTGGTATTTTTTCCCTGAAGAAACTAGTATTATTTACTCTGTCATTTATCTTTATCCTTTTGAAAATAATTTATTTCCATTATGCCTTTTCTATTGATATTATCCTCTATTATAGCCATCATATGGTCAATAATAGTGTCTTTTTTAGTCTTTTAGTCTCTTATCCAATTTAGGTTTTCCATATTCATTTAACACTTTCCTATTTTTCAGTAAGGTCTGGCATTAGTAACACTGCATATTCCTTGTAAAATGTCTTGTGCAAAATGACATGATTCCAAGTGAAACTTTTTCAAACATATACTCCTGTTAAATTTCAATTTGTTTGTACGTAATTAGAAAGCAAGAAGAATTAGGAGCTACCGTGGCTGGGATGACCTGACGAGACAAGTGCTGGCTGCCAGCTGGCTACGGGGCAGTCACAGAGGCAGATATGGGACACGCAGCCCACACATCCCAGTATCCTTTTTATGCTGGACAGTCAAATAAGACTCTTCTTTCCAATGAGTTTCTTTCTCAAAGTGCTATACTAATTGAGAGGAGACAGTCTGGGCTCCCACTGAGGATGGGACAGCCTGGATGGAAAGCGATGGATAAAACCAGGGAAGAATCTTCCCCCGTGGGAGCTGGTGGAGGAGCGAGGCTGCCCACAAAGCCTGTGGCTGGGCAGGCTGGCTCTACAGCCTCTTCAATGAATGGATTCCATACTCCCTGAAAGGAGGACAAATATGCTTGGGAGAGGAAGAGAAACTGTGCCCCAGAAGCAGCCAGGTCCTGGCCAGTGGTACGTTTTAATCTGTTGGATTTTTTTTTAGTTCAACCCAACCAGGTTATCGTAGGTCTGCGCATTTAAAGACAGTTGTCTGCTGTTGATCTGTAATAATTACAGTTCAATTATTTGTACAGTCTTTTAAAAAAACCCTAGTAAAATGTAAGCTTCTCTGCACAAAATGAGTCCAGCAAAAAAAGAGTAAACTGGCAATATCTAATGACCCCAAAAGGATGAGGAAAAAGAAGTTATCAGTTGGAGGGTGAAAGCATTAAGCAGTGAAAACAAATTATAAACTTAACTTCAGTACTGTGGACACACAAACAAAAAGCCAGATGTTGGTACAATACACACCACCATCACTGGAATTAAGACCAGAAACATTTGGATTTCAATCAAAATGCCAATGTTTCAGCTCACCATGCAGGCATTCAACCTTCCAGGCTTCACCTTTCATTCATTCTGTCTTTGAAAGGGCAGAAACGCTAAAGCTAGAAAGCTTTTCTGCATCTCCAGCTTCAAAATATGCTTGCCCAACGACCCTGTTATGCAAAACTTTGAAGAACTCATTTCCTCACCAGCAGATCAGCAGTAGTGGGCTGAAGGGATTTAACCTCCCCACTACCAGATACACCATCAGATCATTTCCAAGCCAGAACTGGTACATTCAGAGGCTGCTCCTGGCCACCACTGTACTTGTCCTCACTCCCCACACCTCCGATGGCAGCATAGCCACAAGAAGCATCTTGACTTACCCTGGGTTTATTTCACATAAATGAACTCTCAAACCCCGTATCAATTTGTTATCAAAACCATTCACAGTCCATCATGAAGAAAAATCTTCTATTTGACTTTGAAGACTGCAAATCAAGGTATTCCGTGCACATCCAAAGACCTCATTCTCACCTCAGAGAGATTTCAGCTTTTCTCAACAAGCTTCCTTCGCACCCAGTTAGGTTACTGCAAGCACTGCAAGTCTCAAATCACTGTACCCGGCTCATCACAGTGTTAGAAATGCTGGGGTTTAGTTTCTGAGTGTTGGGTACAGGGGCGGCAGCCACCCCCCAGCCCTCCCTGCTCACTTAGAAAACATAAGTAATAACCTTAATTCAACCCAAATTATGCTTTGCTACCTCACTCCCTTGAATAGGTCCTAATGTGCCACTTTGTTTCTCCCTCTTACATTATTTATCCTGTACAGAAATCTGCTGTGGGAGATGCAGAAACCAGAAGAAAAGTCAAATAACTGAGTTTCTGAGGTGGGAAACATACCAGGTGCATCAGACATGCAATTTTAACAAGCTTTGGAAATTTTTCAGGTTATGTTTGTTACTCAAGATATTCTGGTACATTAGTTAGCTTCATTAGAAAATTAAGAGAAATTCATTTGGATTCATGTGAAAGGGCTGTTGTCTCGTTTCCATTATACAGATTTAATTTAATGGTTTCAGAATGGTAATCAGAGAGTAAAATTGGGTTTTATACGCTCAAATTATGATGCACTGTCTGGAGAGCAGAAAGATTTGAAGGAGAAAAGTTTGAACTTTAAAGTTTGCTGGGATAATCCCATCTGTGCAAGCTCCTGGTGACAATCCACTGTGGGAGTTCATGCCTTTGGCGTCTTATAGAAAAAGAAATACCCATGTTGAAAACAAAAAGCAGCCAACAGTGAAGAAGAAAAAGATGTAGTGCTTACAAAACTATTAAAGGCATCTATTAAATAGCCAACAAGCAAAACAGTGCAAAAAACTGTTAGGTAACAATCATAGCAACTCCTTTCAAGTGGCCCTTGCAGTTCTATACAGTATCAAAAATTAGATGACTCAGTTCTACAAAAATTAAAATCTCACCAAACTAAATATCTCAGGAAAGAGACGAGTATGTGCATTAAATGGCAGCAAAGTAAGAAAGTTCTGAAACTCCAGAAGGCAAAGATTGATGGTAAACATGGGAGCATCACAGATCACCAGTAAGTGGCAATGCCATATTAGTTGCCAGTTTATGGCAATACACACCATAAACACATTAAAGAACAAGTGCAAATGCCTGGTGAGACATGCATTTGAAGGGAGAAGGGCAGAGCCCCACTGCTGGAGGCAGGGTTGGGAGGTACTTTGGGCAGTGGGACCACAGTCCCCCAAGCTGGTGGAGGCTTCATGCCCAGGGCTTCCCTGACACTGACATGGGCAGACACAGGATATTACAGATTTCCCTTTCAAGATAACTCTTAACTTCCCCTCTGTTGCACTTCAGAAATGAAGGTGTGGGTTGTTTTTTTTTTAATTTGGTCCTGAGATTGGATTCATGATACTTAATTTTAGCCATATATATGCTTGTCATCTGTTCTGCAGTAATGATTGATGCTTCCTCTAGAATCAGCAGTAAGAGACAGGCACTTTCAGCTGGTGATTCACTGGATCCTAAAATAGGTTTATAAAACAGGAATCTCCAGGGATGACTCAATCCACATCCACTGACTAGGACTGAATTTAGCAGCTAAAGTTAAAATGAAATAAATCCTATTTGAACTTAACCAATCAGAGCACAAGAATATTTGCCAACCAGAGAATAAGAGAGAAAGCCATGGGAAGGAGGTATAGTGAAAAAAGCCTCATTTTTGCACGTTTCATCTGCTAATACTTAGGATTTTTTGACTCATGCAGCTACACTCCATGTAGAATAACCACCTAATTTCTTTTTATTCTGATAGAAAACTAGTTGCGTAGACAGTTTTTCTCAAAAAGCAACCAGCTCCTAAAGAGGATGTCATATTGTTTACTACATTTTCTTCCAAAATCTAGTTTAATCTGGCAAGTGTGCGCTGTCCTCCTGACCTTGGAAGAAACTATACTGGCAGCAGATCCTCCCTTCTTCGGGAAACCTTAAAAAAAAAAGTCCCATGTGCGCTCACTCAGTTTAATGTCTCCCAATGCAGAAATGTAAACATGTCTAAGTCTGCTAGTCAAACTCTTGATAAATTGCAGTGGCAGAATAAATACATCTCTAAAGAAACTACAAAAATATTAAAATGTATTACTAAAAGCAGACGATGCTCAACTACAGATATCCAGCTCAGTAATGACCCTCTCCATTTTATGTGCCAGGGCAGAACATTTCATTCTGAAGGATTGTTACATACAATTAGCACTCATTTCCTTTTGAAAAGCTAACTCTTTAATCATACAGTTTATGTAATAGGTCATTGGAAAGATAAGAAAATAAGTCACACAATCAGATCACAGCATCTATTTAAAATTTCTAGGGACATGGAACTATAAACAGAGCCATAAAACTTGTACAAAAGCATAACGAACTTCTTTGCAACTAAAATGAAAGTACTGAAGAATCTAACAGACCATGTAATTTCAAGAGGTTTCTTCTTGACAGATGCCCATGCAGAAGTCAGGCATATAAGGAAAGCAACACAAACTCTCCATTTTTCTTTACGTAACTTCAGGTGAGATAAATACCTTTTTTGTGCATTTTGTTTCCCCCTAAATAAAACCAGCTTCGTATCTAATGAACTCAGTGTACTTTCTTAAACGTAAGAAGGCTGAAGGATTAATGGATTAAGCAAAATAAAAGAAAGCATTAAGTATCATCAAAAGAGAGGAAACAGTCAACAACAATATTGTGAAGCGAGAGACTGTTCCACCCAATACTGGCAATGGTAAACATCCACCATCCATAAAAGAACTCCTGGGACCTACTAACACTGCACTGACGGAAAATTAATGGGCCACGCACAGACCTCTCGGCTGCAAAGGCTGAGCATCGCAGCAAAGGATCTTCATTCCACAAACAAGACACATCATGCAAACTCAAAGGTCTCATTGTATAATCTCTGGCAGACAAGACCTTCACGGGTCTTTTTTTTTAATATGCATAAAATGTTTTACAGAATACACTGTAGACATATTTCTTCAAAATGCCATGAAACAAACCGTTCGAAAATGCACTGAAAATTCACCGTCTCCAGAAAGAAAGCCAGCTATACATAAGAAAAGAAAAACAACCTGTGATAAAAAGATGACAAGGCAATAAAATATGTATATAAACGGAAGGCTGTTGCACATCTCTGAGGAAAAGCTGCATCCTGCAGCAATGGGTAAGTACCCATCCTCCTGAGCCCCCCAGGAGCACCCCCAGCCACAGCAGCCTGGCTTGGGACCCAGTTAAGCGTGCCCAGCAGCATTCTTTGAAGGCAATGAGATGTGGCCAGATGGCTTGAAGGCATGTTTAGGACCCAACACTTCTTCTGGAAACAGAAAGTCACCTCTTCTGAGGAGTACATAACAATCTCGACCGATCTAGAGAGAAGCAGTGCTGCTGGAGTGTAAAAAAAGTGCTTCCCATCAATTATTACCCTGTAATACCATGTATTTTTTGCACTTTTTAGAAAGTACTCCCTGCTCAGGGAAGTAACGTGGCAGCTGTTATTAAAATTTGACCGCTGTGATATTAAGATAATAGTTTTTGACATAGCCATACTAAATGTCATTCCTCATTCTTCCATGTCACTACCAGTAAATCAATACCAGAAACTAATTTATTGCTGGCAGAAAAGTCCTCCTGTCTTTTGACTGACATAAATTAATGAGCTAAATAACATCAAATTATCTGAAGTCAGCTGCTATTTGCATTAGTCCTACAGAGGTCACGAAGCAGACGGTATGCACACCTGGCAAAGTCTCACACCAACGGCAAAGTTTCGTTTACATGTAAAATATAAAACAGGCTATTTTTATTGACAGGAGTTTCACATTCCTTCTCAGCTTCAACAGGCTGGTCCTACTCTGGCTTTGCCAGGGCTACACTGCCACCACTGCACTCAACAGTGTGACGTGTGAGATACACATCATACTGGGGAAAAAAACATCCAAAAAATGCACAGCTAAAAAAAACAAACCCAAAGCTTGGGAAGAAAAAAAAAAAAGAAGAAATGTTAAGGTTGGAAGGGATTGGCAATACTCTGCTGAAGGAGAGCTGCAGAGCTGCAGCTCACAGTTTGGCTGGCCATAAATAGCAGAGCAGCCATGCCAGGCAGCCACCAGAGGCTTTCTCAGACAGCAACCACATGCTGTCCAGGCTGCATAAATTAAAACCCTTTTGCCATTTCCAACTCGCTAGAGCTCCTTCTCCCCTCCCACAGCTTTGCTGACCACCACCAAGGACCCTCCAGCCACCTGGTGTGGCCTACAGCTGAGGATGCTTATCCTATGTCATGTACAATCCTTCCCTGTAGGATAGTAAACACTATAACTCGCCCAAAGAGCCTTAAATATCCATTTTTATGTAAAAATAGAGAAGATGTTTTGTAGCTGGTGACTAGCTGATTTGTTTGGAGGAGTGTATGACAATCTTGAAGCTATGAAAGAAGGCTTCACGCCCACTGCCTGTCCCTAATTAAGGGAGAAATAAGTCCTCCTGTCACGTATGCCCCAGCCACACAAAGAACTCCCGTATGACGTAGAAGACAGCATGCTTAGATGAAAGAGAAATTCAAAAGGCAGCTCAGCTCTGTATTCTTACCGGCACCATCAACAAGGAAGGAAGAAAGAAAGAACATCAAAGAGCAGTGGCATTTAGAGGCAGAGATCACCAAAAATATTCTCGCTTCACAGAAGATTAGTGGGTCCAAGGGACTTCTTGGTTGCTTGCAAGTGTTTTGGTCTGGTACAAGCTGTTACATCACCCCACAAAAAATCTCCCAACCTTGATTTTTCCTATGTAACTTAAAAACAACTGACAGAAAACTCAACAGTCAGTCTTTTTTTTTAAATACTAAACCTCAAACTGCAGGATTTTAGCATATTCATACACATTAAGACAGAAGGGTTGTAAACAGAACTGATACCACTCTTGCTTTAATGTTAGCATACAAGCAATTCTGCCTAAAATAAAAGCTACCACATTGATAGTTAGCTCTTGTCTCTGCCTTACTAAGTTCCACAGATGTCTACACAGAAATACTTCTGTATGCTGAAGAGCAGTTTGTAACAGCTAACTGCACCAGCTGACCAAACCTTAATGTCCTTGGTGATTACCCTTTGTTAAAATACATCATAGTCGCATATTTTGGCAAAACACTGCAGAAGTCAATGTAGAGATTTGTGTACTTTCACGGATTCATAAAATCATAGAACGGTCAGAGTTGGAAGGGATGTTAAAGACCATCTAGTTCCAACCCCCTGCCATGGGCAGGGACACCTTCCCCTAGACCAGGTTGCTCAAAGCCCCATCCAGCCTGGCCTTGAACACTTCCAGGGATGGGGCAGCCACAACTTCTCTGGGAAACCTGTTCCAGTGCCTCACCACCCTCACAGGAAAGAATTTCTTCCTAATATCTAATCTAAATCTATCCTCTCGGTTTAAAACTGTTAAGCCTTGTCCTGTTGCTCCACTCCCTGATAAGGAGTCCCTCCCCACCTCTCCTGAAGGCCATCTTCATGTACTGGAAGGCTGCTATAAGGTCTCCCTGGAGCTTTCTATTCTCCAGGCTGAAAACCCCCAACTCTCTCAGCCTATCTTCACAGAGGCAGTGCCCCAGCCCTCTGGTCAGCTTTGGGGCCCTCCTCTGAACCTGTTCCAACAGATCCATGTCCTTCCTGTGCTGAGGACTCCAGAGCTGGATGCAGTACTACAGGTGGAGTCTCATGAGGGCAGAGTAGAGGGACAGAATCACCCCCCTTGACCCGCTGGCCATGCTTCTTTCGACGCAGCCCAGGATGCGGTGGCTTTCTGGGCTGCCAGTGCACACTGCCAGGTCACATTGCTCTTCTCATCCACCAATACCCCCAAGTCCTTCTCCTCAGGACTGTTTTCAGCAGTATTCAGCCTGTATTTGTGCCTGGGATTGCTCCAACCTGATTAATCAATTTTCTCATTTTGCTGACACTTTATTTCCACTCGCTTGCTGTGCAGCACTCTGCTGTCACCCTTGCAAGAGCTTGCTCTGCCCAAACTCCATTTGCTGCTGCCGCCACTTACGCAGCATTGTCCAGTTTTCTTCACAAGGTTGCATGCCAGGTCTTGTTTTTTCTCCTTTAAATAATTCATTTTTCAGTCGTTTCCATAAAAGAGAACTGGGAGGCTGAAGGGTTTCTTCTCCACATGAAGCTCAAAGAAATGCAGGTATCTAAATCGAGATGCTCACCATCAGGGTTACGTCTGCAGCAAAATGGGTGGAGGATGCTACAGAACTGCACACAAACCTACAAAAATTATTCAGTCCTTCAGCAGCTTTATTTGAGCAGGAGAAAAAAATAGAAGAGAAAATGAAGAAAAGCAGGATTCTGTGCCAGGAGAGGCAGGAGCAGGGGAGAGGAGTCCCAGAAATTACACCCAGCACCAGGCAGTCACAGAACAGAAGCTGAGGGAGAAGGTGGCAGCTGCTGGGGTGCAGCCTGGGGTGAACTAAAAGAAAGATTAAAAAACCAATTCTCTCTTGTAAACTGAAGTTGGAAGAAATGGAAGGCCCCAAGAAAGAAGGTGTCAGCTCTCACCCTTGGTTCAGGTCCCAAGGCTCTAAAACCCTTCCCAGACAACTCTCTTCCCAGAAGTAATGTTTTTCCTTTGGAATAAATTAAAAACTGAGACTGAAGCACTGCTGCCTGCGAGCTCTGAATATAGGAAACACATGGCTTTTTCACTGTCAAAGAACATCCTATAGATATTTAATAGGGTCTCCAAGTGTAAGCAAAACTTGAAAAAGTTGTAGTTAACTTCAGCTCAGAAGAGTCAACTTCCACTCCAAAGCAATCACACGCTCCCCTATGTCTTTCCCCTCCAAGTATTCACTTTTTTCCCAGCTCCTTCTGCACAAAAGTAGCCTTGATCCCCCATGCTTTCTGAATGCCCCATTAAATCCAAGTTACTCTGCAACCTTAACACATCACAGAGCTTAAAAATGTCATTAAGCTCAAGAGCGAGCAGGTTGGTCTCTCAGACTCACAGTTTTGGGTAGCAATGTTGCGCAGGTAGCGTAGAGCAGGGCTGCATATTAATAAATCTGTTCAGCAAGTGTTCAGTTTAAGATCCAAGTACCAGATGCATCATTCATTACCCCAAATGAAATTACTTACAGAAAGTAGAAATATGTGCAAGACTTCAGCAACAGACAGCAGAATATAGCCCGTCATTTGCTCTTCATGCTAAATTAATAATCTACACAATTAAATGCCTGCAATTAACAGGCGTTTATTATTATTGCAGTGTATTTCTGTAATTGCCAATGTAGTATAAAAATCCTGAAAACTGTCTGGGGGTTCATTTGAGGGATTTATTAAAATTCCATGGGGTCTTACAACAAGCACCACCAAAATGGAACAATGTCCACAGCAGAAAAACTACAGACATTTAATTACTGAGCAAGGTTTTAATCAAACCTCTCTATTTTCCTTCACGGTAACAAAAGAGATGTTTCGGCACTAGGCCAAGAATATAACTGTAAATTTACATGTTCATTGCTTCTGAAGAAAAGAGGTTAAAAATTCATTTTTAGCTCAATGTAGCAATTACTTAAAATCTCTGGCACAAACTGTTGAAATGTTAAATGTATTTAAAATTTAAATGTGAAACAAGGAAAAAATAGGGTAACATTGTAAAAAGGCCATTTCTCTTCTTCATGGGCTCTTTAAGGGCTACTATTTTTCATGCCATCAGGTGAATTACAAAATAGTCAAAACGTGGTGTGGTTTCCAAGTCCCCACATTTGGCTCCCTCTGGGCCACCGACCCTTCAGCCACCTCAGCCCAGCGCAGATCCACGGCACAAGTCCTGCATGAGGCTGACTGCCAGCCGAGGAGATTTCAAGTGCAATGTACAACCTTTTGCATTTCTTTTGTGTGGAGCAATTTAACTCACTGGCTAAGTTAAAGACATTTTTCCAATGGGAACAGTTCTAAACACTATCGCCTAATTCCACAACATACTGAAATCTATGACCATGTAAGTTATCCGTTGACCATTTAAGTACATTTAGTCATACATACATATTCAGCCACATCTGGCCTATGATATTGTATTCTTCCATCTGCAGCCTCTGTTTAAAAAATGTATGAACTAAGCCAACTGCAAAGCTCTTTTGTGCAAATAGAGTCAGCAGTTCAGACTTCTCCCCATCCCACAGTCACGGATGATGATTGTAACTGGTATAGAAATATACCCGTTTATAGAATTAAAGTACAAAAGCTTCCCAAAAAAACTAACCAGCTTAAAGATTTTGCAATGTAGTTCCATGCTTTTTAAAGTATAGAGATTTAGTCTAAGTACTATGCTATTCTTTCATTCTTGAGTGGCCAAGGTAACATTGTTAGTCTTTACTCATTTATATTTTTTTAGAAAAAGGTTCACTTTGTTCCTAAGTCAGGTAACAAGGAAGAAAATTTTAAGAAAAATTAAGAGAAAAATTTGCCTTGCATCATTATAACCGGAGTTTACACATTTTTTTGACAATCCCCATGTACACATTTATCATAAAGGCTTTGAATAATGGAAATAAAAATGATGCATCAAGAATACAGTGCTTGGCCAATGACTTTGAGAACAAAGCTCTCTAAGCTGTAACCTGAGTGCTGAAAGAAAAGAAAATCAGGCGCAGCTTTACCACCGCGCTTACTACACTTCCATCTCTCAGAAACCTCCAGCAATTACACCTTGTGCCTTCAAGTGAGTTACCTCCACTCTCACGACTAATTTGCAAAAGCAGCTGAGGTTTTCCTCGGGGGGAAAATCTCACTCTCACACCCAGTTTCCCCACACACACGCTACTGCGCATCACCAGGTTTTATACGTTTGAATGTAGAAAACAAAAAAAAAGTATAATCTCTAGGAAAGGCAATCCATGGATGTCTGTAGCAAAGAGATGGAGTGGGTGATCCCAGGGCACGTGACTGGCAGCACAGCACTCTGCCAAGCCAAACAACGCGGGCAGAGTAGGTCCCTCCATCCCAGCAGATGCCCGTCTTCCTGCAGAGCAGCTTTCCACTTCCAGTCTTAACTCTCCTCTTCATTTCTTTGCAGAAACATCATCATTTGGCTGTTCCCATGACCTACTTACTCAATAGTGCATCTTTTCCTTCTGGAAGCAACTTAACACTATCACTGATAAAAAGCTAAAAGCAGACAAAGAATGTTCTATACAGACTGCAGGTGAAAAGACATTTGGAAATAAAAATAAGACAGATTTTAGGAGTATTCTAACATAGCTGAAAGAAAATGGCATATACCTACATTCAGCTAACAATCGATTATTTTAAAACAACAATACTGGAAAAATAACGAGAGGTGAAGAAGCAAAAGGCCAAGTGAGAAGAGTTAAATCTGCCATGCTTTAAAAAAGCACACATGAACTGCAAGACAGCCATCCTGACAGAGGCCGTAATGCTCCAGGACAGTATTCCTGTTCCACCGCTGGCACCAGCAGAGAAAGATGCTTAAGCTCGTGCTTAACTTTAGGCCCTCAGCTGACCCCAGTAGCTACGGTTTATCAGTTTGACAGTCTGCCATTCCAACCCAGCTGATGACAGCCAAGTACAAGCACAATATTCACATGCTTAAAATTAGTTGTGCTCAAGTGCTTTGAGGTATTGGTTCCATACTCCACCTCATTGCCTAATTAAACCACCACGTTGGTCGGGTCCATAGGTATTTCTGAGCACCGAGGAAGGTCTAAACGACTGTCACAACTCATTCCTCTGCTCCTAAAAATATAGCAGGAAGATGTTTTAAAATGTCAAAAAGTTATGGACAATTTTGCTACCTTTACCAGTTCTCACTATTTCAGACAGTCGCCATCAACTGCGTCCGAGTGTATGTGCCAGCCAAACTGAGAGCAGATATCAAGGCACGACGGAAAATGTGTGTGCATGCCGCTATGGATGGTATGTATTGTGCAGCACGGTTCCACCTCATGTGGTTAGATAGGACAAGTCAGTACTTTTAAAGGTGTTAAAAGTTAATACATTCATCAAATGTCACGCGGCGGTCTTTTTGGCTGGCTTAGCTGTTAGAAAGCCATTTTGCCTAGAAAGTGGCTCAGTTTAAAGTTCTGCTTTTTACCTTGGCACAGCCGAAACTCCTACAAGTTACCGTTCGCGCCTGGGTAAATTTATTCCTGCAAGTTCAGAAGACACAGATGCCTGTTGGAGGGGGAGATAAGTATAGTCTAAATTAGAGCTCATGATTGCTGGATCAGGAATGAAGCACCATCAATCACAAAACCTGCACGCTTGGAGTTAACCTTCTGAAGGACTCGGTCCTTTCTTTTCTGAAGGGGCAAGAAATCAAAGATCACATCATCGTCGTTTCCCTGATCGAAATACATTTCATCAAAACACACCACACCTAAACAATAGGATTTAATGGTGCTACCAACAAGTTCACTGCTATTGGGACAGGGCTGAAATTAGACCAGAGCAGGCTGGTGAGCTGGCTGCTAGGGCTGCACACTACCCAGCTGCGCCTCCCCATATTCAGGTCATTTCATGTGCTTTCTAAACCCCATAAAAGATTATTTTTTATTTATGTTTTGGTTTTTATCTTTTGAACTTGGATCATATTCATAAAAAATTATAACAGCGTTTTGCATTTCAGGAGAAAGAACAGTCAATTGTGTTTATAAGAAACTGGAGTTCGGTTTTTGTTACTATGTACTTTAACTCTGAAAATTTTACTAGAAAAAGCAGGTGTTTTCAATGAAAAACCTTATTCAAGTGAAAAATTGTATTTATAATTGTTTATTAAAATTGCATTTTGCTCAAATACTGTAACACACTACTCCAAGCAAATACAATCACGTTTTGTCCCAGCACTCCTTTAACTTACATTTCTAAAGCAATCCTTGTGCAGACTTTTCTGTTACGACTCGATTGCTTTTTGCCTGGAATAAGCATGAAAATCACTTAAGAGCTGAGATTTGCAAACACTTAGCCCACATCTACTTAGACCTTTTGGAGAGGAAGGTGGGCTGGATGACTCTGTTCCCCACAGCATGGGCTGCACAGGGAAGAGTGTGGCCAGTAGGTCAAAGGAGGTCATTTTCCCCTCTATTCTACACTGGTGAGGCCACAACTGGAATACTGCATCCAGTTCTGGGCTCCCCAGTTCAAGAGAGACAGGGAACTACTGGAGAGAGTCCAGCGTAGGGCAACAGAGATGATGACGGGATTGGAGCACCTCCCTGATGAGGAAAGGATGAGAAAGCTGGGACTCTGTAGCCTGGAGAAGACAAGGCTTAGGGGAGACCTTATTCATGTTTACAAGAATCTAAAGGGTGGGCTGAAGGAGGATGAAGCTGGACTTTTCTCAGTGGTTCCCAGTGACAGGACGAGGGACAATGGGCACAAGCTGGAACGCAGAAAGTTCCATTCAAATATGAGAAAAACCTCTCTGATGAGGGTGACAGAGCACTGGTACAGGGGTCTCCTTCTCTGGAGACCTTCAAGACCCGCCTGGATGCAGTCCTGAGTAATGTGCTCTGGGCAATCCTGCTTTAGCAGGGGAGTTGGACAAGATGATCTCTAGAGGTTCCTTCCAACTCTGACAATTCTGTGATTCTGTGAGCTGGCCAGATGTTGGCCAGCTCTACCAGAAGCCATGGTAGCCACGTTAATGCTGTGCATCAGAGAACACCTCCGGCTCCCCAGCAGGCAGACTCTGCAGTCAGCAGAGAGAACCCCCCTGAAGCTGTTCTCAACTCAAATCTATTGCTCACAGTTACTGCACTGGAAATGCATTCCATAGCTTATGCTTCCGACTCAAAAATGAAAACCAAATTTCTTCTCTTCCACTGCAAAGCAGAGTTTTAGCAAAAAAAAAATCCCTCCAAACAACAGAACCATATGGGCAGCAGAAAAAACAACCACATTTTTTCTTAATTCAGGATCACCTAAAAGATCAACGGGACATAAATTATTTGTGAGCCTAGCTATTTCTGTAAACACTACTGAATGTTACATCAAAGACAAAGCAAAAAGCCCATGAAAAACAGTACAAAATAATTTCCCCTAACCTACTTCAGTCACTGGCTTTGGAGGTGTTTCTTCTAATGGAAATAAAAATATTTCTAGGTGCGTCATTTTGAAACTGATATTGATGTTTTAAACATCACTTCTTACGTATTCAAGGTAACACCTAAGTGTCATGATATTTTCTGTACACAATGTATACAACTCAAGTAAAGTGTGGTGTGTTAAGTATGGTATGTAAGCTTTCCTTTATTATGTCTTTACTTCATTTTGGTTTAAGGTTACTTCATAGATTTTGGTATGAAGTACAGCTTTGCAACACAAAGTCCAGGGAGAAACTTTAAAAATGCAAAGCAAAGAGTCAGCCACTAGGCTGATGTTTATAAATACTATTAATTTTATGGAAAACAGTCTAAATACAGGGAAAGGAAAAGTGTTCTGCACACAACAGATCTGACATGGCACAAATAAAACATTCCTTACCCTTCCTCAGGCAAGTCCTTCACCTGCTCAGAACCTCAGAGTCAGAGAATTCCAAAGATTAATGGAAAACTGGGCTGATGGGGGCGACCTGTCCCCCCTCCACAGGGCACAGGCGCAGCCCAGCGCTCCCAAACCCTAAATGCGGGCTGTGCCCAACCTCGCTGCTCCAGATGAGGGAAATGACACATCCAGTATTAAACCATTCCCCTTTACAAGCCTATTTTTGCTAAAACAACTTCAAAAATAACCGGACACTTATAATTTGAATGAAAAGCAAGGCAGTGACCCTGGAAAAACTACACAGGCCCGTAATTTGACACAGTAATATACGTTCTCTCTTTCTGTAGAAGCACTCAACACGCTATTGCTAAAAATATGAATTTTTGCGGTTTATCTACTTCAGACACATTAAGATTATCACGGGATATTTTTTTAAATGGTCAATAAGAAGTAAAATATCATTATATTTGAATTGTTCACTTGGAGCTAAAAAGGAAAGCACATGTGTTTTTAATTTGACTATAGACCTTTGTCAAAACTTGCTAAACCAATTCTGAACCCTTTCCTGCTTCAGAAAGCCTCAGGGCTCTCTGTAATTAGGGGACTGCTGGTGTGCTGAGGGGCAAACAGAAAATTGCTGCTTTAGAGCACCCTTTTGGTGGCAGTGCACAGAAAATCCCTCATCTTACTTGCTATCCACGTTCCAAGGAAATAATACTTTCATAAGTGTCTGAAACTTTGATTAGCTTAGAAAAGACAGAAATTTGGTCTTGTTGTGCTAAAAACTGGGATTTCCATCTGCAGATGGACCTGGCTGTCCAAACTGTGTCCCAAAGTGCTGCGGTATCTGTCTGCGTTTCTCCAACAAGCAATATATTTCAGTTCTGGCTGTTGCCATCTGGCAAAACTGTTTGAGTCTAAATTTCATAAATCACCATCACTCTTAATTATTTGGGGCATATTCTGTAAGCATACAACTTCTCACGGCTAATAATATGATTTACTATACCTAAATTAGATTCATTTCGCTGAGAGATCTTGGGAGTCACTGCACAATTCAGTGTACAAAATAGTATTCATTTCATAACCTAAGATGAGCTGATAAAGATGTTTTCTGTACTAATTGCTTCCAGTTACCACCTTCAGCTTCTTTTAAATTTTCACAGGAAGAGAAGTTGGAGCAAAGCTTCACCCCTTACCACACAAGAGCTACCTCCGGGGCAGTCACTGGCACGTAGCACAGCCCAGTGCTGCTTCCACATATTCTGTCTATATTTAAATTTATATTCATATACTTCTATTTAATTTAATAAAAAATTAACGCTGACATTAGACAGTAAACAACATTTCTACATGTGGACTGCACGTACTCAACTACATCTGTTGTTCTTCTCAGATCCTAGAAGAACAACTGGCAGGTTAAAAGAATATTATTTACTGATACAAATCAAAACCTGTTGAATAGCTTTACAGATAGTTTTGGAGTCATCACCTGGTAAACCAAATATATCCTTCTCTGCCCAATTCTTGCTTTGGGAACACTTGACTTCTCGTGATGTCTGCACACTTTTCATGTGCACGATTGCCTAAATATCATTTTCAATTTCAGTAAAAGCATGTATGTAAGGATTAGACTGTTATGAACACTGCAGTGCAGATCTAAATAACTCAGTCTGCCAAACTAGTGTTACTATGGAAACAAAACTAATGTACTGTGACCACAGCTCTGACTGCATTACTTAAGACCATCTGGTTAAAACAAATATTTCTGTGGCACAGTATTTGTTCTTAATTGTGTACTGATCAGTTTTCTTTTTTTTTTTCAACATACACAAATATATTGCGTTTTAAAATTATTATTATTATACTCTCTTCCAGTTTTTGTGATGCTGTATGTGATTTTAGTTACATTTAACATGCTTATGAATAAATCCGTCAGTTTCTAAGTTAACCAAGGTTGGATGAAGGTAAATGGTCCGAAGTTCTCCTGCATGATGTTTTAGATGAGGCATCTCTTCCTATTCCTGCACCACGGTACCACTGAAGAAACACTTTACACCATTTACTCCCTGTGCAAGAGAGCAAAGCTCAGCAGCGAGCAGTGTGGCTCCCATCCGCCCAGTTCCAGCTTCTTGATTGCACCAAAGGTGAAAAGTACCTTCCAGGTCCATTGGCAGCTCCTCCAGCAGCTCCTTGCCAGCAGGGGCAGAGCCCTTCCAAACTGGCTGGCTGCTTTGAAGCATTTTTCAGACTAATAACTCATTGCCTGTTTCTAGCCTAAGGAAGTTTGACATTCTGAACTGAGATGTGTCACCCCAGATACTACGCTGATAAGAAATAAAATGCTTTTATGGTTAAACACAGATTGACCAGATGACCAGCAGCATCAACACAGAAAGGTGAGGACCACTTTTTCTGTTTCTAAAGCTGGAAATCTCTTTTATTCCAGGGAAAACATTAAATTAATAAACAGCTGAAGTAGAAAACAAGCAGATCCATTTTTTATTTCAGTGCTTCTACAAAACTGCAAATATTTAGTTCCGACTTAAGGAATAAATACAGATGTAATATACATTATATATAATATTATATAATACATATGCCATATATATTGCCTTTACCAATTCAGATTTAGTAAAACAACTAGGTTCCCACCAAAAAAAAAAAGAAAAAAAAAAAAAAAAAAAAAAAAAAAAAAAAAAAAAAAGGGAAAAAACCCCAAAAAAAAAATTTTTTNTTGCAAGCTTCACAGACCATGTTTTGCAAGGACAGATGACTTGGGAAAAACTCAACACAGTTGGTTTTCCAATGATGAAAGGACCTAAATATTGTCCGTTATGATAACTAAATATTAACAGCAGAATGATTTTCTGCCTGCACCAGTCCCTGGCCATAGAGGTTGATTCTTTGGGGCGCAGCTTGAGCATTCCTTAAAAATATGACTCAAAGAAGGAAATTTATGTCAGCATGGAGTATCCATGCTGCCAGAGGTGTGAAAAGTGCAGGGGTTCATACTGGCAAAGTGATGTGGAACCTTCTTTAGGCAACTTTGTCCCATTAAGCCTGTGAGACCTGCAGTAGGACAGGGAAGGGGAGGGGGCTTTGTGGGAATCGGGATTCCATCAGCACAGCTGGACCGCTTTTGGCAAGAGCTATTGCCAATGCACAGCAGCCATAAGGAATAGTGAGTGATATTTTAAAGAAAGCACAGAGCAATTAATCTAGTACTATGTTTGTCTGCACGTCTATCTACACATTTTATCTAGACATACTATCATGGTACGTGGAAACTTGTGAGGTCTCAAGTTATATGAGGTGCCGTATACTGATCCTGAAAACTACAGCAGAAAGTTAAGAATTAAGTTGGAGCCTCCACCATTTCATGAAATAATTATCTAAGGAAATGATTAATGCCCTAAATTATGTGCTTCTGAATGCCACCACTGGAGACAGAAGAAGAAAAGCATTTCCTCAGCACAGAGCTCCTCCGGATCCCCCAGGGCAATGATTTTTGGAACAACCTTTTCTCAATCCTGCTATGATTTCACTTTCATTTCCTAATTGAGAAGATGCCTGGGAGATTATTTTTTTAAAGATCACGAATGTTAAGGAAGCATAATCTTGCTAGTTCATAATTACAGACAAGTATCAGATTGCCAATCACGTACCAGTCAAGCATTTCTTGTCATTAAGAAATCGGTAATTGCAGCAGGAGATGACTGAAGGAAATCAGCCAACGTCTCTAACAGAATCTATGTTGCCGTTTATCAGATGGATAAAGGAAAGTGAACATCAAATTTTGGCTAAAGGCTCCACAAAAATACGTCAGGAGCTAAATGCAATATAATTAAGCAGTGATTACAGAAGACCTTTATCTACAGCATGGCACGCGCAGCGCAACACCTCCTGTGCCACACACAGATCGACCTTCTGCCAGGAGCTCTTTCTTTGGCTGCCAGGAAGGTATTCCCACAGGGGACATTTCCAAAGGGATGTGGTCGTGAAGCGGGAGCCGCCAGCCTCCCTTCTGCAGCCAGGAGCGATGGAAGACACGAACATGGAGCTGGCTCAGAAGCTTGGGGCAGCACCTGCCACCCCCAGAGCTGCCCCCGCCTTCACTGCGTTCCTCTGGGGTGAGCTTCAAAGAAGATTCTGAAGCAAACTCGCCCTTCTGTCTCTGGTTATTAATGATGGAGTTGCTGCCATCTGATGGATTAGTAAAGAGACAGGAAATTGGAGAGAGGAGCTACTCTGACTGTAAGACGGTGTTAAAAGCAGAATTATGTTTGGCTGACAGAACAAAAGAAGTAAAATAAGTTCTGTGATACAGATGATCTGAGTGCAGATAACTAAGAGAGCCTAAGAGAGGATGGGGAAAACGTCCAACAGGTTTTATCATCTTTGAAAAGCCACATAAACACACCGAATACTTAACAAAAGAAATCCTGTTATACTTAACTATATTTCCATTAATGACCGGCATAGTTTATGCAAGACAATGGTGACTTAATTACACGTCACCTCTTAGTATGGGCTTCACAAAATTAAACTACAATCAGCATCTTTTCCACTACTCGCCCAGTCCCAGCTGCAGCAGAAACTCCTCACAAGTGCTCTCTCAAGGAAGGAAGTGGAGAACAGGCGGTGTCTGTGCTCTGAAGCGGTTGAAAAAATCATCTGGGGGGGAGGATATACTTTGAAATACAGCATCTAGATGTTCAACGTGACAGAGGGAGAAAGGAAGGGGGGATAACACAAATGCAGGAGGTCCCTGCATCTTCCCCCTCCCGACCCAGGACAGAGCCACAGCACAACAGAAATGCCTTCAAACTAAAATTATGGGATCCAGCTTCTTCACACTTACAATACTGTACAGATTCCTCAAGTCCATTAGAAGTTTATCTGCTTTTAGCATACTGGAACATGGATCTGTATACATACGAAACTCTATTCTATATAGAGCATTTTGGCATGCATCCCAGGTACAGCACTGCCTATAATGGCAAAATCAGACCAGCTCCAATTTCTCCTTCTGACACGACGAGCATCCATTCAAGCAGGTCCCGTATTTCTTTCTATCAAATGTTTCAGGTGGCCTCCCCAGTCATGAAGTTGATGAAAATATGAAATCCTGTGGGCAAAATATTTCTTGTTTTCCCTGTCTGGGTCCCCAGTCTTCTCCCTGCAGGGTGGCTGCATGGCAAGCCAGACCCCCCGGTTCTGCCCACCCTCAGCCCTATAGCCAGGTCCACAGCTGGCTGCTCCAGCACAGAGCTTCAGATTCCCTGGAGATTACGGAGACAAACCCTTCCTGGCCCACATCTATCCACTCTACCACTTCTGACACTTGGACTTTCTGCCCCACTTCCCCTTGCTCTGGTTCTAAATCTCACTGCAACTTCCTTCTGTTTAAGGGAAAACATTTCAAAAAAGCATCATGAGCGCAACTTCTCCTCAGAGTCACACCTTCATACTCCATGGAGGTGTGAGCACACACTTGGGTGGATGGGCACACTGCATGACACAGAGCATCATTGCCCTCTCTTTTCTTCTTCTCTCAGCTGCGGGTTCTTGTTACCTAAATTTAGGTTGCATGCCCTTCCGTCCGGATAGCATGCCTTGTCATGTCTGGGAGACAAACTTATTTTTGCCCTACTTTCCATTTTCATGTACCTTTCTTCCTCTTTGCATACTCGCCAAGTACATGCCATTGCCAACAGCTTAACTCCATTTGTGGTCACATATTTTTTTTTGGTGAGGGATAAGGACAAACAACACAGTGAAAGTAAAGGAGTATCTGCACCAAAAAAGTCCTTTATAAGATTAACATTATTGGATTTGTACTTGAAGGATTTCAGTCATTGCCATAGCATGTTGGTTTCCCCTGCAAAATAAAATGTATTTCTACCCAACAGCCAGAACATAGGCCTCCACGTGGGCTCAAACCCAACTTGTTCCTGACTATCTTATGTCAAGAATAGTACTACCTGCACAGAATAACTCTGCAGTTGCACTGGCACATATACACAGCACTAAGGGATTTTAATAGGATTACTATGGTCTTCCTGAGGTTTAAGGAGAATAGTCACACACGAAAAACCGAGGACTCAAATCTATTAGCAGACAAAAATACCAGAATTCGTAAGTAGCAATTCTGTAAGAATAAAACTTCTTAACAAACAGAAGACTCGGTTTTAGAAATTACATAAACTTATATACATTTTTAGCTCCCCTATATTCACTTTTCAGGTATATGCAAATACCTGCACATTCCTCACTTTGAAAATCAGTGGCAATCCCACAGACCAGTATGTGGAAATTTTCCCTATTTTAACAATAAAATGGGAACATGGAATTTCTCATAACTCCTAATACAGCAAGAACAGCAAATGCCTGTTGAAGCAAAAAACTCTGGATACCTTAACTCGGAAGCCTTAATTTGGACCACCCATTATTTAATAACATGCCTTTGGCATTCACTGTTGATTCTTGTTAAGACTACTTTCTTTAAAATAGAAAAAGATTAACAAAAAGTTAAATCTTCAGTGCTTGGCATGTGAAGATCACCAAGGAAACTGTAATTATTTGAGTCAAAGAGAACAGAGCTTAGATTTAAGGAGGAAGCATTCATAGGATTCTTGGGGAGCTTTGTTTTGTTTGCATTGAAATGCAGCATGTCCAAACCCATCTCTCTGACTTCTAAAATGTATTTATTAAATACTCAACATACTTGTTCTCTTAATACCTATAAAGACGACCCAAATGTGTAGGCATGAATGAAAGCTATCTGTGACAGTCTTCCCAAACATGTTTATTTGTCCCTGTGTCTGGGGTACCACTTGCGTATTCCTACTGGGAAACTGCACCCCAGCAGCCTGGACCGGTGCTCCATCTGATTATTCAGAGGGAAAAGCAGCCACATGGGTCTAATTTACAGCCTCATCTGTATTTGTCTATATTCCACTGTGTTCAAATACGTTGCCTGTAAAAAAAACCAACATTTTTGCTCATTTTTTCCCTTCTCTTTCCAAGAAAGCACTTTGCAAATGGATTATGACTCTAAAAGCTCTTCATGCCTACCCAACATTAGCTCTTCTGTAAATTCTTTGCTGTTAGGTTGACAGTCTAAATGCATTTTTTAAAGAAGTTTCACCGTTTTAACAGTTGATATTTAAATTCTACAAGTTGCACTTTATATTAAAAAACAAAACAAACCAAACAAAACAACAATCTAAAAACCAAAGAAAAGTAATCCCCAGAAGTCTGTCCTTGAACCTTTCAGCTAAATCCTGAAGAGACACACCCGGGGAGTGACTTTCTTGAAGCCTGAAACACAATTTGGGTAATTACAGGCACGTCCAAGTGTCCAGAGGAATCTATTTCTGCCTGTTAACATTCCAGAGAGCTTTTGCTCTATTACAAACTTGAGCTCTGCCACGCAGTTACCGAGTTACCACAGTAAGCAAGAACTATTTGGTATCATAAACTGCAATGGCATTTTCATTTTGCTAGGATTGGCGAAATAGCTCCCATGGCTCTGATCTGAACTAAATGGCAAACAGCTGCAACCATTTCACCCATACCTTAACACACCTTCACAAGATAATCTGTATTGAAAAACACATACCCTGTTCCTAACAGGAGAAGTACAATCCGATGGCAGAAGTAAAGTAAAGAATAGTGGAAGTAAAGCGCAGAAGGGGAGTCAAAGTGACCAGAAGAAATAAATTGTAAGCAGGTAATCACGGGCAATAATTTGTACTCTCCTTGGCCAAGATTTCTAGCTCAGTACTTGGAATTCACATACACTGTGCAAAATATTCATATAATCATCATTGTAGCAGATAGCATTAAATGTGTCCACGAGGGTGTTGGTCTCAAAGCTTTCTCCCCCGGTGTTGAGGAATCCCACGTACTTCTAGTCACAGTCCTACCTATCAACTTCGTCAAAGGAAATTAGTGATGAGTCTCAGCCCTGGGAACAGCTGCCAAATGGATGCAGTGACAGTGACAGGAGCACTCTCCCTGCAACGAACAGGATGGACACAAACTCAAAGAAGTCATGTTAGTGATGAATCAGGTCTACTGACTAATGACTGCCAAAATAATCCCCGTTTGTTAGGTAGCATGTAAATTAGCATTCACCCAAGAAAAGGGAGATGAAACTGGGCTGAGTGTGTCCGTATACCTCAGCTGCAGAGCTGGGCCTTCTGGTAGAGATCCTGGACTCAACTCCCAACCAGACAGTAGGGTGACCGTGGTGTACATGTTGTATACCACCAAGCACGGAATGTGACTACAAAAGGAAGTATTTTTCTAGAGTTATCTTTCTCATGAACTTGAACTAGAATTTTTTTCTAACTGGAGGAGGTTTTGGTGGTGGAAAGAGAAAGGTCAAGGGTCACAAGTCCCTTATATGAGACACAGCTCTCTTCTTTCAGTCCCATGGACAAACTGGTGAGCCAAGGACCAGAAAAGTGGGCATGGTGGGCAGAAAACTGACTGTACACCTGACTCAAAGAATGGTGACCAGGGGTACAAAGTCCAGTTTCTAGCAGTGTTTCTGAGGGACAGATTCTGTGGCTAATACTACTGAAAGCCTTCATTAGGAACCTGAACAGTGGGGGGCAGAGTACGCCCTAAGTAAGTTAGTGGATGCTAGAGGGCAGGGCTGTATCCAGAGGGACCTCAATGGGCTGGAGGAATGGTGTGATACAAGCCTCCTGAACCGAACTGGGAAACTGGAGTCAACTGTATGTCCAAGTGGCAAAGATGGACAACTGCACATGGGCTGTATTAGCAAGTGCGGCCAGCAGCCTTACGGAAATTCTTATTTCCCTCTATCTGGCATTTCTGACAACATTTCTAGAGTACTGAGCCCAGCCTCAAGAGTGTAAGAGGAGTGTCACAGAAGGCTAGACTGAGTCTGAGGTTTTAATCTGATCAGCTGCACTGTATCAGTGAATACTATTCCAGCCTACAGACTCGCATAAGGAACAGTGGTGGCTCTATGGAATATTCAGAAAATAAGGGGTTTGGTACCAACTACTCGAGACAGCATTACAGAAAATCTTTTACAAAATTTAGGAATGTCTGCTTTGACTTCTGCAATGCTTTTCATTTTGTGCAAAGTAAAACTTGAGCTGACGGCTATGGCTTCTCTAGCCACAGAGCACAAGGTGTTGTAGAACAATCATCTGACCAAGAAGAGAGGAATAACATGTTATTTATGTGGTTGACCATATAGCCAATCTCTCTGAATCATAACGATTAACCATCCAACGGAACAGGTGTAATGAAATATTCCTGAGTTACTCCCAGGATTAAAACTGTGTACAAAAACATCTGAAAAACAATTCCAAGTGGCAGGCCAGAAGGGGAAACAATGAAAATATTTTGTTCCTACACTATTCCTGAACGCTGAAATGGCCTGAATTCTATTAATTAGATGTTCACAGTAATTTCTTCATGCAAATTGATTCATAAGACTGTTGCCAATTTTTTCAGCCACAAACAGGCCATTCACATAACAGCACGGCTCTGTTTATCTTGGCCAACCTGTCAGTATCAGAAGCACAGGCAGAATAGCCAAAGCTGAATGAGGATTTACGCATCTTTTATTGAGAAACTTTATTTTTAAAATTTCCCTAACATCAGTAACAAGAAAGCAATTATTTTACTTTCTGTGCTGCAATACTGCTCCTGTCAGCATTAAAAAATAATCTTGGCTTCAGCCTCTAAATTACGAGATTGATATATAACATGCTCAAGTTTCTCCTCCCTCACTTCTCAACTCCAGTGTATGCCAAAGTCCTATTTTCAAAATTTTCTGCTTAAGTAGGATTTACTTAAAAGGGGAGAGAGAGAGAGAGCGAGAGAGATGAGATTCTCACATAATGACCAGAGCATACAAAACTAATGCAAAAAGGGAAAGTCATGGGGTCAAACCCCCAGCTACCGAAGTCACTGGTCATTTGCTGCAAGGATTGCACTCCAAGCAAGATCAGGAAGGTTGGCAACGTGACATTTAAATACAGAAGCATCTTTCATCAAGGAAGGCCCTCCATTATCTACCTCGTGCTCACATACACACTCAATTCTTCTCTTATCCACTGATACAGTAACTCTTCAATGGCAGTCAGCATCAGTTCATAAGAAGAGAAAATAATTCATTTGCTGTGGCTCACTGAGAATCTTGCCAAAACATCAGTCAATACTTTGTTAGAGTCACTGCTGTATATAAAAACAAATAGCCTTCAGTAATGACAAAAAAAAGAAAGAAAAACCATCTTCCATAAAACCCACAAATAATATACTCTAAAAATGACTTTTTCTGCCTTGGTTTAAAAATGTGATTAAATGTGTATTTCTGTTTAAGAGTGAATGCATGTATATTAGTGCAGGATTTGTCGCATTTAATTCATGAGTTCAGCAACACTTGAGTACATTGTGTGTGGCAGAAATCAGAACACAGGCAGACCAAGAAAAACGGCATTTCTCATAGGGCAGTACATCTTCTCAGGCAGCTTCTTCACATATTGGTAGCCTCCACCCTAGCTTACCTTCCACAGCATGTGCCCAAACCATAGATGTAATAAATAAAACTGAATTAAATAAATCCACTCCTAGCGCATCCTGAAAAGGAGGGCAACGCTTTCCTTGAGAAGGGACAGGATTGAGCCTTCTTTTCACAACTGATCCAGAAAAGGCTGGTATAAAACTATGAAAGCTAGTTCAAAACCCTTTCCTTGCATGAACATCTTGTACAACCTTAAGAAACCACATCACCTCTTCTTTGCATTTTGCTCTCCAGCTGTGAATAATGGCATCTTTCCATTAGCTGTTACCTGAGCTCCATTACAAGAGTAATTACATTATCATTTGCAAGATGCTCACGTGCTAGAGATGTGGGTCAGAAAAGCAGTACATCTAGGGAGACAGCTGAAATGTTTAGGAAGGAGGATGCTCCCTCCTCCCTCAAAAATAAACAGTGGTCATCACAGATAAGTTATAAATTAAGGAGTCATTCCAACTTCTGTTCATGTGCCACATTCTATTTTAACAGTAAAGAAGAGATTCTGTGTAAAGCAAGTGAGTTTAATATTTATTTGCTACTATTTAGAAAAAAAAAAATAAATAGAAGTTGCACAAATTGGTGATTGATATTGGGAAAATGCATTGAAACAACTCTTGGTAGACATCAGAGACTGCCCATCTGGCCCTGGCTCCTCCAGTGCATTCAATGCTGCCAGGAATCCAAATCTGTAATTACAGCTAGCCGGTGCATGAAACACCCACGCTCCTTTGCCTTCTATTTTCTGTATTCACAAGCCAAAGCTTGCTCTGCAGCTGGCCGCTTCCTCGGAGCCCATGAAGCCCGAGCCACGCGCTGTTTACACCACAGGGCACCCAGAGCCCTTGGGCACCAGTGCCAAGACATCCCGCTTTGGCTCCTGCCTTCTTGCTCAGCGCCCACCCAGTCCTCACGCCGCTCCCACGGCACCCCCATGCCCTACGGCAGCTACACAGACAGCACAGAGCCAGCTCCTCACAGAGACCGTGCTCCTCAAAATCCAGCACTGTGCACATTATCTCAAGTGATCGAGCGAGATTACGAAAGGACAAACCATTTGCTATTCCAGGGCAGCCCAACGCCAGCAGTGTCCTCCTGCAGGCACAGAGACCTCCTGCCAGAGAAGAATATCACAATCAAGGAGCACGAAAGCACTAAACTCAGATGTAGTAATGATGGACCACAGCTCTTCCACTTAGATAAACTGCCAGCAGCATTAATGAAATGCAAGTATATGACTGATGGCACAAGGGATGGGAGCATCTCCCTGATGAGGAAAGGCTGAGAGAGCTGGGACTCTTTAGCCTGGAGAAGAGAAGGCTGAGGGGAGACCTTATTCACGCTTACAAGTATCTAAAGGGTGGGTTGAAGGAGGATGAAGCTGGACTTTTTTCAGTGGTTCCCAGTGACAGGATGAGGGGCAATGGGCACAAGCTGGAACACAGGAAGTTTTGTTCAAATATGAGAAAAAACTGCTCTCTGGTGAGGGTGACAGAGCCCTGGAATAGGCTGCCCAGGGAGATTCTCCCCTTTCTGGAGACCTTCAAGACCCGCCTGGATGCAGTCCTGAGTAATGTGCTCCGGGCAATCCTGCTTCAGATGAGGAGTTGGGCTAGAGGTCCCTCCCAACTCTGACAATTTCGTGATTCTACAACAAAGGGATGTATTTACCCAGTCATAAAGGGCTAGAAATAAAACTGGGTTTTTCAACATATCATACCTAGCACAGAAGCACAGCTCCTTGGTGATAAATCAAATTATTATTGCTTAAATTGAAGTATCTAGCAGGTAACTGCAGAGAGTGCAACAGCCCATTCACCTCTCCCGTGTCTCCCAGCTGGGCAGTGGGCCCCTTGGTTTTCCAGGTAAAGCTTCCAAAACAGCTGGAAGAATCCTCTTCCCAAATACAAAGCTGACAGCTCAGACCTCACCGCACTTGGAAATCTGCTCTGACTACAGTCAGTGGGGTATCTTCTAAACGCACAAAATGACAGGAGGCAGTCTTCTAAAAATTTCTGGGTCTGGGTTTGTCAGTGCAAGTAGCCATCCACGCACAGCTGGAAGCTACACAGCCACAGCATGGGCCACAGGAGCACTCCCAATTCCTAGGCGTAATCCTAGACATTGCTGATGAGTAAGCGTACCTGCTACTCCTCAACCCTTCCTCCCTTTCTTGAAAAGGGATATATGAGACGGAGAAGCCCGGGACACGTGCACTACAAGTGCTGTTGCTAATAGCTCTGAGAAATGCTCCTGCCTGGGAAGAACAGCAATGGATGTCTGCAATATCTCAAGCGCTTATTATCACAGAAGTAAGTGCTTTCCGCTGGTCAGACCCTATATGAAGAATGTCTTTTAAAAGGCAAGTTGCTTTAGAAGAAAATCCCAGAAAAATTTCCCACCTTCCCCCCTCCCCCCTGTAGAAAAACCTGGCTTTTTCATTTCACTGCAATGCTGTCAGCATTGTTTCTGGTATTCCGCAGTCTATTATTAGTCTTTGCATTGCCACAGACATCTCAGTTGGTATCAAGGCTCTACTTTGCAGAATGTATAAATGTAAAGAGGCATCAAGCTGAGAAAAAGTGTAGAAGTTATGAGTAGGAAAACAAAAATATTGGCGATAGGACATAACTATGAGGACTGCTGTAGAATTGCCTTGGTTCATCAGCATTTACATCTTTTCACACTTCACTGGCATGTAACTATCTGATTTGTGCCACGATCCTGTATTCTCCAATTGTAAGGTTAGAGAATTCCTAGTTTCAGTATCGCATCTATTCCTGATGCTCATAAGTGTGGCCGTAAGCGCATGTTTATTTCCTTTGCTTCATGCTTTGCAGAACAATTGCTGCAATTTTCTCAGTGAAGAAGTGGAAAACAAAGGATTACTATCAAATGTTGGGAAATCAATTTTCACATACCCCGTTGCTTGATAATTTAAATGTATTGCAGCCAGTTAGTCTAGACTGAAGTATCTGAGGGGGGCAAAACTCAGGTTAACAAATTCTGCATGATATTATCTGAATAATACAGAGCAGACTTCCTGCAAAGATGGATTTCAAATCTGCCCACTATACAAAACAGGTGCAAAGAGTGCGTGGGAGAGGTAAATTCATCCCTCCCCTAAATGGCAGTATAAAATAAAATTAGGATATAAAATTTAGGGGTGTCTCATGGGGCAGTTTTTAATTATATACTTAGCAGTATCTTTGCATATAATCATTACCTCAGCTGCCTCGTTTGCATGTATATATTCTTTTGTGCCATGATCAAAGAACAAAGGTTAAATCCTTCTGAAACTCTATTCAAACAGTGAAAATTGAAAACAGCTATTTTGAGGCTTTGGGCTTTTTTTGTGTTTTCCAACTGTCTGTATAATCTGCTTAAGATTCTGGTTACTTATTAAATCATCCATCAGTAGTATGACACCTAGAAAACTGCAGAACACAGGTGAACTAGCAGAATTTTAAGGAGGACTCTTCCAATGGGTACATCCCATGAAAGAAGGGCAAACAAAATGAGGTCTCCAGCCAGAACACCAGCTGGCTGCCAGGAGACTTCTACCAGATCTTCATTTTCCCATTTTACTCCCACACCCAGTTCTGGTATGGAAAAAACAGAGTCACTGGCTAATCCTCTGTTGCTACGCTCATGGCACACAAACAGAGTCTCTTCTGTGTCCTGACAGCAGTGGGCAAACATCCACCTGGGGATGGGACAAGAACCATGTCCTAGGGTGGACAAGAACCAACAGAGGGCCACAGCCATCCTCACGTCATGAACGTTGAGACTGCGTCTGCTGTTGTGATGGGGCTGCTTTTAATCACTGCCTTCTCATTCTAGATAACGTCTGCTTTGTGAGTTTTTCTTCTTCCTCTGTTGCTACCAGCTGATCTGTACATAGATCAAGCTGTGTGTTACGGCCATTCAATATTCCTGGCTACCTGTATGGAAGTCCTCCATGCTCACTGGTTTGTGTTTGGGCTTATGATTAAGAGTGAAAGAAACCAACATACTGAAAACTTCCTCCTTTTTAATACATCAAAGCTGGCAGGAACCTGACCAAGGGTTTAAAATGCTAGAATAAGATGCTGGGAGATGAACTACTGAGTAAATGGAGTTCTACAAGGTACATGGTATGGAAACAGCTCAGTAATTCCTCGTATCAATGAAACCTGAACAGATGTACTTCAGTAACACATAGAGCTGATCCTTGTGAGACATCGCCAAAAACAAGAGAATATTGAGATACAGGCTACCAACCTACAAATACCAGAGTGACACAGGTCATAGCACCAGGAAGCCTTTCAAGGTTCATCTAGACACTACAAACTGAAATTTCCCTGTCATCCCAGTCTCCCAAATGCCAACTGCTGAGGAAAACACTCTCCTTCTTCCAAGCACAGATGCCTGAAGCGACAGCTGCTGAAGGCTGGGGAAAATTTTGTCCCTGGACTAGTAACCACTTTTCAGCAAAGAAAAACCTTAACGGTTTAAACTGTGTTACTGTGCTGCCCTGCAGAAACTTTCTGTCACCGAAAAGACACCAGGTCAGCTCTTCCCTCCAACCTCCTGATGATCTGAAATTGTGGAATGAAAATACTTCTTTTTTGTCCCAGATATACAATCTCTAAGACCAGTTAAGAACACCTCTCCAAAGCTAACGTAGAGCTCTGTGTCCCCTAACAGTGGCTATTGTAGTATTCAAATTAGGCCAAATACTTCACTGTGCTCTAAGTGTTTTCAAAAATCTTTAAATTTTCTTTTTAGCTCTCTTTATTACTACTAGGTATCACAAGTACTCAAAGGAATACCTGATAATGATCGAGAAATTACAACTCTAACAAAATTTTCTTTCAGAGAGGCTTTGCCAATGGTCTTTTCTACAAACGTCAAAAGAAAGAAGCTTCATCCTAAAAGGACACAGTTCACCCTGCCAAAAAACTGCATATTAGCATACTTTTCTGAAGCACAGACTCACTCGCAATGATCAACGATATATGGCAGAGATGAAGGGGAAAAAATCCTTTGAGCAATGTCAGGAGTTAAAATAATGAAGATTTAACATTAGGAGTATTTGACCATTTTGGTGATTTTTATATATGATTGAAGATAACATCTATTCAAATAGATGAATTTGCTAGCCATTGCTTGTATTCATATATATTTATAGAAATATTCCACAAGGAAGGTTCGTTCTTCTACAAACACACAAAAGTGTTCTGACCCTAAGTGTAGATTAAAGTACATCTAGAGCTTTTGGCACCCCAAGTAATACTGCAGTTGTACAAACATGTTTTTCAACTGGAGAAGACTCAGAAGTAACCTGATGGTGCAGCTGTTTGGAACAGACCCTGGCAAAAGCAAGGCCACCAGCAGGCTTTCAGCATGAATAAAGCAAACCTAAGGTTATGTCAAGAGGAGCATGGCCAGCAGATCACAGGACAACCCCCACTGACACACCCCACTTGGTGTGTCCATGTGCAGACCTCTTGCAGCCCAAGAGGAATGAGGGAGAAGAGGGTCCAGATGATAATCAGGACCAGAGGTGGCACATGATCAGCGAACAGAGGGAGCTGGGCTGGTTTAGAGAAGGGCAGATGAAGCTGTGATAGCGGCCTGCAACTATTCCAAAGGACCGTATCATATGGAGAAAAACTATAGAAACTGTATTAGCCGTTTATAAATTAGAGGAGCAAAATTAAGTTCTAAACGCACCAGTAGGCCACAAGGGCTACAACAAGGAATCTTTACTTTATAAAAGCATTGAATTAATAAGGCTAATTCAATCCTAAGCACAGGAACAGCGTGTCAGCAGGGTGTTCTCCAGGACTGGAAAGCTGCAGCAACTACTTCTGTTGCACCACAGCCCCTTATGAAGAGGATGGTAAAGTTCAGCCTTCCTCAACAGACCCATGGCTTAGGTTTGCCATGAGACACATCTGAAACTTCAGTTACCAAGGAGTTAGTGGGATTTTCACTGATAGTTAATTATTTGCCATTATGCACATATAAAAAGCTGCATAATAGATGAATTGACTGGGAAATACCATAATGAAAGAAAAAAAAAGTTTTTGACTAGTAACAGGCTCAAGAGAGCTTTTCGCTGGACTTATTTTATCCTTTTACACTGGAATTCCTATGGATAGATTCATTCCGTTCAGGTTTAGTCTACACCAGATTTGCTGAGGATGAAGTGAGGATGATTCAGGAGTGACACTGTAAGACACACTGTTCAGCTTTAGCCTCTTCCACAGCTTTCCTTTAGAAGAGGTGGATGGTAGGAATGAGCAGGAGAGACAGAAGCTTAGCAGGATGTAAAACACCAGGTGAGGCTCTCCTCCTAGGATGCTCCATATTAACAGCTTCTTGGAAAGAACTAAGAATTTGAACGATATCCTCTTTCTGCCATGCTCTGCCAAGGAGCTATTTTGGATGGGGATGCTGGAGCACTTCTTTTTACTCCATCAACTCTGTCCTCCTTTCAATAAATGTTTCCACCATATGGTAGAATTAGTGACTTACAAAATCACAGAAAAAGACATCTGGGTATTCAATCAACTGCTGTTTCCAGCAATGATGGCATCCTCAGTCATATAGGAAAAAGGCAGTAAAAGTAATGAAAGACCTGCAAGTCCAAAGGCACTTTGGCACCCTACCCTCTTCAAAAGAGTGGCTGAAATTAGGTGAAACTTTTCGATTAGCGAACAGCAATTCAGCAATTCACTGAATATATGGGCTAACAGGTTAAACACCCAGTTCCTTTATTTGCCCTTTCCCAGCTAAACACCAAAGGTTTGATTTTTACAATCACTATGTCCACACATAGACACAACCCACCACCTGAAGGAGGGTGGCAGATGCTCAGCATCATCTGAGAAACAAATTACTTATCAAAGGAACAGCATATAAAACAATAATTAAAAAAAAATATTTGAAGGGCAGCAAGCATGCTATGCTGCTCTACACTACAGAAGTACTACTGGCACTGTGAATCCCTTTTTCTCCCCTTTTTTCCCCTTAGCAACTATCAGTAGGTCTTTCCCTTGACACCTGGAAACAGGCACAGGAATCCAACACCTTTTCGATGGTTCAGGTTCACTGTGCAGCACCTGCCTGAAGTTCACTGCATCATTCCTGCTTCCTTCAGCACTTGCCTCCTGCGTTCAGGGCAATGCAGCGCAGCACACAAACTTTACACAACTAAAAAAAATTTATTTTACGTGGAATAACTACACACAGACACATCCAAAAAAGTTGATAGAATAAAGCCGGAAGAGCTGGTGTTTCAGGAAGGCAGAACTTCACAAAATACACTCTCATTTAAGTACAATTTAAACCCCTTCATAAAGCATACAAACAAAAATGTTCAAAGGTGATATAATGCAGTATAATTCAAGCCTGACATTGCAGATACTAAAAGATCAGCCACAAAGCGGATGCCTCATGGTGCTGTTTCACTACCCTGTGTTCTCTTCTTCACAATGGCAAAATGAATTCATTCTGATGATCTTTCATCATTTAGAAAAAAAGTAAGTGCCAAAAATGCACAGTGAGAGGAAACTAATTAGAGCTTGCACCTATGTAGAAAACAGAATTAGTTCTCTTAAATAATTAAGAGTATTCCTAAAAAGCAGCTCTTCTTATCATCATTATCCAAAAACCAGATTATACTGCAGCTGAGATTAATGTTTTTAGTATCTGAATGGAAACAAACGTCTATTAAAACTGTGTGATGGCCTAAGGCTTTATAAATAACCCCGTCCCCTCTTTGCCAGTCATGGCAATGACTGTGGATTCAGCATACTAAGTTATTCCATCACAAGTCACACGCTGGCGGGAGCGCTGCAAAGTGAAGATCAAGGTTAAATAGTTCGCAGGGATTTCTAAGCGGGAAGACGGCCGCCTGACCTTGCAGCTCCGACGGGCTCTAATGGAGGAAAACGTGGTATATAAGTAATCAGATCTTACTGATGCTCTTCACAGGATAATTTATTTTTTAATTAGATACAAAGCGTTTCAACGTGGAAGAGGTCAACTAGGAAAAGTCAGGAGTTCACATCAAAAGGTGTGCTGTGTCTAAAAGCCTTCAAATGACACGTGAGAGAATAGATGCATTACCCTTAAATTGCTTGTTTGTGCTTATCTGATATGGAAATCTTTCCTGCGCTGAAACCCTAACGCAGACAGCTTTTAAAAACTCGATAGGAGTGTTTTCATCAGAAGGTGTGCAGCTGCTTTGCAGTATTTCCCTAAAAAATAGCACCGTTCTCACAAATGGTTTCCTGATGTGAGATGATTAATATTCCAGTGAACGGTACTCTCCCAAACTTCACCTGGCATTTCCTCCCTCTAACAGCTACGCTGAAGAGGCATTTTCATAATCCAGGCACGAAGGTGACTTTCTGCCCAGCGCAGGAAGGGAAACAGGAGCCTGCCGGGGTGCCAGCTCCCCTTGGCTTGATTTCGAGGCCAAAAAAGCACCTCAGCAAGCCTGGGCCTTACAGAGAGCTGAAGGAAAGAGGCCAGGACACTTCATACTGGGACATTTCCCAGGTTTAATGCATCTACAGCTTCCCATGAGTCAAGGTAAAGTCAAAAATGCCTGGCTGCAAACCTGGCAGCAGGCTCACCTCCCTTTGGCCGGCATCCTGTCCTAGTCATCTCATCTGGGAACATTCCGTCTGTCCTTCCCACCGCCCCATCTCCCACCTTATCCAAACAGTCCCAACATTTCCTTTGAACACCCTGGGTACCCCCTCCCAGAAAGGGGTATATAAACCTGACAAAAACTGGGGTATACTTTCCCAGAAAAAAAGGAGAAGAAAAAAGAAAAGAAAAAAAAAGGTAAAATACAGGTTACTAATATGTCAAGTACGGTTTTAATGGGCAAAAAGAAATCCTTCCTTTCTCTTTATTTCAGAACCAGCTTCAACAGTTTTGGAACCAGTTTTCACAGTGGAAGCTGTTACCAATGGAAATTCTGGGATAGCCAAAATTAAAGGAAGCTCTGCTACAGCTTCCAATGGTATTTCCATTAGGTTTACTACCTCTATCTCTACCTAACACAACACCCCTGAAAATTATTAAAAAACCTAAAATTACTCTAATTTTCCTTCTGTGCCTAAGGAAGCTCACAACATTAACCAAAATCATTTCCTTTAACCAAAGTGACACTGTGGACATCTCATTCTAATTTGACAACTCCTCAGTTTGCCTTTACATTTCTAACTCCATGTAACACACTGCACTTGGGAATGGCCCACGTTTACATTTCCTAAGCCTAATTCACTCTGCTTTCTGAGCTGTTAGAAATCAAAGCTCCTAAGAACCTAAAAAAAAAAAAATATAAAAAAAATAAATCCAAAAAGTTATTATTTGTTTCTACATGGTTATTAGAGGAAGAAAAGCCTCGCCTCAGATCACTCCAACCTTAATAACTGCTGCTAGAGTTGTTTCCACCCATGAGCAGTTGTCAACAGATTGGTTTTACTTAACCGGCAGCCTCCCTCAGCTTCACTGAACAGCATCTTCCTGGAAAAACCTTCTTCAAATGAAGAAAATTAACACAATGGCTACAGTAACATGCATTTCAAAAACAAAACTGAATTTGCTCACAAAACTTCAGGATATACCCTTGGCCTTCTACTTTTTTAGCAATTCCTGCCGTCTAGCCATGTATTCATATTGGCAAGAGCAATGCAACCAGCATTCTGAGACAGGAGAATTTTGCATGCGATACATAAATAAAACTAAAATGTTGAAAAATAACTTGAATGTCTTCTATTTTCCAAATATAGCACTAACTCTTTTTCTAAGCCGACCAAGAGTAATTCAACAGAGCAGATGGTAACAAGACACGGAGGAAAAAAGGTCTTCAAAAAGAAAAAGAAATCAAACCATCCCAAAACTCCTCCTTACCTGACGGGCTATTTATTTCATAACCAGAGCAGATCAAAGGGTGAGGTAGTCAAAGCACCAAGCTTTTACACTTGTGATTCTGCTCATTTCTCTTGCTGTGACAGAAAGCTACTGGAAAACCTACGGCGATTTCTTTCCTTTATTTCCCACCAATTAATCCCATAATTGCAACAGCACTTAAATTAAAGAAGGAAGAAGATAAAACAAGCTATGGTAGAGGAACACCTGCCCTTCATACACACTGCATCCTGGGATGTGAAGGCCACAAAGATTATCAGAGGGATGGGAGCACCTCTCCTATGAGGACAGGCTGGGAGAGCTGGGGCTGTTCAGCTGGAGAAGAGAAGGCTCCAGGGAGACCTTACANCCCTTCCAACTCTAACCATTCTATGATTCTATGCCTTGCAAGCAGTAGTCAGCCCAGACCTCCTACAGCCATAAGAAAGGTTGTTATCCAGCTGGAGACTGAAGCTCTAATTAGATACCCACCGAAGGACAAGGAACCTCTCCTTCTCCCCCTCCCTGTTGATGCCTGGTAGTCAGCACGAAGATGGAGGTACTCAGCTCTGTACACCTCTGTACAGGTTTCTCTTGGTATCCTGAGCAATTGCTATTTCCCCCTTATATTTCTTTATTTGTTTATTTATTCCTTCTGTTACTAACAGTGGTTTTGGCCTCATGAACAAAGTCTGGGGTGAAGAGAAGGGAGGGACTTGGAGTAGGAGGATAGCTGGACAACCGGGTGTCTGCTATTAATATATGCCATCATTTTTATTAAAGAGAAAGCACACCCAAGCCAAAATCACAGCAAATAGTGGCTATGGGGAACAGTGTCCCCACACAAGTGAGGACACCTGTCCTGCTCCATACACCATCTGGGTCTGGGCTCAGAAGCTTGCTCAGGAGCAAAAGGCTCTTAGTTCCCTCCTCATGCTTCACATATGCCACTGCTTTACAGAAACAGTGTCTGCAGATGAACACTGGTCGCCAAAAACATGATAAATTCAAACAGAAAGGCTCTCATAATTACCAGAGAAATGTGTATACAAAGGAGGAAAGTGAACTATGCTACATGAGAAAAAAAAGAAAAAAAAGAAAAAGAAACAACAAAAAACCAACCACCACCAAACAACATATAGGAAAACAAAACAAAGGAAGCTGATTTTGAAATAAGAATTGCCAGTTCCCAAAACATTTGATTTTCTCTTTTCCCTTAGGCTTTAGGAGTGTAACCAAATATCATTTTCTGTAAAAGTAAAATCATTCTGTACTTCTTTTGTCATTTTGGAAGAAAGGAAATAATAATAAAAAAATCAGCCTCCCACCCCAAAGCAACACATATGAATCTAATGAAAAAAAGGTAGCTGTGAAAATACCTGAATTCAGGAATTAAAAAAAAAAAAGTATTGCACAACTGCTAAAGGCATGGAGTTGTCCTACAGCATCTAGGCACCAACAGCACAGATTAATAACCGTAACCCTCATCCCTTGTCTCAGAATCAATATAGAGGACTTTGTGTTGCTGCACCAAGCAGCAAAAACGGTAGTTTAGCCTGAAAGGCCACATTCAAACTCCAGCTATTGTGAAGGAGTTACCTTTAAACAAAAAACATTGAAAGATTTGACTGGAATATTTCTACTGCATTCCTTAACCCCTTCTCTTTTGAGGCTTTTGCAGGTTGTGGCTGGCAGTGCCCCTGCCCTGCCCCAGCATCCCACGGCAAACTACACTCCCCAACACGGAGGTAGCAGCATCCCATCCCCATGTGGCCGGACCAACTCTCCCATCGTCTTGACAACACTCATTTTATCACATTTGCCATTACCTCTCCATTGAAAGCAGATTAGAGAAAAATTATTTTTCCACCTCTTGGTTCCTTCCACTGTAAATCATTAAGAAGAACTTGTTTATTTTCCAACCTCATCCAACTTTACTGTTGGGGTTTTTTAAATAACTTTAAGAAAAATTAAATAGTGGGGGTTTTTTTAAACAATTCCTTTTTAAAAACTAAAACTTGATGTAACTGAATCTAATAGCTGCCATTTAGCACCTCTGTGAAGAGCAGAAAATAATTAGATTGCCATTTCTCTCCAGTGAAGTTTTCTATTTTACTTCAGGTTTGCAGTCAGGCTTTTCAAGAGAATCCCACTCCACCCAACAGATAACGCGTATGGGTTTTACAGGCACTCTTGTTGTGAATAATGTGCCTAACATACCACTTCAAAATAATGCTGGTATGCCAAAAATGCAGTATTACTGGAACTTTGAAACTATTTCACAATGCATTCATGAAAGAAACTGGATCACAAAAAAAATGTTATTGCTATTACCTGTGAAAGTCATTACAGTGAAGCCTAACGACTGCGTTAAAGCGGCATCACATGCTAACGGAAAACCTTTCAAAGACATTGGCTGCTAATAACAAGTCATCCTGTGCCAGTACCACATATTAAACACAATGATTTCCTTCTCTTGACAGAAATCTCTCCACAGAAATTTGCTCTACGCTACTGTCTAAAACTGATTTTTTTAATGGCACAGATGAGACACAAACAAAGTGAGTTTATCTTTTCAGGAAAAAAAAAGCATTTCAAAGCCAATCCAATGGTTTCAAGATGCATTAGAAAAGTGCTAATTCTGCAAATGCCATTCCTTTTATTCCTCTGAGTTTCAGAGGAATGCTTTGCCTACATTTCTAACTTGCACACTTGTTTTTCAACGCGCTTCAAAAATGGTTCATCAATCATAAAGATCACCCTGCTCAGAACCTGGGATCTCACGGTGCCCAACAGACAGGCAGGTTTGCATGCTCCTGATTACAGCATCTGCACATCAAGTTGTAAGGTTGACAGAATTTGAAAATCTTCTGACTGACACATATTGCTCAAGAATAGAAATTCTCTTTACACTGATAACATCATATATTGCTCAGGCTCTGCAACGGGCTCCCAAAATGGCAAATTTCATGAATTGTTAAGAATTATTTTTAACCTTCCCACTTGTATACTGAACAAAACAAATGCAGCTTTCTCAGAGAATAAATTGGTTAATTGCACTAAATGTGCTGTTTTGATATATTCACACAAGAGCACCAAAGGTTGATTTCACTTTTTCATATTAGAAGGCTATGTTTATTAAGTTGCTTTGTTAAAAATGTTCTGGCATGTATATGGAAGAAATCTGAGATGAAATGCATAACATTGATATAACAACATTCTCTGTGAAACATAAATTAAGCTGGCACATTCTTCTCTCCATCATAGAAACAGAAATTCAACTACAGTATTTCTACTGGATATACAATGCTCTCTGAATTATAAATAAATGTTTGAAATCTTCTTCCTTTTCTAGTTAAAAAAGAAGAAACTAAAACAAGAAATCCAATTCACATTGCCAGCTATATAATGTTGTTCGGATGTATTACCAATTTCTCTTCATAGACTCACAGTCACATGATAAATCTTTAGGAAACACAGCAATGAAGCAGTACAAGAAATTCACAACTGCAGAATGTATGGAAATTTTCCTTCAAAGCAGGAACCTGAACTTTAGGGCTCGTCTCGGTTCTGATGGTTTTCAGCTCTGCAGAGCTTTCCATTTTTGTGTTCTTTGATTTAGCCTTTAGAAGCTGGTATGGGAGGTATTATCTATTTGATGGGAGATTTTTTCTTCCCTCCAGGTTGTAGCCAAAAAAAGATGACGAGAGGGGAAAAAAAGGAAAAGGAAAATCTCATGTAAATAGCCTCAGAAGATGTGATTTACAAAAGAAGAAACCTGTCAGCCACAAACTAAACCACACTTGATTTATTCTGAAACAGAATTAAAATGAACAGCATCATTAACTGCATCTGCTAAGAAGTCAGCCAGCTTCTGCAGAAAATGAGTTTCTGCTGAGGAAGACTCCTTCTTGCCCGCATCTCGTCCATGGGGTTTGTGTGACAGAAACACACGTCGACTGTGGTCTCTCACTTTAAACAACTAACGAAGACAGAAGTCAAAGAGAGAAACGTACTAAAATGGGTTCACCACAAGAAAAGGATTCTACAGCCTTAGATATAATTTATACACTCAACGAAGTGGGATAAAAAGAGGAACAAAAACATTCAACAAATGACTCACATATACATACATGAGGAAAAGCTCACCACTTCAAAACCCAATAATAAACAATTTAGTCCCATTATAGTATATTGCCAGGACTGTCAAGCAAGTCCACAGATATTAATAAGATTATGGAATTGTTGAGACTGGAATGAAACACAGCAATAGCTAAAATACTTTGCAGATGGAAACCAAGACTATTAAGTCTGCTCTTAATTCTAAGCTTGTTCTTCCACACTATGACCATGGTGCTTTTAAGCAAAAGGAGCAGGCTTTTTATTTAACTTACTCTTGAAAACTGATACCATAAAGCCCAAGTAAAGGAAAAGGAACACAAATCTATTCCCAAGCTGCTGGGCAGAGAGGGAGGGTAGAGTTTGTCTCCATATTTTGCAATTACTCAGGAATCACATAACCTGCCTTTAATGTTGATTTTGGTTTGTTTTTTTCAGAGTTGTATGTGACAACTTCAGTGTTGGAGAAACGTGGGGGCACCTTTGTCTAAACAAGAATGAAATTGCAACAGGCTGTGTCCTGTACCTGTTGTCCCACAGACACGGAGCAAAGTGAAACCAAATAAAAATAAACGCATCTTTGTCAGAAAAGGAAGAATTCTTTTTAAATTAACATCTGAAATTTCAGTTGAAAAAATATGCTCAGTATAAGTACGTTTCTTCCCAGACTACAGAGAAACACACAAGCTACTGAACATCTGCTTCAGAGGCAGCAGAATAGTAACTGTGTCACAGCCAATGGACAACCTGTGCAAACTTTTCCCTGATGTCACTAAGCAATCACTTAGTCAAACTCCTCTTTGAATAAAGTATTTGGCAGCTAAAGGGTTAAATCCCTCTTTTCATCTTCCTCCTCTCTTCAGCTTCCCACACAAGACCGAACCTATTTCATAAATGAGAGCTGTCCTCCTACGTAAGATTTATATTAATGAAATCATTCTTCGATGATGGCAGGCTCCATCTATCCCGGCACATTAAGCAGTGCCAGGCAATGTTCCCGGGAGAAGGAACCTGATCCTCCACACTCTCACGGTGGGAGATGGTCCCTGGCAGCGCCTGGCCCCACTGCAAGCAGCTTTCTCCTAAGCCAATCTCTGGCTCAGCTCCGGAGAGAGCTCTGCCCACCCCTCCGTTTGGGATACAACCAACTTGGTTTGGTGTACAATAGATTGAATGGTACTGGCTGGGGCTCCACCGTGCCAGCTGGCCCCACTGCCAGAGCAGTCACAGCATTTTCGTGCACTGACAAGTCCCAACAGCAGACCACCAGCATCACACAGAGCGTGCCAGCCTTGCATCTCCAACTGCTTCACATGTAAATGGCTGTAGCAGCTTTAAGGTACAGCCCCCAGAGAGCAGAACCAGCTCCAGTGGTACGTGGTCCCCACAAGTTAGCTTTTCCCGTGACTACGAATGCTGATCCCTGACAGCATTTCCAGCAGACAGGATGCACCGTAACACCGGCGAGCGATCTCCTGTGGTCCAGGGAAAAGTATCCGTGATCAGCTTGGTAAGTATTAAAAACCCAGTGAGTTTAACTCTGGCAGATGTGGTCTATTTCTTTTATAGCTATTGTACAAGTCTGGGTGCTATAAAAGTAAACCATTGTTTAAAATGCACTTCATGAATGCAGAACACAGGCTGTATGGACAGCTGCAGGAGCAGGTGTACCCTGAGTTTAAGCAAAGGCATTCAAAAATGCCTACATTATAACTCTATTAATGCATACATTATAACACTAAAGTGACAAATAAAGGTAATTTCTGTGCCTTTCTGTGTCCCAAAACACTTTGCTGTACATAGAAAAGGTCAGATGTACCTTTAAATGTGCTACCAGGTTTTATTGGACTGTTTTGATAAATAAAATACAGACGCTGAGACAGCCAAGAGTGTTACTCTCCTCACCAGTGAGCATCCCACATTGTGGAGCTCACAGGACTCGGACCTGTTTTGCTCCTACATCTCCCACCTATCTCCTGTGGTCAAGGGTATCTACAAAAGCTAACTGGAAAAGTTGCCAGTAAGTCCAGTTTTCACATTAATTTCTGTCATCATTGTCCCTAGCGGCTGGAGTGAAGGACAGAGAGGGAAGCCACATACACAGTGACCTCGGATAAAGGAGATGAAGGTGCAAAATCCACATTCAGCCTGTGTTTCCCACCCTTTGGACTGGACTAGCTGAGCGCTGGTGGTACTACAGACAGCCTGGAAAAGACGAGCATTGCAGCTGGCAAGCTTGAATGTTGCTAGTGGGGTAGGTGTGCAAACTTGAGCCACAGGACAAGCACTGCAGTGCAAAAGCTGAAGGTGTTACTGCCAAATTTTGCCATCATTTCCCAAAGCCTTTATTTAGTCCTTTTGCTGGATGGGGCAAAAAACAAGAAGTGTGTGCCCCAGCCAAGGACACCGGTATCAATCTCCAGCTGTCTCCGTGAAGTTCAGAAGAGCTCAGCTGCCAACAGCCTTCCTGGGCTCTGCAGAGCATCCAGCACGGGCTGCCGTGCTGGCAGTGCCTCACCTGCCTGGTTCTGAGGAGAGCTGGGCATCTCCTACTGAAACTCACCCTCAGTAATTACACCCCTTGATGAAGATGCAGCTCTCATGTCAGAGGAGGCAATTAATTACCACACTCTATTTCACTGGTTTTAAGTATCACAGCAAAGATGTATTAACACCTTTTTCTTTGACACTACACAGTGTCAAAGGCGGCACTATATTATATATTTTTGGATAACACTCAATCAACACAAGAAGAAGATAAGAAAATTAAGTAAAAGCAAAAATAATTTGAAAAATATAATCTAAAAATCAAACTTGGAGCAAAATGGAGTTTTCATCTTCCAGATGACCAGTATAATACAAAGTGACTTAACTCATCTGACAAGATGGATTACAGCTGGCCCCTTATCTCTTGGCCTGCTTAGCAACATGAAAGGAAAAGAAAAACAATGCATTAATTGATGGTGGAGAACGTTTTTCTTCCTAATGGTTTCCAGCCAGAATGTTTGAGCTCAAGCCATTTCCCAAATAATAGCTAGCATTTGTGTACACATTTCTTTCATGTGACAAGGAAATGTAATTTTTCTTTGAAAACATACTCATTAAGGAAGCAAACCCCCCCCTTCCCGCAGAAGCCTTTGCACCCCATTCATAAGTGTGACACAGTATAATCACTTTAGAAGTCTGGAGGAACTACAGATCCTTTGAAAACTCCCACAGCAGAGACACAGCCTTGTGCCTGCTCTCCAATGCCCTCTATTAGATCAGGTCCACCCAGTATTTTAAGGTTTGTGCTGCAGCAACCACCAGACATCTCAATCGGATTGAGTTATTCTAGGAAACAAAAAATAAAAAAATACCCACAGAAATAAAATAGCAAAGAAACTAATGACTATCACAAATAATAGAATCATTAATAAAGTCATAATACTACATCGGTTGATTATATGCTCAAAAGTGACTTAGAAGCATTCATTTTCTCTGATAGGAGCTTTTCAGCTCAGTTTCACAGAGCTCTTTCAATAAAAGGAAATGCACCAAGGGAGTTGCAAATGCTTGTGCTGTACTTTTGATCAGCCTCAGTGCCCGGGGAGGTGTGAGCAGCAGAGATGGATGAAATTCAGCGTGGGGAGGTGAGCAGCAACGCAGGCTGGCTCAGGCACCAGCAATTCTCCCCATCTGCTGCAGACATGCAGATACTCACAAGACAAACCCAGCTGCAAAAGGGCTCAGCCAAAGTCTCTCCCCACTGCAAGCTATGCCTATTAGAAACAGAAAGGAGTACCTAACGGGAAGATAAAAATCAAAATAGTGTGTCTGTAAGTTTGTGTCACACTCTCTCTGATGCCCCAGATTAAGCAAATGTATCTCCTCGAGCCTTATTTTTCTTGCTTTCAACTGAGACATAGCTCAGACCACATAGATCCAAGAGAGTGTGGTACTGACCTGACACAGGGACCTGAGCTGTTGCTGGAACAGAGACTGTTTAACATAGGATCAGAAGAAACTGTGTTTTTTTTTCTGCTGTTACAGCAGAAACTGCTCAGTCTCCCTGCTTGGGCTGCGCCACACAAGAGACTTGGTGAAAACAAATGGCACCTGCAACAGAGCTCCCTGCCCAAGACTAAAGCTGGAGTTCATTCTTAAAAGGAAACAGATAGCTTATGAATATGCAGCATTTAAATTAAACTCATCCTGAAAACAGGGAGTTGAAAGATGGTTCATCATGGAACCGCCCCCAGCGGTGCTGCCATGACAATCACTGCCTGACCAGGCAGGACAGGATGTGGAATGTCCGTCACTTAAAGCAAAGACAAGCCCGATGCTATACATCAAATCCTATCATTTAATTTATAACCCCAGTACCACGCATGGCAAGGTACACATTCCTGCTCTCTCACTGATGTATCAGTGGAAAGCTGAGACTGCAAACTCCAGTGACCAATGACAATTACCACAAAAAGTTACAGGCAACCTGTAAGACAAAGAAGCCAAGCAGCCACTGACTGTTCGGTCATGTATGGAAACTGTGTGGGGATCCAAAAAAATCTAGTCCTCTACTGCAGTGGATCCCACAAGACATTGTAAGGTGGGACGGTCTTGGAGACTGTCATGTTTTCCAGGTGATGGCAAGACATCTAAGAAACACACTTATACTTGTCAGCAACTCTCTGAAATATTTAAAAGTTCATTTTCGAGAGTAATAAATATATTTCATAACCACCCCAAGGGAGTGTTTTCTCTTCCCTGAAGCTACTGTGCTTGGCAAGGAAATGGTGTGACATTTTTTCCCCAAAGGCTTCAGAGTGATAAATGGTATCAAAAACGAAATCTTCTATTAGCTTCTATTTGAATCTTCTGCAAAGCAGACTTTAGGAAGCAAGGTATGGATTAAAAAGTCCAAAATTTTACAATCCTGAAATGTTCAAGTGTTTGAACAGAGTCATGACTGGTTCACAGAGAAGAAACTATTTTAAAGCAAACACCTAGACAATTATTTGGTGTGAAAGAGCTGAGGGATCAGAGACATCTCACTGCCCCTCGCAAACCTCCCTCTGAAGATGCACCACAAACTAAATAATGCTTTCTTATTAAACTATTAAGATATTTTATTGACATTGAGTCATAGTCAGATTCTGAAAGAACAGAGTTCAGGTATCTTTCAGTCCATCCTAGAAACGTGCTTGCTCTTGAATGAACTCACTTAAGGTACACATCAAAAGAGTAACAGTAAAATTATCAGTCTGAGGGGTTTGCCATTTTGAGAATCTAGAAATGGCAAGTTAACCCCCCAAATCCTAAGTTTAGGCCATCAAATTATGCAGATTTATGTCTCTTGTGGTTTTGAACTATTAGTTATACACTTGGGTCAAGTTTTCGTAAGTCCTAATGCCAAAATAATTTTGTTTGGGTTGTAATGAAAACAGATGCAATCTCACAATTTACCAGTCTGGCTAGGTTTTGAGAAAAACATTCCAGAACTTCACAGTTAACTCCTCCTGACAACTTGGTGTGGAATTTAGCTATATTCAAAAACTCCATTGACCCATGACAACCTTACTGAAATGGCACTATTTACATCTTCCAAGCTCCCGTGAAAAAAGCCTGCCCTCCATGTGCTCCACATTACGGTCACTCGGACCGACCTCAGCTCTGGATGTGGAGTCTCACAGTGTCTTAGGGGGTGAAGCCCCGACTGCAAACAGAGGATGCCACTCAGTCATTCCAAAGGGCAAGAGCAGCTTGTCACAGCACCCAGCACCAGGAAATTTGTGGAATTTGCCTCCAGGTCTGAAGCTGAGGATCAGGACTACAGAGCAATAGGGGAATTAATCTTTTTGATAGCCTCTAAGCTAACAACAGGACATGCAGCAGTTGATCACATTGGAAAAATGCATGTTTAAAAACATTTTAGCCAAGGTTTGACTTAATATATGGTAATTTTTAAGGCTATATAACACAAGAGGCAAAATCTTCAGCTTTAACTACTGTAGTCACCAATATCCTCAGCTGCAAATAGAGAATCAAAACACTGGCAGAAGAAAATTACTTTTTAAGAAACCCCACATCAGCTAAACAGAGCGTTACATCATTACACACAGAGGAACAAGTACTAACATGGGGCTTTTTGTTCACACTTGAGTAATATTAGAATAAAAAGCCAGTGTCCCTAATATCCGTTTGGATTAATTTCCTAGGTATCCCTCTCATTCCTAGCAGAAAGCAGCAACTATGAAAACAACTGAAGTCAAATGTTTCCTATTTTCTAACCTGTAAACATCTGCCACACGGAAAGGCATTTTCACAGGTGACTGAATGATGCAAGGGAGCGGTTAATCAGACACAGAGCATTTCACCACTTGGTCACTGGTTCCAACCCAGACCCAAATTTACGGCGCATGATTAAAAAAGCAAATAAAAATAAAAAACACCAAAAAAGCCCAAAGTTTCCAGCAGCTGTTCAGTAATATTTGTTATATTCCTTAGTAACAAGCAACTATTTGTGCAATTTTCCTGTACAGAATGCAGCGTTAAAATAAAACCTCAGCCAAAATTACTAACATTTCAGTCCAGACGAAATTAATCACATGCCTGAAGTCTCCTGTCTTGGAGAATAAAGACCAAGATGTGTTTCTTCCCAAATGGCCATGCTTTTATACCATATACTTCAGCAACATTCAAGAGTGTTGGCTCTGGGCTGCATCCTTCTATCAGTTTTAATCTATTTTCACATGATCTACATCATGAGGGTCTAATGCGCCCGACCAACAACAGCCTGCATTCATCTACAGTCAGACTCGAGTCCTGTGGCATCCATTCATTGCAAAGTCCTCATAAAACTCAACGCATAATGTAAGGTGGCTGCTGCCCTGGCTCTGGGAAGGCTCCCCTTGGCTGCCGGCTGACCTAGTCCCTGTCTACTCTCCCCGTGTCTGTCTTCACCTGTACATTACTGCTCATGGTTCCCAGCACTTCCCTAGAGAGCCCAACTATGAATGAACACGCCGAAGTGCTGGGTCATCGTATACAAAGCAAAGAATGGGAAATACACATTAGTCACAGCTTGGTGAACAGCACCTGAGCACACCCAGGGAAGCAGCAGCAGAGCCCATCCATTCATCCAGGCTGTGCTTCTAAGAGGCTGGAGAAGTCTAATGCTGCAGCAGGGTTCCCGTGTCCCTCAGAAGCAGACAGAGGTACTACGCATGGAAAACACCTGATACTTGGCACTGAATTACTGCAGTAACTGCATGGCATATGCAAGCAACTTCAGCCACTGTGCCTGAGCACTGGTCCCGCCCAGAGCCACCTTGCACCACGTTTGGGGACACGACCAGAGGTGGCATCCACAGGCACAACCCCAGCACTGCTTGGAAGCTTGGTTTTTGCCTGCATGTTTGCTGTTTGTTTGTTTTTCTGGGAGCTCAGAATGACTAACTCCACAGTCCTTCTTTGTATTCAGTCTTATAACAGGGCTTGGAAGCGTGAACTGCCTATTTAGGTCAATTTTATTTTTACCTGGGATTTCAAGGTAACATTTACATGCTCTAAATACAAATTCCTTAGTACACTTTAAGCGCAATTAGGTGATCAAGCAAAGCTACAGTCATGCATTTCAGCCATTAACTCCCGGGAGCAGCAGCACTAGCAGTTGGGAGTTTATTTTAGGGAGCAATGCTAAAACCTTCCTCCTGATCCATAAACAATCCCATTGGAGATTGCACACAAAACCAGAGAGAAATTAATATTAAATGAGAGAAAGAAGGAGACATGACAAAGAAGCAAAAATTTTAACCAGATGATAAACGTCCTGAAAGCGAGAAGCAAGCAAGAGAGAGAGAAGCAGAAAGATTATCTAGAATTCTTTAAACGGGACTGGAGGCATTTTGAATAGTTAAATTTTAATGAAGTTTTAAATAATTGGATTAAATTCTATGACCTGTGTGATACAGAGAGCAGACTAGAGGATATAAGATTGCTTTCCAGCTTTAAAATCTAAAAAACCTATGAAGAGGAAAGAAGTTGGAGTGGTAGCAACAGAGATAGAGCTATGCAAAATTTGTTATTTCAGGCAGAAAAAATGTATTGCCAGAAATAGTAAGAAAACATGTCTGACATCTGCATATACATACTCTGCTCTCCACTACCTACATCAGTACTTATATATTTAACATATAATTTGGCAGGGGGAAAAAAAAATTAAAAAACAACACAAAAGGATACATTGGGTCCCAAGGGAATGGCTTCAGAGGTACCAACAAACTTGGTATAAAATAGGAAACCCTTCAGTCACGATGGGTCTGGTGTAAAACAGAAAACCCATCAGCCACGATGGGTCTCCAGCCCTGCCCAGAGAGCAAACAGTGAGGGCACAGCCCCAGTTCCTCGGGTTCAGGGGAGTATCATCCTCCACAGCCACAGCTCCACTCTGCTGGGCACAGGGTGTGCAAAAGCCAGGCACCCCAGTGGAAGAACTGGCCCAGAACCAAGGAGTTCCAGCTGTTTACAGCTGCTGGATGCTCTCCTGGGATCCAAGGACAGCTGGCACACGTTGGGCAACCAATGTTTCTTAATAAACCAAGAAAAAATGTAAGGAAGAAGATAAAGATCAAGATTTCTAGCAGATTCACAGGCAGCTTCACCACAACAGCAGAGCAACAGGCTTTGCTCTGTTGGGTAGAACAGAAAGGAGCACTGGATGCTCTTCTGCATCTGAGCTCGGATGTGAAAACTGCTACACGAGTATGAACTGTCACTGCTGAGTGCATTCAACTCAGTATTTTTATCACACATTACGAGGAAACTTATCTCTGAAGCTAAAAAGAAATATTGCATGCAAGACAACGCTTACAAAGCTATTTTGCTGCTGGCTTTAGTGACAACTACAGCAAAGATATTAATGTAACAAAGAACCAGGCTTTTTGGAGAGCGTGCTCCAACCCCACTGAGAGATGTTCCTGTAGGGCTAAGACTGATGAAGACCCAACATCATGCAGAACTGTACACCAAGGGCTGTGCCGAAGTAGATTGCCATGGTACAACCACAGTGATATGAAAAGCAAACTGCTTTCACCATCTCTGATACTCCCTCCGAGCAACCCACCTCGCTGAGAAATCTCTAGCAGCAAGTCCGTGAGGCTCCTGCTGGTTTCCTACACCACCTACACAGGACAAGTCTCCAGCTGCAAGGTTTGCCATAGCCCATCCTAAATAAAAGAGCTAATTTAATACTTCAGAAATCACCCAAAACACACAATAAAATCATTACAGCATTTTATTAAATCAAACCTTTAAGATTATTATTGTGCAGTTCACCACGCAGCAGCTAAAGGCAAGTACCACAGAAGCCATCACCTGGGCTGTGCCCACATAGACCAATATATGCAAAAGCCTGCAACTCGTGAAGGTACAGTCATAGGAAAAAAAGAAAAACGGAACAGAACCAGGAACCCAGCTCCCACATGTCTGCATTTTTCAGCTAATCTTGCCAATAATAGCTCAATTGTTTCCTTACAGAGAACAGCAGGGAGAGTTAATTATCAAAGTAAAACTTAATGCTTTTAAGGCTGGGGAAAAAACAACAATCCTTCATTTCCTAGCCTTTAGCACAAAGACTGAACTTAGAACCAGAGATCTCACATTAAACCTTTGGTGCCGTGGGAGATTTGAAAGCTATCCCTCTCCTTTTTATCTTTTTCCCAGGACACCCACCATCACAACACACCAGCTCCCAAGAAAAGAAAGCTGTGATTTCCGTGCCACTGATGTAACTTTTCATACGCTAAGAGGGGGTCATCAAAATCAAGAAAAAGCCTTGACTCTCCCATGCCTGTACTGAATGAAAGTGCCATCCACACACAACTGGTCTTATATCTAGGTCTCCATTCCTGTGAGAAGGGAAGAGTCTGCTACCTCCAGCACTCACTGAGAGGACTTTTAAGCTGTCTTGCATTCAGGTTACTTATTCGAGTACTCCAGATAGTGGAACAAAGACATGGCTGCCGTAGCATCAGTTTCACATGTAGAATGTGATGGCCAAAGCTGCAAGACACTCAGTATGGTGAGCTGGTACCGTGCTCTCAGTCTCACAACAGTAAGACCCAAATCACATGAGAAGTCAGACAGCTCTGAAATAAGAAAATACGAAAGGGTTCTTTCCCGCTGTGGTTCTAGATTTAAAACCATTAAACCACAAAACCTGTAAAGCTGGGAAACTAACCTGCAGATACACACTCACAATTTCAAGAATGCAGATGGGGTTCTGAGCTGTATTTTATTTCTGCCCACATGTCACTAGCTCTGGTGTGATATGTCATAGTGAACAATAAAAAAGGCAGCAGATTTCTACTTTCTACTAAGAAAGAAAGACATCTTTCCCATGTTCTCGAGCACGTCATCTATGAAAATGAACAAGTAAACAGTAAAATAATTATACCTAACAATCATAGTCTTAAAATGATTCCTTTATATATGATTAATAAAACATGATGGAGAGCTGTCATTAAAAAGGACAGAGATCTAATCTCCTAAAACACACAAGTGAATTTCCTGTTCATGTCAGTAAGAATAAACAGCCCTGTGCAAAACCCAGTGAATTTACTGGGGCTTAAGTGCCTCTGTCATATAAGAAAAAATTACTTACAGTTACATGTTTCACATACAAAATGAAGGAGGGGAAAGGAGAAGAATGAGTTATGGCAGAAAACATGAAGAATATTCATAATATTCGCAGAAGTAAATTCAAGTTCAGAATTATACTCCATTTGTTCTATAAGTTTTCATGGATAAATGAAAAAAAAAAAAAAGAATATTCCTGACCCATAGGAAAGTTGCATACAGCAGGGTCCTTCTGCTGAAAAAAAAAAAAAAAAAAAAAGATTCTGAAATAGATCTCAATTAATCTGCTTTCAGCAAACAGAAAATTTAATGGACATAACAAGTTGCTTGCATCCTAAATTTTGTTGTATTTCATCCATTCTTAGCCTGTCCTATGTTTTCTCAACAGTTCGGTATGTAAAGCAGGAAATCACACACAAAAACACAGATTGGGCAACAACTGTTTTTCTGCAGGACACCTCTTACTAATTGCAAGCAACTGTACAACAGCTGATCACCACAATTTGGGAATACAAATATGTGTTTAGTTTGTAAAGTACCTAAATAGTCCTTCCACATTGTTCAGCTTTGCTAGACCTCATGGGAAGCCTGGTGATCAGCTCTGGGCACTACACAGTCTGGAGTTCCTGAAGGTGGAACAGCAGAAACCTAGAAAGCTTCAACGTCCCCTGTTTGGTGTCCAGGCAAAGCCCTTATAAATCAACCATAAATATATAGAGAGTCGATCCCAGCAGAGACAAAAGAACATGACAGACCATCTCGCCAGGTCAATCCAAACCCTAAGAATGTGAACAGTCAAAATCAAGTCCCTCTCTGCAAACCCAAGTGAATTGATTTTGACCCACAGGCTGCTTGCAGTTTAAAACTCAACAAAAGCAACTTTTTCTACTACTCCTACAAATTCAATGTCCATTGCACTACACCTATCTGAACATCTCAGCACTATAGTTGTACTCCAAGCAGTTGCTAAAGTCTAACATCTCAAAATGATCGATTACCACCGTGCATATGAAACAAAAATAGAGAACTGCAAGACAAAGAGTGAGGACTCCAGTAACATTTTATAGCCAGGTAAGGAATAAGATGATTGTTGACATCTGAACATCTTTTGGCAATCATTTCCGTCTAAGAAAACAAAAGAAAGAATTATTTTAATACATCTTCAGGAAGAAAATAACTACTTTTAAATTCATATTTAGCAAAGTCACGTTTGTATTTGTGAAATATTTTAGCCACAGGAAATCAAGTCCATGGTCTTAACAGTATGAAGATGTTTAAAAAAGCAGCTACCCTTTCCTAGTATGTATGCTCTGCATGTGACATCCACATTAGCTCTGGTTGCTTTAGAGATTAAAAACACTTTTCTACTCATTTACAGCTCTGCAACGTAAAATCCAGCACAAACTAAAAGCAGAAGCTAGATTGTTTCTGGCTCATACATCATTAGATCTGTTAGTTAAACTGCAGTTGTAGAGCTGCTATTCCTGGTTGGAATGTGTGAGCCATGAAAAACACGGCCTGACATTCAATTTATAGGGTTGGCACTCTGGCATCTGGAGACAGGCAAATTGTTCATAGATGATACTATTTCAGCTAGAAGTCATTAAATGGCCTTTAATAAGGAATGCCATTTTCAAAGAGCCAGCATTCAGATTTTTGTCACATATTAAGCACTCCTTTAACCTACAAAATCAGCCCAGAAGTGTTTTGGTTGGTTTTTTTTTGTGTTTGGCGTTTTTGTTTGTTTGGGGGTTTTGGGTTTTTTGTTTGTTTTTTTTTTTGTTGTTGTTTGTTTGGTTTGTTTGGTTTTTTTTACAATCTTATGTTCAATAGAAAGGAGAAACCAAAAAAGCACACCGGCCAAAATGCTCTGTTTTGACAATAAAGCAGTAACTGTTGAAAGAGGAAACTGAATGCACAGCTCTCTAGATACTGGTCTGCAGTACGCACTTCTGTGAATCTAAAGTCATCTGTTATATGAAAGAAATACTTTATCAGATAATTAAACTTCTTACTCTGCACTAGTAAAAAGAGACTCAGTAAGAAATCAAATCTGGGCTGATGTCTACAGGGACATTTTCAAATACATAGTTTCTGTAGAAAATTTACGTGCTTATTACACTTACAAAGGCTTCCGATCTCCTTAAGGACTTGAAATGTTAAATTATTCCCCCCACTGGTTCTAGTTTCCATTATTTCTGACTGCCCCATGAGAATAAACAGGTGACTTTGCTCAATTCTCCAGCCATGTGACATCAGTAGACTGACCAAAATTAATATATAATGGAAGATTTAATGAGGAAGAAAGAACACAGGAACCAGCTTTAATTGGGATCACTACGTTCTGCAGAACCAAAGGAAGGCTATAATATAAGAAATGGCTTGAGAGGGAAGTACAAAGGAGTCAGGATCTGGCAGGCAAATGTGATGCACGTGTGGTGAGGCAGTCTGTCATCCATCTTCCTAGATGGAGATCTTTTTGTTGTTCTGCTGGGGCCATTTCTAGATCTCCAGCCTGCAGAGTGTTTGAGAAGAAGCTGGTGCCCATCTAACAAAAATAGTTATGCTCATAAAATCCAAAGAGATGCAGGGACCGGCCCTGAAAACAGGGATGTTCTTGGTTGTCAGGGTAACGTGATCACCCCAGACAACACAGACGTCAGCAGGAATCTGCAGCACACACTGGGTACCCAAGAATACAAGCCTTCCTGCTTCCCTCTTGTAATTAAGCCACAGAGGGATGGAGGTAACTGTTGCTAAGGTGTGGCTCGGTGTTTTAACGTATGTTAGTGGTCCAAGAAAACCAAGAATCTGGACAATGCTTAGGAAACAGTCTTACTGTGTTATCTATGCGACTTCCCAACAAATAAAAAGAATCAAGAGATAGCAGAAAAATCACGTAGAACTATAAGCAATGATCCTTTTGTTAAATGTCGCAGTGTCCAGCAAACATGGTCTGATCCAACCATACACAAAATACTACTATTATTTTCTTTTTCTTGAGGGTAACGCTCATGTAGCTTTCCTCTCATGGGATCAGATGCCCATTGTGTACACTCACCTAAGAAGTTATTGTACAGCTTTCCAAGTTTCCAAGGTGTTCAAAGTCTGCAGCCTAACCTCAGGATGAGTACAATGCCTTCTCCATCAAACCAACAGGCTTCAAATCACCACTCAGCTGCAAACATACAAAGATGCAGATATGCAACAGAATAAACAAGCAGATTAACAAGTCTGCTTGGTGCCTTCTTAATGATCCCATGAAACAAATAAAGTGAAGTCATATAGCCAACTAAAGAAAAATGGCCATTTTTGAGGAATTTTTACTACTGAAAGTAGCTACACTTTCTAACAGTCACTGATCCCAGAGTTACCAATGCATGTTTATAGATCACTTTTCTACTGCGGTCCATTCACTAGGCATTTCCCTGGAAGTATTTTCAGAAAGCTCCCCAGCTGAAGAGAATTCCCAAGGAGTCAAAACCAGTCAAAATTCTGAATTTTGACTACCAAAGCTCATGAGAACAGCCTCATAGTTTTTTTAATCTTAGTCTGTCACCACTGTTGTTTTCTTTAAAGAACACCTTCCTAAAAAAAGAGTTTTTAAACTACTTTATTTAAATAAACTCTAAAGGTTATACCACTCTTTAGCACTATGCAGTGATTAAAAACATTCAATCACCAAATAGGATACACATTAGTGGTTGTGCAGGAGAAAAAAACAGCATGATTTAAAAAAACATTAGGGTAAAATTAAGTTTATTTTTTCATTGTTCTGATATTAGAGAACAATTTGTACTCAACAAGGATTAATGGGAAAGGGAGATTTTTAAAAAAAAAAAAAAAAAAAGGAGGAGAGCCTAAGGAAAAAAGATGGAAAACATTACGCTTAATTTTCAGAGTAACAAACTGTACAATCAATGTAGGTTAAAAATTTATCCTTTTACTCCCAGACATGGCTGGGACCTATTTGCAGCCAATTTTGCATGGCCAGTTCTCCCCAGATGGTGAAAGATCCTGCTTCTTCACTCCTGCAGCCCAAGAAACTTAACTGTGCTTGTCTTTCCCTTTTTCCCCACTTCCAGTACCTGAAGGGGCCTACAGGGAGGTTGGGGAGAGTCTGTTTACAAAGGCCTGCAGTGAGAGGACATGGGGCAATGGCTTTAAATTGGAGAAGAGCAGATTTAGACTGGATATGAGAAACAAGTTCTTTACTCTGAGGGTGGTGGAGCACTGGAACAGGTTGTCCAGGGAGGTGGTTGAGGCCCCTTCCCTGGAGATACTTAAGGGGAGGCTCGATGAGGTCCTGGGCAGCCTGGGCTAGTTGGTGGTGGCCCTGCGACTGCGGGGAGGTGGGTCTAGCTGACCTTTGGAGGTCCCTTCCAGACTGGATGATTCTATGATATGTCATAAGCTGGTTGTTTTGCATTTAGGGCTGAAAGGTCATATACAACAAAGGGAAAGTCTTTCCATTTCACAGTCAATACGAAAATGCCATTGAACCTTCTCTGTTTTGCTGGAAACTGAGTTGGTGTTGCTAGTGTAAATATTTACTTTATATCCATAAACACACATATACCTTCCCCCCACACACACCCCTGTGACCATTATGTAGCTACACAGCTCACATTACCCATTTACAAATAAAGAGATTTTTCAAGTTATAACTTGAAATGTCTATTAGCAGATGTGAGAAACGAATGGCAGGAAACACCAGCTGGCACTCAAGCTACCTAGAAAACAGCCATACCCTCAGATAATATCTTGCTTCTCGTAATTTACAGATTGTTAATAATCTCAACTTTGCTTCATCAAGGTAAGAACAGCCTATTTAGGCTTATTGCCCACATTTAGGCAGCAAACACCTCTTGCTCTCCCAGCACCATGCACATCCCCCCTGCTGGCAGCTCCGTTGTCCCTCTCCCTCCCAGCTGCACCCCCATGAGCTGCTGTGGAAGAAATCCCCTGAGTTTCATTAGCACTGCCACAGAATTAAGCGCCGAAGACTCTTGACAGCCACAAAACACCGATGGAGTTAGCATTAAGAGTCAGGTAACAAATGTAAGCTACTAAAAATAACATTCAGTTTGTGTTTTATATCTATCATCATATGCATTAATTAAGACAAATAATAGAAGAAACAGTTTTAATACAGCTTTTGCATGCTTCATATTAAAAAGGTTTTAAAACCTCTTGCAATTACTGCTCACCCTGTGGTCAAAAATATGAACCAAACTCAGGCAAAGCCAAGTATCATTTTAAATTATGTTTAAAATCTACATCAAATACCTCTCCAGTGTTGTTTAGATGATAACAGAGTATACAGTCATTTTCTAAACATCGTCTTGTTTTCAATTCCACTTGACTAACATCTGACAGGAAAAGCACCTCAACACCTTTCTTAGAGGTGCTCTGCCATCACCTGGCACAAGGCAGGTGGGGATTACAGACAATGTGAACCAGAGTTCAAGATGCCCCTAAAATAACAGGAAAGCAGAGCTGGATCTCAAAAGCACTCTGGATTCCTGGCTGCCCTTACGACTTCCTACCTCAAGTAAAAGCAGACCTTTGTTTCCAAGCTTGGCTACAAAGAATGAAATTACTCCAAAATTTTAGGAGTTAAAAGATCATATGAATTGTAAAGTCTTAATGAGTTCTTCACAGGCCAAAGAAAAAAAAAGAAAGGGTGAGAGTCAAAAATCAAATTAAGTTAGTTCCTTAACCGAGAGTCTTGGTGATCCTTCCTGGAGTTGTTTCTTTTTCCTTTCTTTTCCACCACAAAACAGCATTTGAGGAAGCTGAAGTTCAAATGTAAGGCAGCCTCAGTGTATATAAGTAAGCAACTAGCTCAGAAAACTTTATAGCTGGTGTCAACATTCCTTTATGAGCAAGGTCAGGTATGACTGTCATCTCTTCCCGAATTCTTAGATACTTACACAATAAGGAAGTATTAGATAAGCTTAAAATCAAAAAGGAGGCCTATAGAGGGTGGAAGGAAGGACAGGTGGGCTGGGTGGAATATAGAGAAACTGTCCGAGTGGCCAGGAACCATATCAGGCAGGCAAAAGCCCTAAGGGAACTGGATCTGGCCAAGGACATCAAGGACAATAAGAAAAAATTCTATAGCTATGTCAGGGAAAAAGGTCGGACTAGGGAGGCTGTGGGCCCTCTCCGGAAGAAAACAGGAGAACTGGCCACCCAGGATATGGATAAGGCTGAGGTACCGAAGGACTTTTTTGCCTCAGTCTTCATTGGCAAGGGCTCCAACTGCACAGTAGGTAAAACCAGGGGCTCTGAGAATGGAGAACTGCCCATAGTAGGAGAAGATCAGGTTCGAGACCAC
>VXBW01007314.1:168388-254675 GCA_013400375.1 Thinocorus orbignyianus | reverse complement strand
TGATTCCCAGATAAGATTGCATAGGCTATTATAGAAACTTACTGAGGTCTAAGTACCAGAAGTTAAGACATATTTGAAGGAATTAGATGGTTATGGAGCTTATACATAGTGATACAATGATTTTCTGGCTCTTTATGTAGAATTCTCAGGATTCAGTTTGACAGACTCGCCCTAAATAGCCTACTGCAGAAGGACACCTATTTGTAACACAGGCGAGAAGAGTAAGTTTGGTAAACTTGCACAGACTTAAGCCAGGCCAGGATTAGGCTAAATATATCTAATATTAGTTTAAAAAATACTTAGCATCAAATCTCGGCTTTCATCAGTCTTCACTAATTGGCTCACATGAATCCAGATTCCCTGTTCTCAACTGCTGAATTTATTGTGCTTTCCATTAAAAAAAAATGGCCCCTGGTGCAAATGGTGGCAGTGACCCCTCACATTTTTGTTTCCAGTTTCAGAGGGCACCAGCTGGAGGGCTTCAGGAAAGCAGGGTCTGGCCATTGTACTGGCTTGGGGTTAAAATTTTATTTCACAGCCAGCCCCTCCTCCCTCTACCCACCACCTCTGTCTTTCTCTCTCCACTATGGACTTCACACCATCCTTGTTTTGCTGATTCTCAACTGCTTCTCCTTCTACTAAAACCTCAGGAGCTAGAAGTTAATTATCAACCATTTATCTCTGTGACATTACATGCTTTTTATGTATGCATTCAAGTATGTCTCTATGACACTCCAGGATCAAGGATGATCTCTGCCTCCCCCTTTCAAACACAAAAATAATCAATGCAAATACTTTAATAGTAACGCCATGGCCATTCATCACTCCTGATCTTAAAAAACTGAGATCTCTGCTTTGAAGTGAGGATAGGTTAAATGACAGCACCAGCCCCCTCAGTAATTACGTCCCTTTTATGGGAAGTTTTCTGGTATACAACAGCTGGTTTTATTATTATTAATGCTGCACATTGACTACAAAAAATCTGACCTGAACGGGATAAAACCAAACCAGCTGTTTCATCTCCTTTCATCTATCCACATCTCAAAGAGGGCTTTGTGCACCATCGGTTTCCACCGAAGAGCTGAAAAATCACATGTCACAACAGGGGCCCGATGTATGTGGGTCATCTAATAACTGGCAATCCAGACCCCGCCAATGGAAATCTCTGCCCAGCCGATCCTCCCCCTCTTAATCTCACCAGGCTGAACTGGCACTGAGGAAAACAAGGAGCACTTGCTCCGCTTAATTTCTCCAGTGAATAAAGAAAGAAATGAGACCGTCAGCATGTTCAGTTGTGGAACCTGCTCTGAAAGTCCAGATGAGCAACAGGACTGGGAGTGGGGGGAAAGGGTACAGACGTCAGAATTAGAAAAGAAAGAAAAAAAACTTAAAAAAAAAATAATCAAAAAGCAATGCTAACTTGGATCCATCACATTGCTCCTGCACACAATACAGAAATCACTCTCTTCTTCTACCCCCAGCTCTCTCCCTCACAGCCTCCTTAGTGACCCTGGGTTCACATACCACACTTCTGTCACCAGAGATACACCAGTACTGCCCACCAATTCAAGATGAAAAAAGCTCAAAAAATAGAACACTTTAATTCAAGATCGCTTTTAATTTTGGCTTGTGAAGAATAATTAGAGAGCAAAGAAGCCCACACAAAAACTTCCCAAAGCAACTCCATGGATTTCACCCATAGCTCCCATTTAACAATCCCAGACACGATTACCGGTAAAGCCTGGAAGTTTAGTACAAACTTAGCTCACCAAGATACTGCAGTGGTTAATTAGTAGAGCTTTGACTTGAGATGACGTTGTTAGTACCAGAAGATTACACACGTAAAGTACATTTTAAAGTGTTATTTAGCCATGGCTCCAACAAGGCTGACCCTTTTCAGGCTTCTTTTCTAACACCAGTAATTACACTGTAACAAAAAGCCATTCAGTGCCTCACTTTCTGTAGTCTGAAAAAAAATGAATCCTTCAAATAGATGTTTATTTCCGATGACAATAACTATTAAAATAGGACGCAAAGAAAACGTGTGAGCAATACTATAAACTACAGGAAGCTCAGCAGTGTGTAACTCGTCACTGCAACAATTAACAATATGGTACCTCATATGTCCTTTAGCGAGTGAAGAAATCAGTCAACTCTGTAATGAAGCACAGCTGTGAATTGAACATACTCAGTGTATGCTGCACCAAGGGCATCCCTGACCTTGAACAGCCAGGACAACCCCACAGACCCAACAGTCCACCTGGAGGGAGACTGAAGAGCCTGGAAGGAAACAGTGGAATACCGAAGCACAAGCACCCAGAGGAAGGTGAGGAATCAGCCTCAAGAGAAAATCCCCAGCCAAAATCCTCTCTCTTCAGCCCAAGACACATGACACCAGGGAGCTGAACCAGTGCTGCAACATGGCATTTCCCTTTGCACGGAATAGTCCCTCATGAAGAATATCCCTGTAAAACTTGAATTGTTATGCTCCAAGTCTCAGTGCCCAGGCTACTCCCAGTTTTACTGGGATAGGAAGGCAGTGTTGTCCTCCCTGCTCTCAACACCACCATGCCGCTGCGCACAAGCTCTCCTCAGAGTAACAACAGGGCCCAAAAATGAAGAAAATTGCCTTTGCACCATTATACCCATGAGAGAAACACATGTCTGTGTTAATTAGTATTATTTAGATAAAATGCGATTTCAGTAGCAAGTTGGCTTTCTGCAACTGGTCTTAAACTAACAGGCCTGCCAGGGGGCAATGCAGAACTTCACACCGCTCCCCATCTCCGCATCTCAGGGCTTTAACTGTCAGAGAATCTGCTCACACTTCAGCTGATGTCAGCATCAAAAGTTCCTTTAATGGGACAGAGTTGGAACACAACAGTATCTAAACTTTTAATTAAGATATTTAACATGCAAGTTCTTGCGCAATTTTATCATTTGCGGCACTTCTACACAGTCTTTCACCTCAAGTTTAGTATTAATGGTTCAAACAATAACTACAAAAAAATAACTAACTTAGAGAAATGACATAATAAACATTATGAACAACTTCCTTGGAGTACTTCCAATACACGGCAAAGATTAATCCCCAAGGAGGGGAAAAACAAAGCAAGGCAAACTACTTGCACAGTCCTGCTGGAGCAATTCCTCTGCAGTAACCATTCTTTGCAGAACAAAGGATTTAGTGTTACAACTCACGATGTTCTATTAAAGCCTTGGAGACAGCAGAAACTCTCAAAAATACACATTGTTACGAAAATTTCAATACTGTAACTAGAAAGAATAAATAACTGCTAGTCCGCAACAGATGTGAATTCAATCTGACCTAGCCATAAATTTTTATGTGATTGTTCAAAAACCCCTCATCTTTAGCATTATGTAAACAACGAAGGTGCATGATAAACTACAATCATACCAGAATACAGCATCAGAAACAAAAACATTAAAGCATCATGAAGAGCAGCTGAAGTTTTGATGATGAATATAAAGATAACAGGAAACAATTTCCAACAGCATAACAGCTCAACTCAACCTGCTATGGAGGTGAAGCACTTGGAAGTGTATCTACACACACCTGTATCACCACATAACCAAAACAAAACCAGGGGTACACATTTCTAACACCCGATGTTTTCAGTAGCCACTTTTACCTTTCATGCTGTGTAACGTGAATGCATCAAGGATAAAATAACTTAGTCCCTCTTCTGATGGCAGCGCTGTTCCAAAGGTAGATTTTCATAGCTGTAATGCAGCCTTAAAGGGGTACATAATCCAACCAGCTACGTGCATGCGCATTTCCCTCTCTGACCTTTTCAAATCCAAGCTATAGCCATAGGAAATAGGGATTAAAGATCAAGGCAGGCTCCCACTTCTGCTGCAGACGGGTGGGTAGAGACAACGAGTGAACCGCAAACTCCAGCCCTGATAGTGGCTGCTAACAACCTGCAGCTGCCAGATCCTTCTGCAATTCTCCATGCAAATGTAATGAGTGAGGGGGAAATGCGAGGCTTGCTACACCTGGGAGGTGAGGAGCACACCCACCTGGGCTGTTGCTGGCCACCCACACAGGAGCCATGCACCCCACTGGAGTGGGGCTGCCCATATAGGAGCCAGGTCTCCTCCTAGTGGCACCCCTGCCCCATGGTGGACACCAAATCTGGGGAGGGTCACCCTGCGCAGGCACCACTTCCATCAGCTGACTACAAACGCAACCAGAAGTTCAGGTTCAGAGGGAGGTATCTCAAAGTTGGGCATGGGAGTGAAGGCAGATGAGTCCTACTCATCACGTCTAAGTCACGGTTCCTTCCTTGTTTTTCACCTGAGGCTGCTCAACTGTGCAGCACCCACTGGCTGGGCTCAAATCTGCATCCTGGCCAAGGGCGATCTGTAAAATGGAGGATACAAAACTTGGCAGTTTTATCATAAAAAGCCCTTAGGCCTTCTAAGAAGCCATGCAGGGAAAACAATTACTGCCAGAAAACTGTATATTTTAATGGGACTGCAGATTTCCTCTAAAAATTAACTTAAAAAATGGTATCGTAGGGATGTGTTTACCGCTCCTCAATGATAAAAATAAAACCACCATTTAATTTGACTGCCAGGACTGAAACCTCCATCAAAGCTGCAATCTCCCTGGTTTTACACAGCACCGTCAGCCCTATTGCTACCGCTCCACTGGCTTCACAATCCTAAGAGAAATAAACGTCATGCTAAAAATTGCTTTTGGTGACCAAAATAAGTAGATGATACTTGAAGCTGCAGAGAGAAAGCACTTCTGTCGTAACAGTTTTATGCTGACTATAAATAGACTTAAAAATATTTACTGAAGGCCAAATTCTGCAGAGCTGACTTTACCTTGCGGCCTTACGTAAGGTTGGAGCACAGAACGGAGCACGAAACGGGGCTGATAATACAGCTCTAGAAATAATACATTCCCTTTTCATGCATTCCACTTTTTTCTCAGTTTCTTAAATGGGCACATTTGCATTGATATTTCTCTCTTCAAACAGTATCCACAAATCTCTAGCATCTGATGCTGATGAGTTGGAATGAAAACTGGCGCTTACGGCCTCTTTATGCCACTCTTCCCTCCCTCGCCCAAAAAAATTGCGCTAGGAACTCAACTGGAAATTAGAAAAGGGCAGATTTAACTGAAATAGTCTTCAAAGATGATGAATTAAAATATCTCCAAAATGCTTATATCGTTGTCATTTAATTTCACTGAAAAGATTTACAGTACTTGAAATATTTCGGTAAGTCTAATGGATTAGTGATCTGCCGACACGACAGGCACACGAACTGGGTCAGACGTCTGTGCCACTGCCCGTCCCGTTCACCCACCTCCCCATCCTGCTGCCTGCCCGCCCAGGGTCTCATTCACCCACCTCCCCATACTCCTCAAAGAAACTCGAATTTATGCTGCATATTCAGGCACAATAAAGTCAACGGCACTGACAAAAAGACTGCAGGATACTCTTGTATATCACATTTTATTCTTCAATGAAGACAGCCCTTGCTTTTAGGCCTACAACCAAGCATACTACAATTTCTTTTCTATAATAATAATAGCAGAATATATCCATAGCCAGCAGACAGAAAAGTTAGCAGTAGTAACTCCACGGTGCAGTGTATTTTTCTCAGAGCACAGGGGCATTTTTCCTCACCCAGATTTCTGCCAGTACAGTTCAACAGGCCAGGTGGGAACAGTCTCCAACACCAGAGGAAAGCAGAAACAAGACCCCCTCACCATTCCCTTTCCCCTTTTCTTCTCCCTCTATATAGTAAGGGATCAGGAGAAGCAGCCAGGCAAGGGCTCACAGCAGCAAAACTTCCCTAAGACCCTGTTCCTGAGAGCTCCACAGGGACCCACAAGGTTTGCTGGCCACATCCAGCTCCCTCCGCAAAGCTGTATGTGTTACCAGCAGAGGAGGGGGGATGCTTCAAGGCTCATCAACTCTAAGAGGAGCTCTAATTCTCTCCCTCAAAAATCACATTTACACCTCAATGTTAAATCACCATACTAAAATACTATGACTTGCTCGCCCACAGGACACAACTTCCAGGTTGTTCTCTGTGACTTACCCTAAATGGCAATATGTAATGCCAAACTCTTCTGGTTTATGCCAACCCTTTCAGTCTGTGCCTTCAGGTGGAACAGCATTTGACAGGGGGATGAAATAACCACCCTTTGCTCAGTGCTGGCAACACTAAGTAAAATGCTAGAGTTCAAACACCCATCTTGAGACAGTCCAGTTTCTGGGGTTTGGCACAACCAGATGAACATCTACCCTTGGTATGGCATTTCAAGTAGTAGTATATTAAGGTCAGATGATGCTAGGGAATTTAATAAAAACCAGAAAGTATTTCTAAATCGCTGTTTCACACAACAGCCTATTGAAAGAGGATATAAAGTCTGTCTCACTGTAATCTTCATACATGTAATGGATTTTTCCACACTCCAGTTGGGCTCCATACCAACAGGAAGAAGGTTATTTTCCTCAGTGAAGATCATTAACAATTCATATGCAGCAGTTTCTACCATATGTGGCTTGTCAGCTGACTGCCTTGATCTGTTAACCAGTCTGGTGGTGGGGTTCTTTAGGCTTAAATAAGGAGCACATTATTTTGTACTTTTAATAATATTACAGAGAATTATGCTAAAGTTATTTGCTGTGAAAGAAATGTTGCTTTTATTAAGAAACATGGTTGTTTAATCATCCTCTACCTAAACGTGTTGCTCACTTTTTTCCCCCTGTCTCCTGTATGCTTGCGGGGGAAGAAAGAGAAGTGGGAGGACATTTGCAAGACATATAAAAAGCTTCAGAAGTTTCCGATTGGTACCATGCACTGATAAAAAATTGTTTCAATTGGCTAGCAAACAAGACAAGAGAGAAAAGTGGGGAAATTCATAGTGAGGAACAGTTTTCTCACTTTCTTCCAATCACTGCTTAGTTCCTTGAAAAAGGGGTGAAAAAATCTCTTTCCATCGACATAGAAAAGGCTGGGGTTTAATCAAATACTTTAGAAAATTTACAGATTTCAAAGCATTTTTCTATAAATCTCAGCACTATCTCTACTGCGCTTCCTGCCTGCACTGAATCACCATTTTGTAACTATCCAATTTTTGGTTAAATATGAGCAATTAGAGGAAACGCAGCAAAAGAGGAAATGATGGTTCCATGTCAGCCTTATGCAAAGCTAGCTACTGAAATCAATGAAATTCTTATTGTGTGGAATGAGGGAAAAAAAAAAGAAGTGTGATACATTTCTCCAAACTTCTTACATTTTGTGCCCAATCTTAAGACGAAGATACTCACACTGATACAGAAGACTCTGGACAACAGTCCAACACAATTGTAAATTACTGATGGCAACCTCTACTCCCACAAATGCATGCTCAAGTATCTGCTGCACTCTGGCACTTCTCTTGATAACATATTGACTTCATATGAACTATATTCATTTATTCAATGAAACCATATTTTAAATGTGCCTATCAAAATTTACTTTGTCAAGGAAACAAAAACCTCCGCAAAAGAAAGCACCAAGAGCAACCAACACATCCAGGCAACCACGGGGTTTGGCCCAGAACGGATCTGTTTTCAGAAAACAGTGACGGATCAAATATGACCTTCGGTTATTATGTCTATCCTCCAGCTTCCTAATCCTACTCTATGAAACCTACATCTACTTTAAAAAGAAGGTAAGCTGAATTATTCCAAACCCGGTATTTAATGGTTTCTGCTCTGACAGGAAAACACACCAGTTCCTAAGCTGCATAAAGGTACTGCCAGAAAATCAGTAAAGGAATTTTGGCTGTTTTCCTATAACATTCAAACAGCCAGAAACACGAATTTTACAACCACAGCAAAGGGCCATAAAAAGCCATTCCAGTTGTGTTTGTTTTGAAAAGAATCTTGTTTTAAAATAATAATAATTGTTCACTCACAACCAGAAACACGGGGAAAGGTCCAACACAGGCAGCTCCAGGGTTCTGCTCCTCACCTCTCATGCAATTTGGGGCAAACTATTAACCTCCTCAGCTTGCTCACCCACCCACCCCCCTTGCTTCACATTTGCCTGCGGGGATTTGAAATGCAACTACAAAGCTCAGATGCGATAGACAGCATTCTTAGTTCAATGCTGTTCCAGAGAAGCCAAACCCGAGTTTAAGATGGTAAGATTCTTCCTACCATCCTCAAAGGATTGGTCCAAAGATTAGTATGAAATATTTTTTCTGCCTTAGATACCAACAGAGATTTGAGTGTAGCAATTATATAAGTGTAGTGTTGTTCTAACGCTTCATTGGCATAAAAGGCCAAATTAACCACCAGCATCTTCCAGGTGTCCTTCTCAGATGGCACCAAGAGTGAGCTTGCTGTATGACCAAAAGTCTACCGTCAAAACAAAAAACAATTGAATTCTGACAATCCTGGGAATCTGAATATCATCACTGTAATGAGACTTAAGGAATTTGTTTTATGGTACAGTAATAACACAGCATATTGTTAGCAAGATGAATTCAGCTTTGTGGTCACAGAATCAGAGGTGAAATCAAGTAAGATTCTGTCTCTGAAAGGAAGAAATTACTTGACAAAGACAGTAATCAAGAGTTATTTTGTAAATGGATTGGCTGGTGCTTCTAAAGGCATCAAAAAGGCTTAAGTTACTTAAGATAAAAGATTCTAGTAAATAAAAATTATACTGCTTCATTTATAAATCCTTTTCTCCTCAATTTCATTTGTAATTAAAGTGGCCATTATAATACACATGTAACATAAGAAAGTATCTTCTGGTCTTATTTGTGGAAGATTTAAAACTTGTTCCTCTTTCTGACAAAACAAATGGAAGTAAGATTTATGTTCCAATAAAACAGCACTGATCTGTAAAAAGGGCAGGATTTTTTTTTTCCTTTTTCTCTTAGCACTGAGATTTCAGTATGACTGAATATTCAGGAAACACTGAAGAAATTATTTCAGAGGGACTGAAGGAAGGAAGGACAATGGTTTCATGGATTTGAGATTTCCTTTCTGATGGATTGATGCTGATACACTCTGAACCCATTTAGAATTGTTTTCTTTTGTCCTTACACAGCTGAGTATCTTCCGCTGTAGTAGCCATCAGCTTCTGAGCTGGAATGAGCAGCAGAAGACTATCTTGATCATGCAAACAAAAGCATGTTTATATAAGATATGATCTGTACTGTAAAAATGAAAAATGTTAGCTAGAGGAGGTAATAGTTTTTACAGATAACCAACCTCCAGAAGGTAAGTACCATCCTGAGGTCTCACATGCCTGGTCTCTCCTATATCCCAAGGTGCCTGATAACAAAAAGATGATTAAGACTTGCCTAAAACCATGAAGCCTCCAAACCCTTATGCGATATTGTTGCGGCATTTGCAAGATCTGATTCACTGATTCCAAGTGCAGCCCCCTTCTGCTTCAGCTCACCAGCTGAAAACACATCCCCATGACAACCCGGGAGCCGCGGAGGAGAACACAACACCCAGCCCACTACCAAGTCAGGCTGGAGCCCTCCTGGAACCAGGAGCGTGTTTTCTCTCACTGCTGGGGGGCCTAGACATGTGTGTGTCTCCCTGGATTAGGGAACTGAAATGAGAATGGCATTAGGTGCACGCCAACAACCTTAACACTCAGCGAACTATTTAAGTTCGGCAGCGACAACACCATTCCTCCAATCTAACACATTCCTCATGTGTGTGCAGGTTGGGGAAAAAGGTTATTTAGCAGCCCAAATGTCGATCTCCTGCTCGAGAACAATCAATGACCAACCCAAACTTGCAGTATGAATCCATTATATCTTAAAACAGGGAAGCTGGTTTTCCTCCTCAATGATATGCGAAATAAGTCTGCTAACGGCAAGGTTTGAGTTGAACACTAGTTTTACAACTGCATTTGTCTAGATCAGCACTGCAGACAGATTATATTAATTTCACCACTAAAAGCAAAATAATTAGCTGCATTTATCACAAACGACATCAAGCTCTGTGTATCTCAGCAGTCGTACTGCTGGCTCAATTATTCTGCCTCTGTCTGTTACATAAGCTCCACTTTGCAGCTCCAGGTAATACAGGGAAAACCCAAATTCATGCCACTTTTGAAGTCTGTGTTATAGCACAGAAAGAAAAATATGCTGCAAAACACCAGGAGAATCACCTGCTATACTGTTTTGCAGTAGTTCCACTTCAGCCATTTCACAAACGTAGTCTCATCATCCACTTTGGGCAAGGAGTAAATGGGTTTGGCAGAGTTACCCAAGCATTGAAATGATCCCTGGTTAAAATAAAATATGATTGTAACAAGCTCAAGGCAGTTGGTACTCATGTGAGCTACTTCATCCTCCCCAAATATGGTAATTAACTCACACAGTGAAATCCCAGCTGAAAAGAAACCAAGTGCAATACCTCATTACCTTAAGGTAATGGTGACCTTTAATTCTCCTAAAAAGGTTCCACAAAGCCTGTTAAAACAGAGTCCCTTTATAACAAAATTATGATGAGCACATATGACTTGCCACATCTTTTTTCCTTACTATTGTTTCCAGAAATTGGTTCTGGAAAAGTAATCCTACCAATGTAGTCTTCAGTGGCTGGCAGGCTCACAATTCAGCTCTTCCCAGAGAGCATAAAATCGCCATCAACAGTGTTCAGCTGGCATTTAGTGTCAGCTACGCAGAGACAAAGCTGTCGTTCAGCTATTGCACAGCTACCGCTGCTTAGCTCTGAAGAAATTTCTTGTGTTCAAAACTAAAATGTAAGATTGAAACCTGGTATTTTGCAGTCAACTGTCCTGGCAATTTGTTCTTGTTTACGCGCATCGTACTTCCCATTATTTCTTCATTTGGTAATCTGCTCCTGAGCAAGTTCACAGTATTCATAAATTCATAGTAATTATACAGTGTAACCAATAGCAACAATAGTTCTTACTAGGAAATCAGATTCTAGCTCTTCAGCATCTTCCACATCCCTTATCCCTTACTTATCCATATCCATATTCATCACCTGTCGTGGCAGCCAACCAAGGAACATGGACACTTGGTGGGCCAACACCACTTGCAAGAACAGGCTGTCAAAGGTGGCTACCGCAATTTAGGGTGACACTGCTATACGTGCGGTCTTCAGAGGTCTTAGAGGACACACCATTTCAAAAGCTGACATCACCTAGAGGTACCTCCTAGGAACCAGCCTGGGGTGACACTCACAGTGTACCTGACACCTTCTGGGACCTCCCCAGCCCATCACTGGGACCTGGTGCCCAGCTCAGGGGAAGCCCACGTGTAGCCTGCACCCAGCAGCCTGCAAATCCCATCTGCCTCTCTGGCAAGCCATTTCACATTCTTTCTAGGAAGGATTTTAAGACAACGGCCAAAACACACTCCTTTCATTGTTTCTGCCTCGCACCGTCATCACAAGGACGTGTGGGATGGCTGGTGATGGGGACCTACCACAGAGCCAACACACGTACCAGGGACTTTCCAGTGGAGGTACAACCAGTGGTGTTGGATAGGGCAGCACAGGTGGGCAAAAGCAACCCCAGCAGCCCCAGTGCTGCTCCCACCACAGCGCAGAGCCGGTGCCACCATCCCACACCATGTTCATCCCACCCTGCCAAACCCCACAGCATGCACGGGCTGCTCTGAATGCGGCACCCAGTGCATTCTGGGGTGAAAGTCTGATTTTTCAAGGCAGATTAGACACACAAGGACTCACATTAATTACAGGTTCTGGGCACTAATCCATGAAGACAGGTGCAGAAACCACAAGTTTACTGCTGCTTCAAGAGTTTTGCAATGGCAAGCCAGAATCAGTGCGTAGTCCTGTCCCAGGGACACAAACCCCTCTGCGTCAAAACAACAAGGGCAAAGGAGCACAAAATAGCAAACATTCACATGTGAGCACTGCTGGAACTTAACTCCGAGAGAAACACTGCTGGCCCTGTTACAAACTCCTCTTCTAGCCTTCTTCGTGCTTCGCATTTACTTCACATATTCATTTTACCATAGAAATAAAAGGTAAGCCTTACTATTGAAACAACCAGTCTAAACGCACAAGTGTTGTGGGTTTTTTTTTTTGCAAGAGTTTCTATTAGCTTTTTTAAGAGTCAGAACGGGCTAAAACAGCATTCCTACTCATGAGTTGCACTGGTGTGTTGCAATAAAAGTACCTTCTGATACCAACAACACAAACTTAAACTCAGAGAACTTGGCTGAAAAACTCACTGGGTTCTCCATTCCCAACACCGGCCCCTGCACTGGGCGAAATTGGGAAAATCTGAGAAGACTTTCTGCAGACTTTCCTGCTCTTACTGAGACCGAGAGACCCAACTGTTCGGCCCCTGTTCTGGCTGAGTGAACACAACTCCCTCTGAGGCCAAAAAAATCTAATTTGGATCATTAGGCAGAGGCATTGCTCGTGAAGAGAGTAAGATGTTTCTCTCCTCCAGCAGCTGAGCTCAGTGCCATGCTCCCAGCCTTTGCCAGCTCAGAAAATACCACCAGTTTCAGGTCTCCAGCTGACTGCCAAGGCAGATGCACAACATATTTTGAAGATAAGGCATGTGTGAAGGTCCCACACACTGCCTTCATCTATTCCTGATGCTGGAACACATCACAGATAGAGGACAACAGGTATCTCCAAGGAAAGGTATGTAGCTAAGGCTAAGTAACTTCTATGTGTATAGTGTATAGCAACAAATGCCAAATTCACCAATGTATCACCATAATAAATCTCCCCCTTCCTCCATTGTATCATGTTCTTGAATCCTAGACATCTCCATCTGAGAATCCTATCTTATAACCCAACGGGATCTGTCTCTTCCTCACTAAAACCCTATGGGTGCTATCTACCTACTATTAGACAGTGGAATGAATTCCCACAGGTATCTGAAGCGGCAAAAACAGTTACCAGTGGGAGAACATATTTCACAATCACTGAACCCCTTTTCTCTCCTTCCTGACCCACAGGCGAGACTTGGAAGTTTTTCCAAAACAAAAGAGTATTAGCACAAAACCCAAAAATGAATGATTTTGGCCACTAAAAGCCTCAGATTGGCACATTATAATTTCCCATATGCCCTTCTCTCAACCAGCCCCTTAACATGTTTTCAATTATGTAAATAATCTACATAATTAAGTTAAATTCAGTATGCTTTTTTTAACTGGTCAGAATTAGCATTAACTCGAGAAATTCTGCTGTCACAATGATTTCATTTCTGTACTCTCATTTAAGGCAACCCCCTAAGCCTCTCTGCTTCCAATAGCTTAGTTCATCTAGGGCAAATCTAGGGCAAATTTTAGCGTAACTTGGAACCTAAAAGGCATTCTGAAGCCAGGGTTTTTACTAGTATTTCAACAGCATGGCTGGAAAGCATAAACATACAAGGTAAATACATGCTCAAGTCCAAGAAGTCTAAACTGTACACAATCACTACAATTCAAGCATAAACAATCCACCATGCTGCAGCATCTCTGATTCCAGCCCTTTCTTTGCAGGGAGTTATAAACGCTTCTTCATCCAAAATGGATTCTTCTGCTCCTTTTCCACCTGACCATGCCCAGCCCATGGCAGCTACAGAGTTTACACAAACCTCACAAGTGCTCATAAAGTACCAACTATAATCTGGTCATTTTGACTTCCCCTGCCGCAGTCCTTCTTATCCACTTTTTTAGGAGATGTGCCAGAAGCTCTTAAAAAGGATCTAGTTACTTTACAACAGTCCTGTTCAAGTCAGGAAGAGATACAGATGGCCTTCAGTGATTTCTTGTGTTCAAGGGATGCCAGCTCAGAGAACAATTGTGAATGGTTGAAAGACTGAGTCAAAAACATCTTGATAAACAAATACAGCAATAACCCTTAAATGATTTTGTTTGCCAATAAGTAAATGTATTTAGCTTTCCAAAGCTGAAACGCCAAAGATGCAAATGTTCATTAAAATCTAAAGGCACTATAATCAATACAAGGTGCAACACTAGTTAAATTAGCATACTCTAGAGCTCAAAAGGACACATGGATCTAAGAATATGCATTTTTGTTTAAATTCCATAGCATGTTCAATTCAGCTCCTTCCAGCCAAACACTGTGCCTTGTTGATACAGAAGTGTCCCAATGAAGTCAATAAATATATGTCTAAAATAAAATAAAAATAATGTAGCTCCTCGTTAACAGATAACTTCTCTCCAGCCAGGGAAAAAAACTGTTTCTTTAAATATCACATCAAAATGTAAATTAAGCAGTGGGCTGGTGCCTGCCATGCAGTTTAAATTAAGAGAACCAAGGCAGATTTCATTTTGAACGCCAAGAAGCCAGGATGCCTTTTGTTGATTTCAGAAAATACAGTACTAAAGTACCAGCATGACTTACCCAGTGAGCAACTGGTACTTCAAGATACTGCAAGCCATGCAGATGCTGCAGCAGTGTTCAGGAACATCCCTAGAAGCAACTACCCAAACCAGAACCTTTCCTTTCAACAACAGCAGCAGCAAGCTCATACATTTTCTCTGGGTCTCCTTCTGAGTCTCCTCTTTTACCCCTGTGAGGTCTTGGAGACCGCAATGCTGTGACCCCCCCTCAGCTCCACACCACGCACTGCTATGACACTGGGGAGTCTTCTCAAAAGCAGTGACAAAGGCCAGCTCTCAGGACAAACAAACAGATCTGGGGGAAGTACAGCTACCGTAGGGCAAGTTGACACCTTTTTCCTTCCAGTGCCCATCAGCATGCATCCCCCTGCAGGGACAGCCCAACCGTACCCTTTAGGATGACAAGAATAAAGAGTTACTGCTGTATTTATAGAGTATTGATTACAGGGTTGCTCTCCCAAATTAGTTCATTGAAATCAGCAGCTAAGAGCAGGGCAGCAAGCTGGACCAAGGTCAGTGGACTCTCATGATACTGCTGTTTTACAAACTTGTGATCCTGTGCCAGTCCTGAAGCAGGAAAAGAATATTGTCTGCACCATGATGAAAACAACCTTGACGTCCAGTGGGAGAGATGTTCATTTGGTGAGTGGCATTCTGTTATTCCTTTCACCATCATCTGTGTTGAGACCTCTTCACCTATGGTATGTCTGGCCACCGCTGAAAGCCATGATGGTACAGTCAGTGGGGTCCACATGGTAAAATAAAAAAACCTCCCAGGTGCAGGCCAGCAATGAAGCAAGACTTGTAAGAGAATGAGATGTGATGCATCCTTGTATCATAACTGTGTCTGTGATGTATCTGCTCACAGACTATTGGTCTGAAGTTGGACAGCTGTAAAATCTGTAAAGTAGCTTTTGGAACTGAAAGGCCTCTGAAGTCTGAAGTAAAAGGCCTTATTCCAACTGTCACAAACAAATCTTATTCCAACTGTAACAAAGGAATCCGTTCTTTCTTGCATGAAAAGCCATATATTTTTTTAAAAAAATCTTTCTTTTCTACTTTGCTGGTTATATATACAGTACTTAAAATAACTTTAACTAAAATCCACTTACCAAGTTACTTGGATTTCTAGAATACATAATAGTTCCAGTCAGAATTCATGTCCCATTTTTCCATTGTTTGGCAGCAGAAAGAGTCACTGAGTCAATCCACCTGAGGCCTGATCAGAAACCTTATTAAAATCAATAGTGGGATTCTCTAGTTAGGATGTCTCAGTTTTGTCAAAGGAATCCATCTCATTAATCTGGTTTCCACTCCCAGACAATGTCTAGAACCCGGCTACAATTCACTTGATCTGAGGTGTCTAAAAAAGAGATCAGATTAATTGTGTCCAAGAAAAAAACTATACTTCTCCCTTGATTTCATATGGATCCTAGTATGATTTAATCAGAGGTAGACACCTAAACTCCCATTTAACATTATACAAGATGATTCACAGTTTCAATAGCTTTGACAGACCCTATGCCACAACCTCTGTGCAGCCATTAATCAAAATAAAGCAATATTCTCCATTCAGGACTCAACTTGTCTGACCATTTTGCTGGCTGGGAGAGTAAGAACTAAATGTACTCTTCCAGCTCTACTGCTATGTCACAGCTGAGCTATCACAACCAACTAGGAACCATCCTATGGGAGTTCTCTTCTGTGTTCTACATTAAAATAACATTTCAAAATGTTATACAGATGAGAAATGCCAAAACAGAAACGTTTTATTTCAAATACCATTTTTTTAAATTAAACTTGACACAGAATCCAAGCTCTAATGTCTTAGAGTGAAAATTCCTGGCCGAGTAGCAGGAACACTTTTTCATCCCAGCCTGTGACAAATTCCACTGTGGTCCCTTCCTTCGTATGATCTAGGTGACCCTATTGCATGGCAGCACACAGGCAGCCTGCCTTCAGTAAGACGGGCAAGCAGCTTAACTCCAAGAGTAAAGCAGCCTGCCTAGATTTTGCTCAGAGACTCATCAGAACCTATGCAACGAGGTCTCCGGGTTAGATTTGGGTCTTTTCTGCAGTTCCTAAAAAGTCACCCTTCTTCTGTTTGGTTGTTACGAGTTCTATAGCTAACTACTCTCATCTTATTCTGAAATAAAGGTGCACTGCTGGCCCTGAGCAAAACCATGCAGGATTTAACCTGGCCCACAGCACTAGTACAGAAGGCAGGAAGACACATGAGGAGCAGCTGAGGGAACTGGGGTTGTTCAGTCTGGAGAAACAGAGGCTGACAGGAGGCCTTACTGCTCTCTCCAACTACCTGAAAGGAGGTTGTAGTGAGGTGGGGGTCGGTCTCTTCCCCAGGTAATAGGTGACAGAATGAGAAGAAATGGCCTCAGGTTGCATCAGGGGAGGTTTAGATTGGATATTAGCGGAAATTTCATCACCAAAACAGCTGTCAAGTGCTGGAACAGGCTGCCCAGGGAAGTGGTTGAGTCACCATCCCTGGAGCTATTAGTGTCGAGCGACATGGTTTCATGGTGTACTTGGCAGTGCTACACATTAACGGTTGGACTGGATGATGTTAAAGGTCTTTTCCAATCTAAACAATTCTATGATTCTAAGAGAACTGAGAGATGGAGCCAGTGAAATAAATACAGGATACAGTGATGAACTTGGATCAAGTTCGGTGTGATACTGATCAACGGGACCAACCTGGGGATAGTAGAACCTGCAACACTAAGTTCATTTCATCAGCAGTATTAATATACATATTTTGCTTTTCTTACCAATTTTTTATACACTGTTACCAACAGGATAGTCACTATACAGTATATTTACACATACTTTTAAGAAACAAAAGAAAGGAGGCGCACAGGTTGGATAAACCAAACAGTTCAACAAAAGCCATAGGCATAATTCACCATTTCATTCTTTCTACATCAATAGTTGAAAGATGTTGAGCATCTGCATTTCTTATCAACAGCAGTGGAGCCAGAGTGCACTCAAAAGGCATTTATCACCTGGTGGAATAAGGAGTATATGCTTTGCGTGATGACCTGAAGAGGCATTATCCTGCAAGATGCCAAGTGCTTCCTGTGGTTTGAAAGTGACTCTTGTGTAACCATGAGATCTGTCAACACTGTGATCACACACCTTCCTTACCCTGCCTACTCCTCTCCCGACATCTCCCTGCTTGCTAGGACTTCTTCTGAAGCTGGAATGCAAAGTCTTTGGGGTAAAAATTGTTTCTTTTTATACATTTGTATAATAAACTGGAGTAAGCAGGACTGATGTTGAATGTGCTAAATGTAAGTATCAGCACTGCACATTTTTGTGGCTGCTTCAGGAGAGATTAATTAAAACAACTTGTATTATGACAGGGCTCTAAATGTCTTCTGTCTCACTTCAGATGTCACCAAGGTGACTCAAACTAGATATAACATTTTACTTTTTACCCTACCTGTTCATACCTGGAGGAGATAATAATGCATCCCATGTACCAGCTTTCATTTCTCATATCTACTTATACTGTAAACTCCTATGACAGCTATTGCCTCTTACTTTCCACAACACACAACAGAAGTGGTCTGAACTACATGACACTAATGAATTAAGAATCCATACCACTTATTATCTCCAGGCCAGAAAAATGCCCAAGATGGCTCATCAAGGCTAGATGTCTTACACACCTATGGCAGTTTACTCCAACAGAGCAAACAGCCTAGATAAAACCATAAAAGATGCACCAAAAAGACTGGGACAAAAGGAAAGAGGATGCCAGCGCAGTAGCCAGTCGACCTAAAGGCCCCCTGAAGGAAACTATTGACACTGGTGACGACAAATACTGCTCTGTTCCAAAAGTCCTGACAGAAGTTAAAGCAAGCCAACACATTTCTTTAATTTAAATTCTCAAATTGCACATAAAACTTCAGGGAACTGGAAGATTTCTTCTGTTGGCTAGGAACACATCTATCACCATGCACCAGGATTTGATAGCATTAAAACAACGGGTCTTGCACCGGCTTGAATGCATTATAAAAGTAACAGTTCCACTTAAATAATGAAGTGTTGTAATACCCCTGGCAAAACACTAATCTATGCAGTGAAAGCCAGGCAAGAAGAAAAATGTGTCTTACCACATAGTAAATAATTTTCAAGTGTTTAGTAAACCTTTCTAAACAACAGGATTTGAATGCCAGGACAAACAATGAATCAGCCCAGAGGAATGGCAGGTCAAGGAAACACATCCCACCTTGATGCCCAAGGGCTCACCTTGTGCAAGGACACCAACTGCACCAGGATGATGTTTCACCCTCATCCTCAGGGGAGCCAGGACTGAAGGCTGGGACACAAACAGGAACCAAAGCCCCTCTGCTCTTGCAAGCCCTCAGACTGACATGAAGAGGAGAGGATGGAGGTGAAGCCACCTTCTCCTGTGTGGGTATAAAGTCCTGAAACCACCTGCCATAGGTAGGGTAAGGTAAGCAAGGCAAGGCAAGCTTGTTGGACAGTTCAAGGGAAGGGAGAAGAAGCCGGGTCACCTGCATCAAAGCCTACAGCTCAGCCACCTTTAAATTTAAAAGACATTGTATTTTATGACAAGGACACAGTCAAACCAGCTAGCTAAAACACAAAGGCCCCTTGTAACTACGGACATCAGACAGACATAAAAATGGCACAGTTAACTACAGATAACTGTAAAATCAGGGATTTAATTGCCCTAATGATCAAAGAAGTAAAAATTACTCTTTACAAAACATGTTTCAGGTTCCATTACGCGGATCCAGACAGTTCTTATCTGTGACAATCTGTAACGTCTCAATTACTAATGCCACAGAGACCAGACACTTCTCAGCTGTAAAGTCTGGCCCAGGACCATACCCTTGGTGCCAATAAGCTAATCGATGGTCCCAACACTAATGCTATATAAATGCTAAGTGGCCAGTTAACAATAGAAAGAATTCAAACTATATATGTTAATACACTGGTGCAGTACGTATTGTTACCCCCACAGGCACACCAGCAACTGCAGATTAGTTTTTTGAGATACTTTTCTTTTTGCATGGTTGGAGGGTCTGAAAAAAGACATTGGGACATAAGCTGTCATCTGCCTCACATGAAAATGAGGTTATCTGGACTCCTCATATACAGTTTTTATTAAAATAAGTTTTCATAAAAACATACGTAATGACAAATCTTGGGCATATTTAAATAAAATACAACTACAAGCAAACAGAAGAGTGGAGAGAGATACTGTGAAGAGCTTTTACCACCATTTATGGCATTAAGTGTTTCTTCATCTCACAAGTACAACTTCCACGAGAAAAGAGAAAGACATATCTAGGTCCTACTACTAAAAGTACCTATAAGGATAAAGTAGCTCTCATCTCAGGCTCTATTTTCTGACTTGTTCTCCATTTGAGTTCTTTCTGAGTTGCCTGTAGCTAAAACATTCATTCTATGGAAACTTGACCTAAAACTGCATGTGAAATTGTGAGCTGCACTGGCTCATCTGTTTCCTTCAGACATTAATTGGGAAAAGGAGCAGCCAACTTAGCCACGTTTCCATTCAGTTTCACTCAATTGCTGTAATACAAATCTTCATGCCTTTGCTTGAGGAGCTCTGACCATTCTGGCCTTTCTTAATTACCACCTATTTTCCAGGTCACTAATTGGGTTTTGCAACACTCAGTTCTTAGAAAAAGCATTGCCAAAATCAATCACTTTCCAGATGTCCTGCTTCTTTCATATTTGAGCTTTACTCAATAAAGTTTTTCCAAGTTTTCTTTTGAAACCATTTCCTTGAGAACGAATCCAGAAGTTTATTACTAAATTCTAAATTCTTCCTAAAGTTTAACAGAATACAATAAGCCGATTCTCTTTCTTTATATCGTGTGAAACCAAAGCATACCTCCGGGTGCACAGAGTCCAAAACGTTTAATTTATGCCCAGCATAAAGTAAGAGATGAGACATTGAAGTATACACTCTTCTAAATTAAATATATATACACATAACTGGAAACTTCATGAATATTTACCACAAAGGACTCCAAATAATTACCAAACACCCCATTCTAAAAATGCAGCATTTAATCCGATGTTTGCAATGGTCACAGTTTGTGTCATAAATTGTTGCAATCCACTTAATTAAATACACGGTATTACTTGATCGAGACGGTTTATGTTCATTCTAAAATTAAATATACTGCAGCTGTTAGCGCACTGGTTGTATTTTGGACAGACCACACTCTCCTTTTAAGCAAAAAACAGTAAATGCAGAAGGGCATTCTCCATTGCCTTCCAGCCCTGCAAGCTCCAACAGCTACATTTCACTTAAGCATGGGCAGTCTCATTTCAGCCGGTGGGAATGCTCGCATGTTTAAATTTAAGAAGGCTCACGGCTTAGCTGTTCACATTTAATAGTCAGAACATAAATCAGATCACGCTAAAAAAATTCCTGTTGATTTTTTTACTTCTGCCAAAATTGGCTCTGGTGGCAGCCTGCCGGCCACAGCCCTGAACTTCACCCAGGCTAGATACCAGCGCTTTTAGGCCCAAGACTTGTTTCAGAGGCACAAAATGATTCCAACGTGTCACATAATGAAAACAAACAAAAAAAAGGTAAAAAAAAAAAGCAATGTTTGCCTTCCAAACACTGTTATTTAAAGCCTATGGTGAACATATTCTTAAGGCTTATTACACGGACCCACTCTGTTAACAAATGTAATTAGAGAAAGAAAACAGAAGTCAGGAGCAACTAGCCAAGGAATTCAAGAAGTGTTTAAAAACTGGCATAAGAAAGATGGAGCATAACAAACCACCCCGCTGGGAGCACACTGCCACTTGTGACTGAAGGGACACCTCGCCCTCCAGCACAGCTCCCACAGCATTTATTACAGCAGATATGCCATACAATAATGCCAAAAAAAAAAAAAAAAGCCTTGACCCTTTATGGTGCACCTGAAAGCTCTCTATTCTGGAGAACCACCTGTCCTGAGGAAAGCAGAACCATAACACTCCCCAGAAACTCCTTCAATTCTGGACCAGGGAAGAGTCCCCATGGACACATCTGGGCATCCCATTCTCAAGGTAACTTGTGTGAAGCAAAAATGCTAGGTGCATTTGAATCAAACTTGTCTTCTGCTTTCTTGTCTCAAGCTGTTGTTATGTTTTTAAATACAATAACTCTTCAGTACATAGTTACACAGTAATATTAAAACCCAGATAAGATTTTGAGTTGGAATATATTATCACTCAATAACAACTACACTAAACACTGTAATTAAGACTCTATTTAAACAACTATTTCAGTATTAAAACTATTTTCCAGAGTCTTAGTTTCAATGCTATTAATGCACTGTGAAGTTCTTTTTACTGAGCAAGAACAGAAGTTTTGTTGAGAAACGTCTTAATTATTTTAGTTCTGATGCTGACATTTAAGTTCTTAACATGAAAATCCGATTCATTCACTTTGGGTAACAAGGAGACTTTTGACACCATCAGAATGCACCACACCAACTAGTCTGCTTTGCAAAACACATTGAATTGGATTCTCGTTACAGCCAGCTACGCTTCAATAATCCCAAGCAAATGTGTGGTCCTGTATGTACATAAATCAGGAAAGAATAGTCATAATTTTGCATTTCTCCACAGAAAAGACTGTACGGCTCTACTTTGGCCACAGCAACGCATCATACATAAGACAGTGCTGAAAACAGAAGATCAAGTTTGCCCACCAGTCCGCCACAGCACTGCCGTGCCCGAGGAGCAGCAGGCGAGGTCTACTTAAAATCATCACCATATATCTTCCCTTGTTTTCCCGATATTAGTCTAAATTAAAACAGACAATGTAAATTCAAAACTGTAACTAATACCAAAAAGGAGGCAGCAACCAGAAAAGCATTTTGCTATCCGAGTTATCGACTCTTTCTTTACAACCCACTCTCATTCTTTCAACCTACAAAGCACACTAGAAGACTGTATTCCTTAAATATTGATGGGTTCTGTCTATAGTTATGTTCTTCTTAAAAGACTACTGCAATAAGCTTCTCCACATTTAATTTTATCGTCACTGAATGGAAACTAATTAGTCACACACTAAACAGCATCCAAAATTCAAAGGTTATGAAGATTTAAATATCTCCACCACTTTTTAGACCCTGTTGGAAGTCTTCTGGTTAACTGACTACTTTTCTTTTGCAGCACATGCCACATGCGTTGGACAATTTTAGCTACGTTATCTTCAGTAAATTTCTCCTTTTCCAATGAGCAGTATCAAAAAGCAATCGAAAAACAAGCAATATCGAAAAAACTAAAATGGTTATGCCTGCATAAATTATGACCCTAAAATGCAAGAATTACTTAGTTATAGTACCTCTGGTTGCAGCTTCCGATTTCTGTCTCATGATTTCTATTATATGATCAAACAGCAAGAAGGCAGCAATATTTTTAATATAGCATACATACACAATTATTTACACCCCCAATTTACTGAAGAGGTCTTCATAAATTGTGAAACACCATTCAGAACGAATTAAAACATAATTTTCTAGTGGGAGCACAATATGAAAGAAGATTTGTTTTATTACAGCTGCCATTAACATTCAGGTGTGGTCACAACCTACTTCGTTGTGAGTAAACTAACCCCTGAGGGGTGCTGCTGCAGTGAGGCTTGCACAGAGCAAAGCAGAGGGCGCAAAGAGTTTTAGACATTAAGCAAAAGGGAGCTTGACAGACACCCAGCACTTCCAACAAAATACAAGACAGAAAAAGAAGAGACATTCCTCCTTCGGGAATGCTACACAGAGCTTGCTTCCACGTACAGACTACACCTGGGGAAAAAATAAATAATTCAACTACGGCAACAACCAAGAAGTTGGTTCAATGTGAAAACTAGTTGTTAGCAGCATCTTTGATTACAGCTACAGAAGAGGAAGAACGGAATGGAATGGAATGGAATGGAATGGAATGGAATGGAATGGAATGGAATGGAATGGAATAGAATGGAATGGAATAGAATGGAATGGAATAGAATGGAATGGAATAGAATAGAATGGAATAGAATAGAATGGAATAGAATAGAATAGAATAGAATACCTCAGTACAAAATGACCTATAATGATCATCTATCTAGTCCAACTGCAATATGCCAGTTTTTCCAGCAGATCTGGAAACTGAAGGTGTTTGGTAGATGAGGCGTCAGTCATTAACCTCTGCACACCACAAAAGAGACAGTGCTGCTTTCCTCTAATAAACATTCTTTTTCATCATGATGAGTAAGTTTAAGCTTCAGCAACTTGCATCCTCACATACAACATAGCTAGTAATATGTCCAGTTTTACTTTCAAAAAGCAGTACGATATGATGAACCTCCACAGAAAAGTTATTTGAAACAGAACTCCTCGGTTGCATTAGGATCACCACCACTTCAAGAAAGAAATGATCCTTTCAGAGAGAAATAAGCACAGCAAGGGCTGGTGCTCTAGAACAGGAACCTCCAGGCTTCAGACTGCTGTATTGACAGTATATAATTGATAAAGTTTTAACACCTCTAAGCGTTAGATAAAGAGAGAAAACTTCGAGAATATGGTACTGTTCGGGTGTTGCTGAGTAGCAAAGCAATCACACGTGTGACATATGAAGTCATGGGGGGCGACAGGGACGGGGACGACGATGACTTTAAAGCTGTTACTCCTATATTCAGATGTTTACAATGCTACCAAAGCCCAAATCTGCAAATCCCGAAATAGCAGAGAGTCACGGATCTGCTGAGTTTTGCTTTGCCAAGGCGGGAATGACATCAGGGTGACTCACCAGCTGAAGAGGCAGCAGGACAGCTCGGAGTGGGAGCGCGGAGTGGGAGAGCACAGCCATTCACTAATTCTCCAGCGCCACATCACACAAATTATTTACACTTTCATGGTCCTGTGCCTTCCTTTTCAAACGAAGAGGACACGCTATGTTTAGCTCAAATCTTTCTTGCAACACGTTTTGAAGTCTTGGTGGCAAGTTGCATGGAAAAGCAGTGCAATTAGAAGTCAAAGCTCTAAATGTGAAGGGTCTGCGAGAATGCACAAGGCTGAAATTGAATGTAATGGATAAATAAACCCATTTCAAAAAACCCAGTTGGCTCATGTTAATCTTGTGAACTGATTTTATACAGAATTAATCTTGCTGCTTAATCCCACACTTCAAAACAATCTTGAAAACGTAACAGTTCATTTTCTAGGTACTGGTTTTCCATACTACATGGAAGCAGTAACCACAGCTAACTCACAGATTTGACATGATCAAACTTTTAACAAAGTATTTTGACCCTAATGATAATAAGAGTTTAATTCAATCTCTGTCAAGCACCTTATGAAGCACACTTTTTCTTTTAGTCTTCTGTTGTGTCATTTAGACTCTCTGGATTCAACAGAAAAACCCTACAAGTAGTTACACAGGAAAAAGATGCAGTGTAAACATTGGTCATTCCTTAGAAGCAAGCAGCAGCGGTGTTAAATAAATAAAAAAAAATAAGACCCAGTGACCACAGGGATAACATACCTTTTGCAATGTACACATCACAGAAAATGTGTATGTTGTGACAGCCAAGCCATATAAAGTCCAGCACCAACACAAATTTTTCAGGGAAACACTATTTTACACACCCATTTGTATCACAGCTGTAAATAACCTCACACATAGTCTTCATTACAAAACTGGCTAGCTGAGTGAAATTACAAAGTATAATCAAATTTGAAAAGACAACAGATATAGTTCAAATAGTGTATATTTCTTTCTCCTACTGTTCTACAGTAAGGTAAACACCAGTACTACAGGAAACAAGAAACTCAACTAACCCCAACAAAATCATGCTTGCAGGGCTGTGGGTGGGAGGATGATGAGAGGCAGGAAAAGGAGAGTTGTATTTCCTCTCCCAGACTTTCATCAGTTTTTCCATCCCCAACTCAAAAGCAAAACTTAGGACAGTTATATTTTTTTATGATCAGATAACTATAAATTAAGACTCTTGGTGTAACTGAGAGATTCCATCAAATGTGAAGTTTCTTTGTTTTGTCAAGATCATGAATAGATTTTCAACATTTTCAAACCCTTGCCTCTAAAACATCCTTCTGCAAAAAAGCCTGAGTATTTTTTAGCAAGAAACAAAATCATCTGCTTGAAAAGAGGTTGGGGTAGGACCCAGACAAATGCCCTTCCTGCTGCCATTGCTGCTGAAATTCACCTGCTACCTGCTTATTAAAGCATGCTGTCAGTGTGACAGCCTAAAAGATCTCATCAGTTTTCATACTGCAATTTTCTTCTTAAACCTGAAAGACCTCTGTAAAAAGTACAGTAGTAAAGTAACTGTTAAAAGCGTAGGGGAGAAGAATCCATATTCTCCACTAAAACAAACTGTAGAATTTTCAACTATCTTTTTCAGATGACTCTGCTCCTTAATGCCATTTCCTAATCTCCCATTCTGATTTTATTCAGTCGTTCTGGAGTCAGAACAGAAATAACTAAGAGTACATATCTCAATTTTCTTAACCTTTGAGGGATTTTGTAACTGCATTCATTTCTCACTCCACCTCTTCACATCTCAAAGTCACTGTAGAAAGCCAAAGAGAGAAACAATATACAGAAAAAGGGGAACATTTCAATGCTCTATTGTTCAAATGAAGCTTGAAGACTTCAGATACACGAACCGAGTTTCCCAAAATGTATAGCTCTGCTGGTGATTCTTCCATACTCCTAGACACTGTTGGCTACTGAGATACTTCATCTGAATACTGAAGAGTAGTTATAAAGGCAAAACCACAATGAATATGGACATACTCTCGAAGGGAAGGGAAGTCAATTCAAAGACTGGTGCTGCCCAGTTGCCTGGACTTCACAGGAATTTCACCTAATCGTTTACAGGAAGAAATGAACTGTCATACCCGATGAAGCCAAAGGTCCATCTGAGAATGCCTTCTCTAGCAGTTTCATATTTTATGTAACTTTTGGAATTATGATTCCCTCTCTTGTAAACACAGAAAACTCATGGGAACTCACAGAAATTATCGCTCAGCAGGTTTAAAAAATAATAATAATAAAAAAATCTAACTAAAACAAAAGGAAGGACTTTTCCACACAAACAAAATCATTAAATTGTGAAACTCTGTGCTGCAGAGGCCAAAAGTATAAAGGGTTTTATGGAAAATATTCAGGGGAAATAAGTTCACGGCTGCCTATCGAACAAGCGGACCAAGCAAATAGCGCAGCTTGGCGAGTCTCCAGTTGGCCAACTGCAGGAGGTCAAGGGGATTCACCAGGGAGAGAGCTGCCCCCTGCTTCCCCCTTCCTCACACTGTCTGTTACCGGCCAGGAACACGCTGGGCTTGTCTCATCCAATATTGCAGTTCCTGTGACTGAAAACAGCAACAAGGAGTAAGTGCCTCAAAGGACTGAAAACCAATTTCATTTTATGCAGCCCTGGGTCACATTTTTCCCCCCGCATTCTTAATAGATAGCGTTAGCCTGTGCGGGCAATCAGAGGAGATAGGACGGCCCACAAGGTTTTTCATTTAAGTACAAAATCATCTAATGGATCTATATTCAAAAATATTTCCATGGGTGGAGTATCATCCCAATTTGGGGCAGTGAAAGACAATTCACATCCTGAAACAAAGGAAAAAATTTTCCTTACACTTACTTAAGCTGACTTTATCAAACTTGTATGGACACCTCTCAAAGGCAGACAGTAAGTATGATATTTTAGGGGGGTCCATACGAATAGGCTGCATCAATCTGAGTTGCCAGCTGGCTTACTAATATCCTTAAAATCATTTTGCCTAGACAAAATCTAAGTGAGCGCTACATTCATATGTACCAGTGTCTGGGACCCTCCACATCAGCTCTTCTCATCAGTTCACAGAATCACAAAGTAGTTGGGGTCAGCAAGAAGGGACTTATAGGGACCACCTAGTCCAAACCTGTGCCAAAGCAGGGTCACCTAGAGCAGACCACTCAGGGACAAGACCAGTTGGGTTCTGAACAGACCTAAGGATGGAAACTTCTCTGCCTTGTTTATTGTGTTTTAGCAGCATTTCCCGTATTTCAGTTTGTGCCCATTGCCTCTTGTCCTATCAATGGATAACCTGAGAAAAGGCTGGCTCCAGCTTCTTTAGGCCCTCCATCAGGTACTTATACAAACTGCTAAGTTCCTCCTGAGCCCCAGCTCTCTCAGCCCCTCTTTATATGACAGATGCTCCAAGTTGCTTAAATATCATCACGGTCCTTCATGCATGCCCAGGTCCTTTACGGTACTGGGGAGCATCCCTGGATGCTGTGGACATGCTCTTCCTAATATAGCCCACCCTCCTCATCACGGACAGAAGCCAAAACTCAGAAAACCTGAAAGAATGTAAAAATGCAGCTTCACTGCCTGGTCCTGGTCCAAAAAGACATTGGGCTTAGGTGCCTGCCTCAGACGTCTTCTCATGGCAGTCTGTATGGCCATCTCATTCACCAGCAAGTTCTACTGATCACCTGTAAAGCAGTGAGGTTGCAAAGGAGGAAGAGAGCAGAAAACTTCTTTGCAGGCAGAAAACATACAGCAGGTCTCATAAGATATTTAAAACTCCAGGTGATCTATTAAGGTTAAAAATCAAACACCAGCAACAACTTTTCATGTCCCCAAAAGACAGATATTCAACACAGAAAGACGAAATTACTGCTATGTGGTATTTTACACCTCCCATAAATTATTTATAATGGAGTCCTACAACACCACACTGTATAAAAATACATCAGCCCTTTCACAAAAGTAATTAAATAAATAAAATATAAACTCAGTACCCTCTAGGCATTCACAACAGAAGACCCGGATTCTCCATCATGGTCCTTTATTGAAGCACACTCACACCATCCTTTCCTGCATATGGATACCCTCTCTCAGAGCAGCCATCTGTCTTTGGCACAGACATTTAACCAAGCCCTTTTTGTGTCCTGGTGCCTCCCTGCACCTTTTTTTTTTTTTTTGCTTTAATTCTAATGATGAATGGCAATTGGTAGTGAAATATCAATGCTGTTAAACAGTTCTATTACTCTTTCTTGAAGCTGGACTGGGAAAAATGTTTTCCAGCTGTTTCAGTGCAGATAGTATTTTAAAAACCTGAGTTCCCTTAACCAGCCAGCTCAGCAACCAAACACACTCATTCAGTAGCAAAGAGCAGCCCTGAATTTCAGAGGCATAAAAGGTGGCTGAGAGAAGGCAGGTGGCAAAAAAGCTATTCCAAAGCTTAATTCTAACCATCCTCTTCGCCAACTTTTGCTGTGTATCTGTATTTTTCCAGTAGTATAACGCTATTTGAAAACTCAAAAATGGGGTCTTCCTAAGACTACTTAATGATACCTCTTACTTTTAATTTGTGGGCAGAAATACTTTAGCAATAAATAGCAGGACTGAAGAAAAACTGGGAAGCTGAAAGAAAAAAGCAAAAATAAAACTGGGCACTGAGGTACAAAATGCCCCGACAAAAAGAGGAATATTCCAGAAATAAGAAAAGTTTGGTGCACAATTATTTTTAAAAATACTTCATTTACCTCCAGAAGACCAAAACAATGATGACCCTCATGAGAGCAGCAAGTTTACTCTTCAGTTTTAAAATACAGGGAACTAAGAAGTTGGCTCAGGAACACAGGGTATAAACCAACTTTGAAGAAAAACTCTAAAATTAAATATTTTAACTTCTGCTCCCTCTCCCAAATTATGGACCATAAAAAAATGAATTCATACAGAAAAAAGAAAAATGAACACAGAAAAAAGATGGCACAAAAATTAAAGAGGAACATTCCCATAAATCAGCACACTGACAAACCTGTGTAGCTGAGATGAAGTAAAACGTCAATGTGGTGGAGGCTCCAGTGCACCCCCCTCTACCATTAGACAGCCTCTACTGGAAATTTTCATGTGCTGTCAAAAAATGTTGTAACTTCTAAGCTATGAGTTATGCTGGCATAAGCTTTTTTATTCAAAAATAATCTTCCACTGGGAAACTTCCAATCGATAAAATTCTTCTTTGTTCAGAGCATACTGACCTATAAATCGAACAAGCTAAATTAGAAGGGTGGTTTTTGCTGCAAACCCAAATTTCTGCATCCCATTCAAGGCAAGCCTCTGGTGCATGCACCTTCCATCCAGCCCATCCATGCCCATCTAGCGGGCAGGATGAGCCTCTGGCTGCGCGGGAAGGAGCAGGTGCTTGGCTTCGCTGCTCCCCCGCCATCAGAACAGCTCCCACGTGCAAAGAGCCTGTCAATCAGGGACCAATTATGAAAAAAAGAAAAAGAAGTGCAATGTCACATTCCTGCAAGAACCTAGGGACAAGAGAGCTTACCTAGAACACTGGCATAAGCACAGCTGCTGGCCCATTAAACCAGCAAGGTCAGAAAAACACAACCCCTTTTGCCTACAGGCAGAGTCTCAACCCAGGCTTAACCCCGTGGGTAGCACTCAGGTGAGAAGGGTACAGAAGCAGGAGATTTATTCTCAGATAACCTTGACCCTCTCCTCCAGAACAAACGAGGACCCTGTACCACACAATGCAGAGCTAGATTTCAACGGGACACAGGAAGGACAGTAGCCAAATGCTTTTATTCCCTTATAAAGAATTTTAAGGCACTAATAACCACAAATTTTCAAACAGTGCCCGGGCCATCAGGAACTGGAATGTGAATGAAAGGTACGGAAGCAGCCGAGGTAAACACGAGTTGCCGAGTAATCTGACTTGGACAGGATTCAAGGCACCTAAAACTGGTCTCACTGTTTTTACATTCTTGGCAGGAGAAACTTGATTAAGAAAATCATTTTTCTCTAGCTACTGCTTTTAATAAATAGCCTACTACTTGTAGCCTACAGAAATTGGTAGTGACTAAGAGTGGGTGAAGCAGAAGAGAGTGGATGACTTGCTAGGAGGTTATTATTAGCTATCTGATGTCAGAGCAATGACAGATACCTCTGTGCAAACACTGCTCCCAAACGCTACAAGGTTCTCCGGAAAGTTCATCTCTCAGTTACTCCAGGGAGGCACAAGAGCAGTCGGAGACATGAGCAGACCACTCTGCTGTCCCCTGAGCAAGATTAAACCACTCTTCCCATTTTAAAGCAATATTCAAATAATATATGGTATCTTGCCCCTCTATGGCACCCACAACACCCTGAATGTAGGATGGTCAGCATCCAAATGCTGTAACTGTCTCCTCCGACATGGCTGCAGGAGATCCAAATCCCTGTTGCAGGGCAGTCTGGGTGTAGCCTCCTGTTTGCCAAAGGACTTAGTCTTTGACAGGAGAGCGGATGCATCTTCTCACATTTGGCACCATCTGCTGATATTTGCCAAATTAGGAAAAGAAAAAAAAAGCCTGACTAGACAGAGGAAAGATAATTTCTGTTCTAGAAGGAAGAGCTTGATCTCAGACACTCAAAAAGCTTACTGAAAATCCAAGAGCAAGACAGTTGTTGTATCAACCATTATGTTGATAGAGACCATCTGAATTTCAAGAACAGCACATGAAGCTGTGTGTTGCATACGTAGTATAGACATGCTCAGGTAATCTATTAGAAAAATGAGAACCCTTCTGAAAATGGAACCCAGACAGATCACGACATAAGCATTTTTCTTCTGCGCAGAGCACCGATAAAGAAAACCTGGGCAATCACTGCCTCTTGTACTGAACCTTTACTTTGTTACAATGGGAAAAATATGATCCGTTCAGAGGACTGAAGGCAGTAATATCCCATGTTTTAATCAGAGCGATGCCTGCCACCTGAGCATCACCCTGGTCAGTGCACCTCAACCACCCACCAAGGTACAGCCTGTGGTGCCCACATCGCCCAGAGCCGCTCGGCTACTGACAGCTTCCCTCTTCCCATTGCTGCTCCAGCTTCCCCCTGCTCGCCTCCTCCCCCAAATCACAAACAGGGTCCTTCTGTCACCACGGGCTGAATTAAGCAGTGGGTTTAGTATCTCCCCTTCCACACACAATCACGCATTTGTCTTTGGCTGGAGACACGGGGTGAAGTCAAAGTCAGGAGACTGATCTCCACGGTCAAGTAATCAAGATAATTTTAGCTCATAAACCAATGTTAGGCTCTACTCCAGCCGACTTAAAGAGAATTGTCAAGCTTTTGCATCAGCCAGAAGGCAGGGGAATGTCAGTGTCCTCATTTCTGCACTGGGAAGTCACTCCCAGACCAAGCAGCTGGGGATGGCTGTGGCAGCACTGGGATACCAGCAGCCTACCAGCACATCCCACCACATCAGGCAGAATTTTAACTGTCCATTGACACTTTAGGCAGAGTTGGGTCCCTGGCTTACTTTTACAAGTTACCTGATACTTCAATAGCTTAAATTCTACTAATCTGCTGGAGTCATTTTTGGCAAGTAGCAGAAACAGTGAATCATCCTACATTATCCCAAAGAGACTTCATAAATAAATCCTCCTATCCGAGGAGAACTTGCTGAAGGTTTTTTTATATGAAGGAAACTATTTTGGTCCTGTAAATAAGTAACAATGATTCAGTCCAATAAACGAGGCATTTGCTTTTTCATGCTGATCTTTACTAGAGAATGATAGGGCTGGAATACCGCTGCACACCTCCACATTTCATTCATTCCCCTCCACCAATCTACCAAAACAGAGAAAAACTGACATAAACTCTTTTTTTTCGACAGGTTTTCAGCCCAGTCCTGTGTATCCCTCATTTTTATTTTAAAAGCCTCCCAAAGCAGAGGTGACTCAGCAGCCATTACCTCAGACTTCAACATAAAATTAGAGATGTTACAACAATTATGTCAATTAAATTAGCCAGACATCTTTAGCGATTCTGATTATAACCAGATATTAAATTTAAGACTAATTTGAATTGCAATCATAGCCCATATTTACATCTTAAATGAATGCCAGATAGAAATGTCAATTAATTTGTATATATTGTTTGAAAGACCAATTATGATCGTCAAGCATGGTGCTAGACAGTATCTGTACAAGTGGTAAACAATCGGATTTCTTTCAAAGGATGAGTTTGCCAGTTTCCATCTTCCTGATGCATTTTGATATTTTTTTGCTTATTATTTTGAAGGTGGATACAAGCAAAATAATACCTACTTTGATAAAAGGCCTTCAGTTTGTTAAGAATGATAAAGAAGCTCTCAAACCCAGTAAGCCTATAATGTGCATTGCTGACGGCGTAATAACTCTAATAATTAGTCTTTGTTAGCAAAGTAAGCTGTACGAATTTTGCCGAAGTATAAAAGCCATTAAACAATGAGCATCTGTCATACAACAGCGCAATACATCATGCGCAAAATCTCCAGTCCGATCAGCCAACGGTGAAGATCCTCTCCCTCTGTCTACGACGGGATTTCTGAGTAATGAATGGGGCTTTCTCTTCAGCATAATCCCTTCCTAATTTAGTGTCAGGATTTTATTATGTAATTCTTCTATTCTGGAACTGAAAACATTTCAAGTCTCTCAGCAAAAAATTAAACATTAATAATTCTCTCTCATCGACATGCGAGTTTTGGAAACAATGAATTGCTTTTCTTTCCAGAAGACAACACCAACAAACACTTTCTCTTTGCCATCTAATATCCTTATATACTTACAGCAGTAAAGAGTATCTATAAAATTGCAGCTGACATGTGAATGCCATGTTGGAAGATCTCAAAGCTCGTGGAGAACTAAACAGCCTGTCAAGCCATTTAGCAGCAAATTGGATATCTTATTGTTCTGAACAGGATTGAAACAGGACCTCTATTGTCGAACAGAATTAGGAGCGACAACGCACATTACTCAATTTAAAAAGGAAGGAAAAGAAATAATTGGACCTGAAACAGAAAGAAGGGCTACAGTATCTTATCTAAAAACTTTTCACGAGCAGAGAGGGATTTTTTCCTTATAAATACAGTTTTTCTTTTCATATATACAAGCAGATTTTCTTTACACATACACAGGTAAGGACAAAATCACGTCTGTGATAATTTTGTAAGGAACTCACTGTTGGTGAATAATTGGGTGGAAACATCCTCTCTCTGGTCAGACTTCACTGGCATAAAAACTCCCTCCTGTAAACCCCTAACACACCACCAATCTCTCCGGTGGGAGGATGGGGCACAACCAACTCTCCACATACCCCAAACCACCAACAGCAAGCCACACTGCAGAAGTTTTCAGAGTTTCCACAGGTGAAATAACCATAAGTAAAACAAACAAAAAAACTGCCTTAAGATACCACTAACTCTAAATTTGCCAGTTGCATTCCCCAGCGTTGTGCAGATAAGACCTGCTCGGTGCGCGATGTCACTGGCAAAGCAGGTGACCGGAGCTAAGCAATCCCCCCCCACCCAGATTTCACCGTGGAAACCAATAGGTTTTTTACTTAAGTTCAGTTGCAGAGCTTAATATGCATGGCTACGCATGAACGTAGTCTTGGATATTGAAAATACTGGTTTGGTACATGCAGTTTTAAAGGGGAAGAAATGTATTTTGACAAGGGGACTCGAGAGCGGTATTTTTAGAATTCACATACGCTACACCATCTCAGCCAAAAAAGGAAAGAGCAAAATATTTCTAAGATGAACTCCATATTCCTGACTCATTAAAAACTCAAACTGCTCAACTTCAATCTTCCACACAGTTAAACAATGCTCTTTTTGCTTCATGCATTTTCTTATCTGCAATAAAAATGCTTCACTCCATGTTCTTCCTGCATGAGTCTTAAATAACTTTTTCATTAAAAGCAATTTTCTGCTACCACAATTTATACTTCAGCATCTTTCTGCTCAGCCGCCCTTTTTTTTTTAAATAGATCTGGAATATCAGATCAGACCAGTCAGCCATTTGGTTCAATATCCTAACCCTGACAACAGGGACCTAAAAATGCTGTAGCTAAGGTTCAGGAAAGCACTATACAATAATCTTCTCTCGTGGAAATTTCTCCACACTACTCATTCATTTACAACCAGTCTTAGCCCCCGGGCATGACAGTTTATATCTATAATCTCCACCACTTAGTTTACTTGCTCTAATTGAAGCCTCTTTTTGCTGACTTCACCTGAGTGTTATTTCCACTATGTTCAGTATATCTGTTTTCTTGAAATAACTTTACAGAACTCACAATGGAATCGCAGTGCAGATTTTGTTGCTTTTCTGTTGAGGCGATACACACCCCAGAGGTCCCTGTGTGATGCACCTGCTGGTGACAACTGCCACCTCTATGAGCGTGTTCTCAGGACCTGGATGCTCAGATGGATCTAAGGGATGCCTTCCATGGAAGCTCTGGCAGGATCCAAGACTGTATGCAAGCAGATGGCACATTTGCCACCAGGCTTAACCAACATCTCAACTATGTACTGCTAATGAGGTCTTGTCACAGATGAACCGCGAAACTGCCCATCAGCCCATGGCTGGATTAGCTGACCTACCCACATTTCTCAGATGCACAGAGCACAACTGCTGCTTATAACATTTCAAACACAATAGTAAGAAATTCAATGACTCCTAGCTCTTGGCCCTTCTCAAAATCATTTTAAACGCTCAACTGTCCAACCATGTATAAAACGGCCTTGAGGCTGTGAAACAATTGATGACATGTAAGTCATACAAGTGAACAATATTGAACGTGATCCTTTAATGGCACGGGGTTTTGTGAATAAGATACACCACTCTTCAAAATGGGTAGAAAGCATACTTCTAGCTTGGAAATGTCCACAAGAAAATTTTCTAACTTGTGCTCAGAGGGAAGAAGACACTAAAAAAAGATTTTCACACGCAAACTGTGCCAGAGTTTCTTTGCATTAAACAAAACAAGGTAATAACAAAAACACCCAGAGAGTGTGACTCAACTCTGCTTACTTGTGAACCGAGCCTTTAAAAGCAAGTGAAAACAAATTAGGATAATACCAAAAATCATAATAATATCTTTTACAACCTAGTTAAATGTCAAGCCATGATCCATGCCGTGGCATTGGATATGAAAGACAAAATGAAAAGCCTCCATGTAAGGGGAGAATTCGGTGTTTAAGTAACTCACCACTGAAGGCATGCAAATGAAAGTAATTAACCAAGTCTCGTTATCAAGGTTCACTCTAATTCAGTCTTGCTTTCAGTTTTGCCCTGAATCTGTTGAAGATAAAGATCAAAAAAGGAGGTCAAACAGAAAGATTCCAGCCTTTTATACACAATCCATTTTTTAGTAAAATTAAAATGGGACAAAAGTGCCATAGTTGATGACAGCCATCACAAGATGGGCGAAGACTCCAATGACTCAGTCTAAATCCATATTCTAACCCCAGTTCCTCCCCAAATACAGTATAATCCATCACCAGTTCATTTTGCAACATAACACAGAGTATGATTCCTCTTCAACAAAATGCCTGAATGTTTTCATTTCAGCTTTTGCTTTTTCTATTGAGGCCAGTAACTAATGTAACTGGGGAAAAAACTTCCAAGTGCTTTAAAATTTTTATTCAGGCTTTGATGACAAAGCTCTCGAGGACGTGATCCACTGAGTTACTTTTTGCTTAATAAAGTTATAAATCTTTGTGCGAATGGATTATTACATTTTCACTGTAATTTTGGACCACTTTAACAGATCATTCTACAGAACTGCTGCAGTGGATACCGCTTCCCCACACAAGGCCAGGCCTAAGGACACCACGTTGGGCATTGCACTGGAAGCCAACCAGCATGAGGCACCAGATTTTAGGTACTCCACCACAGACCAACTCACTTTTTCTCACTCTTAACTAACTATTCAGTACAAGAAGGTGCAGTTGCTGCACTACTGTTTATCTTTTCCCACCTCACCACTGCTTTCCAACAAATTAAACCGAAAGCTTTGCAAGTCTACACTTAACTTAGTTTGTTAATTCCAAAGGCAATGTCTTGCTCTTGACATCTGCTGCAGAAAGCTAGCATTCACCCGCTGCTGGCAAAGACTGGGAAGGACAATAGATCAGCTATTAGGAGGAATTACTTCTCTGAGAGGGTGGTCAGGCACTGGAATGGCCTGCCCAGGGAGGTGGTGGAGTCACCAACCCTGGGGGAATTTAAGAAATGTGCAGATGTGACACTTCAGGGTACATTCTAGTGCCTGAGATTGTTGGGTTGGGTGATTTGTTTTGTGGGGCTGCTTTTGGGGGGGGTTTTTTTGGTTGTTTTGTGTTTTTTTCTGGTGTGTGTATGGTTGGAATTGATGATCTCAGAGGTCCCTTCCAACCATGAAGATTCTGTGATTCTATGACACTAGAAGATCTGCACCAGCCATGCTTTCATAGTTCAATTTTCCTTCCACTCTACCTTTCCTGCTAAAAAATGGAGACCACCAAAATCACAAGAAGCTCAGAGCCTTTTAACAAGGGAAGAAATAAAAGCCCAGCTCGTTCATTTGATTAAAGTCAACAGGATTCTCCCTTTACAATCTTAACAATGACACCTCAAATTAATTTTTTTCTTAATTTGGTTCAAATGCACAGAAAACCCAAGTGGATCCCTAGTAAACGTCCAAGACTGGTTCTGGAAGCCATTATTTTCCATTAAGAACACATGTTGAAAAGGGCCTTTGGTTAGTCAATTCTTGTTCTTTGCATTACTTGATTCTATCTGTTACTTGTGCAGCACAGAAGGGCACAAAAATGATCAGAGAAATGTTGCAGTCTTTATAATCCAACAGTAATGTCAATGGTCACCAAGCAAGGGGAGATTTTTGCACACAGTAATCCGTGTTTTAAAGTTCAAATGTATCAATTCTTATTTGGAATGATTAAAGGCTTGTTCCTTATGCAATTATTTGCTCTGCTAGGCCCAAATTTTCAATGGCTTTCTCAGCCATTACTTCCAGCACTTCACTTGAAATAAATGGCAACACTGCCTAAATAAGGAACAGAGAAATTCCCTCTTAAATCAGGTGGCATCAGCACATGTTATACACTCAAAACCTGTTTGATCCTTTCAGGGATCCAAGTAACAGCCACCGTTACAACAGTAACCTCTGGACCTGATCTTCTCCTTTTCTGGAGAACAAATCTTATGAAGAGCAGCTCAGGGTGCTGAGGTTGTTCAGCCTGGGGAAAAGGAGGTTGAGGGGAGACCATATCGCTCTCTATAGCCACCTGAAAGGAGGTTGTAGTGAGGTGGGGGTTGGTCTCTTCTCCCAAGTAATAAGTGGCAGGACAAGAGGTCATGGTCTCAAGTTGCACCAGGAGAGGTTAAGCCTGGATATTAGCAAAAATTTATTCACAGAAGGGGTTATCAAACACTGCAACAAGCTGCCCAGGGAAGTGGTTGAGTCACCATCCCTGGAGGTATTTATAAGATGGGTGGACGTAGTGCTGAGGGATATGGTTTAGTGATGGTTTTGTCAGGGTCAGGTTGATAGTTGGACTCGATGATCTGAAAGGTCCCTTCCAACCTAGACAATTCTATGATTTTATGATTCAAGCAAATAAGTGCTTCCATGACCATTTTGTATCTTTCAGTCTTTACTAAAGGCAATAGCTAAAGGCCTTGACCTTTGTCCACTCTTTCCTTACCTCTGGCCAGTTTAGTCACGCACCAGAAAGCTTCTTCCAGTACAATGAGCTTGGTTTATCTTTCCTTTCTCCAAAACACAGGCATCTAACTCTCTGCCTCACAACTGAACTTTTTTCATGCTTCCCTGATACATTCCACTATCCACCGCATTTTTAACACTCATTTCTCAACTAGTCTCTGACCTATGACCATGCAGCTCATCCAGTAGTCCCTATCTTTTTCTCCCCATGCAGATGAATGATGCAGCTCCAGGTTCTCAACATCACTCCATCATCCAGCATGTCAGACACAGAAAGCCAGCATGTGCTGAGAGAACAGCCATGACCCCAGAAGTGCCCCTCCTAGGAGAGCTTCACATGGAAAGAGATCTAGCCCTTTAGCAGTACCACTGAGTCACAGTCCCTTTCACCATGACCTATCCCAGCATGAAATGGCATAGCCTTGTGACCTGGAGTCTCTCACATCAGCCTGCTGAATCCTGAGCATCCAGCACTGGGGTTTGGAATGATTTGCGGGAGGTAGCATCCCTCAATCCCTTCTGCTTTCTTTTTTGGATCTCTGTTCAAAAACGTGAAAGAGGCAGACATGTTCATGAGAAGGCCTGAATTCAATCCATGGGTTATAAAAGAAAGCCTTTATACCATTATGTAGGAAAACAAAAGAAAAAAAAACTTTCCTTGGACAGAGAAAAGTAACTCACTTTGTCCCCAGGCTCCATTCAAGTCTGTCAGATAGGCACTTTCTGAAAACACAGCCGCCCCATACCACACATGAACTACTGACAGAATAGGCTGTATTTAAGAAATTAAAAACAAAGGAAAAACTTATTCCTGTCCTTAATGGGGTTTGAAATCATAGTCAAGCATTTTGGCTTGCAGACTCAGGTTTAAACCTGGACTTCTGAACTTAAGTACAGCCCTAAAATTGGAGGGACACTTGCACAGCTGGCCACTGGGTAAATGTGAAGAAAAGAAAACACTCGAACCCAAAGTCTGCTACTCTGTCAACAAATCCTTCCTTATTTCTTTGCAAACTAACCTCCGATTGGGTTCTGGCTAGCACGTTAAGCAGTGCACCCTGCATCTGCCAGCTCCAGTCAAATTAACACAGAGCCCCATGACAGTGACTAAGAGCAAGCATGGAAACTGGCCTGAATACAGAAGTGCTCACAGTTTTTAAAGAAAGGGATAATGGGTAATTTGTAGGAGTTAGTTGTCAAATTATATATTTAATTTTTTTGTATGCAAGCTAATAATAGGCTTAAGCCTGTAACTTGCACTTGGAATAATGATTAAAGTAGCAAGCTTCAGCAGTTTTTGCCTGTAGGACTCTCTCAGCTGAACTTCAACCATAGTCACAACAAATCCTAAGAGGTATCTTAGGAGTGGATAATATGAATCACTGCTTTTTTAAAGCAAGAAGGATAATACAGATTGGCAACGATGTTTTTTGTTGGTTGGTTTTTTTTTTAATTTTTTTAAAGAGCCGAAACCTGTCATGATATTAAATCACCTCTGACCCACAGGAAGTCACCGGCACAACCACTGATTAAAAGAATCTCATAAAACACATCCAGTGATGTTACATCCTCAACTCTGAATGATTTTTCACCATTTAAGATGATAAATTGTACTCTGGTTTAAATCCCCTTAACTTGTATGAATAATTTTTGAAAGTGTCTGAAAACATAAAGATCTACTTAATCTTTTTCATGATCAATACCACTGCATTACACAGAAGACAATGCAGTAGATTTATTAAAGAAGTTGATACAGAGCTGTGAGTCTGAAATAGTGACCTGCCTCGATCCATCTCAAAAGGAAAATAATATAAAGGGGTGACGTGGCAAGCTGAGGACTGGTCAGGTAGTGAGAATTAACAACCTTTAAGAAAACAATGAAAAAGTAATTTTCACTTTCATAAAACCTTGATTGATTGATAAAACACAATCTGAACACCTAAACAGTGAAAGAGGCAAAAAAATCAATCCTGATCCTAATTTGAGCTTTGTCCACACAGCAAATTCGCATCATAGTAACAGGATTGTTTAGAAAGAGCAGCAGTGAAAATGCTGAAATTATTTCAAGAGATCTTTATAGCAAATTGCTTTATACTGTACTCTTCCAGCAATTCATGCAAGAAGTCACGCAAGAACTTTTTTGCCTGTTTTAAAGGTACTGGGATTTCACACCCTTTATAAGTAAGGCTCGTGTTCTGTGGGAGCTGTACAGACCCAGACTGCTGTGTACTGGGGCTCCCCAGTCACCTCCATCTGTCTTTCACTCACGTCCAGTACAGCGGATGGGGCACAGGGACTAGCTGGGTTTTTATACAGTTTTTCCATAAACACAGTATTTGAAGCACACAAGAACAGGAAACTTAAGAGAAAGAACCACAGTGGATAATAACAGTTTGATCTAAAAAGAATCCTCTTCTAGAGGCAACAACCAGGCTTTGGACAAATGCTATCATCAGATTAAGCTTTGGTTACTTTGCATAAACAAATCTATTCATCACAAAGAATCAAAACCATAATACTTAGCATTAGAAACAAAGTGTGAATCTTCGTGTGGAACTAAGTCATTATCTCTTTCAAAATGCTTTATTTCCATTCAGTAAAATACCCACTGCCATTATAAACTGCTAAAATGGAAAAAGGAGTCAGAAACAAAGGCACACAATTTTTACAGTTTTTCATTTTGTTGCTGTTAAGTACAGCCTGCAACCAAAAGAATAACTTATGTAAGAGGAAAAGAAAATAGTAAGAAGAAAAACAAATTAGGTCTGTGTTCTTTAAAGACATTTCATAATTTTGGTATATACTTCTACATGTAATAAACACATTTTAGACCACTGCAACAAAATCCCTACTTAAGTGGTTTATTTTAACTAAATGAAAAGGCTTGGATAATTATGCCAAATGAAAAAATATAAAAAATCTCATATTGAATATTTAAGATGATATCTCTCTTATGGACTAAGAAATGAACCTCGTTTACATCTTATAAGCAGGTATGTGTTTATTTTATGAGACTGCACTCAGAAAAAGTTCATGATTATAGAAGTAAGGAACCACTAACACTAGATTCTACCTTACTCACATCAAAAAGAAAAAAATGAGTACGAATGAACTTCATCCTTCAAGCATAGACGTTACTTCAAGGATATTAAACACAAGAGGGAAGTGCATGTTTTCATCAGAAACCTGCTCAGTAAAACACATTCAGTCTATCATATGCAGAATGAAACTTCGGACTGCTTGACACCGCTATGAATCAAACAACTACCTTACACTTGACTGCAACGTTTTTCATCTCTATCTGAAAAACAAAAACACACAAGCCAGGTGGGTAACTCAAACTCTTGACATATAGGGGTACTTGTTTGTACTTATTCATGAGCTCACTTGTGTTTACCTTGCCATGCAGACCTTTTATCCCAAATTGAGACAGTCCCAAATTTCCCGCACACAGCTAGCCCAGCCATATTGATTCCAATCTTATTTCTTCCAAGCACAGGGACTGGATATTGTGGAGTCAGAGAAACACAGCTCAAGCCTCAGAAAAGGACAACCTTGCTTAAGCCCTGCACCTCAGGAACAATGCCCGTCTTGCCTACCTGCTTGCTACAGTGGATGCTGATGTCAAAGGACATCCATAAGAATTTCCAGTCTCTGAGCCTGGAACCACAGTAAGCCAAACGGTTACACCTGGCCTATGAAGAAAGACTGGCTTATGCAGGAAACGAAGAAGGATAAGTATTTGAAGTCTCACTGCTTTGTCAGGTGGCTACAAAAGTCAAGGCTCTGTGCATCACTGAGCCCTCACAGCAGGGATCATAAAATCATAGAATGGTTACAGTTTGAAGGGACCTTAAAGATCATCAAGTTCCAACCCTCCCGCCACGTGCAGGGACACTTTCCACTAGAGCAGGTTGCTCAAAGCCCCATCCAGCCTGGCCTTGAACACTTCCAGGGATGGGGCATCTACCACCTCTCTGGGCAACCTGTTCCAGTGTCTCACCACCCTCACAGGAAAGAATTTATTCCTAATATCTAATCTCAATCTCCCCTCTTTCAGTTTAAAACCATTACCCCTTGTTCTATCACTAAACTCCATGATAAAGCGTCCCTCTCCCTTTCTCCGCTTCCGGTACTGGAAGGCTGCTATAAGATCTCTCTGAAGTCTTCTCTTCTCCAGGCTAAACAGCCCCAACTCTCACAGCCTGTCCTCATGCAGGAGGAGCTCCAGGCCCCTGACCATCTTCATCACCTCCTCTGGACTCACTCCAACAGGTCCATGTCCTTCTTATGTTGGGGGCTCATGGCAGTTTAAAACCCGCGGCCCTCCAAGCTGCAGTGACATTTTTTGCTAGAACATACCTACAGCTGTCATCGTTAACACAACTTCACACTGTCTCTAATCACATTTTAATTTTAAAATAACACATTTCCAATGGTGCATTTCTATTCCCATTTTACATGGGATTTGCATTTCTTAGAAGCTACTGGCTTCTCTGGGCTCACACACTTCATTTGAGTCATACATTAAAACCTGCTCTGCCGTTAAACAGCCATTCCCTTTTAATAAGATCCAACAAGAACCAGAAATGCAAACGCACCAAAATAAAAAGGGTAGGTCTGCATCTAATTTGATGCAGACATAAAATAACAAGCAAATATAAATGTGTCAAAAAGCAGCATTGAAAGCCACTTTTCTTCCAAGCCTTGGCTCTTATTTTGCAGCATTTGATTGCCTAGAAACTACGATAAACGAAGCTCTATGAATATAATACCTAGGAAAATGATGGCAGCACAGAACAGGTAATTTGCATTCTATATTTAGCACATCTGCATATGTTAGCGCTGACAGGAAGAACTATTAGAAATGCCTTAAAAGAGTCTCAACCTGAGCTTTTGCAAGGAAGTTTTTCATGGTAAACGTGAGACGAAATATCTAATACTTTGAGTTTTTATTTTGGAGGTGCTTCCATCTCAGACTGTTCGTCACACCTTATCACAAGTGCATTACAGGTTTTATCTTAGCCAGGGGATGGAATTATCTTGAAGGTACCCACTTTAATGAAATGCATAAATAATTATTTGTTTGTATTTAAGGAACAAATGGAAATACATTCCTAGACTGGTAGATTAAAAAGACAAGATTAGAACTTGTCTCTGCCCCCTCTGGAGTGGAGAACACAAAACAATTCACTAAGGGACAGATAAATCAGTATCACTTTTAGGAGAAAAACACCAAGCTTACACTGGTAAGGAAGAAGCTAAAAAATAAATGCAATTAAGTCTACAGAGTGTCTTTTTCTCCTAGAATGCACCTAAGATGGAAAGGTAATGGATTTTCACAAACTTGGTAAGATGCTTGCTTTCCGTGGCAGGAGGAAAGAGGTTTGCCAAACTTCTTCTCCTTGCCACATGTCAGATGAAGCAGGGAACAGGAGAGCCTGTAACTCCAACCCTGTGCTAGGCTTCCCAAGAACCTATGCTGAAGACACAGGATGAGGAGGCAGTATCTTGGCAGTACTATAGCTTGTCATCCCCCTAGACAAGAACTCTGCGCTTAAGGAACTTATAGTTGGAGTGAAATTGCCTCAACCCAAAATAGCATGGCCTCTTGACACAGGAAAAAAATCCCGTGTTGTATTAACTATCACCTTTAAAGTGGTACTGAAAGAGCAGGATATGAGTATTCTCAGCTGATAGAAATACCAAGATGTGAATCTACATAATTATCATTGCACTAATTCCTTCAACTGTGTTTTGGGCATTTCAGGAGAAAGCAGAGAAGCAGCACAGCAGCATTTGGAGGGCAGAACCCAGCAGAGGGTGCAGCCTGGTCCCCTGCCATGTCTGGGAGGGCATCAATCAAAGCAGCATCTCAACAGCAAAATGCCACCAGAGCCCCCAACCACTGCAAGCCTCCACGCAAAGGGAGAGCCTCAATAACCCTGCTGGGGAAAAGTTACAGACACCCCATCAATGGGGAAGATGTCCAGAAGGGCCTTATGTTTTTTGAACTCAACCAGCAGAACAAATCAATGCGTCCTGTCTTTCCAAGCCATTCGTAAAATTAAACCTAATGTGGTGTCAGAGAACCTAAAGAAAACAAAGAGGAGAGGAAAAAAAAAAAATTCAAATGTTTTCCCCTGATCTCGAGATAAAATAATCCAAGATACTACACAAAACAGACATGCTGTAAACTGAATTTAGGGAGACACTGTTGAGATTTTAGGATGATGCTGTTCTTTCAATAGCCTCTTCAAGAAAAATCTGATGTCTTTTTCTCATTAGGTAATCAATTTCCATTGCTATTAGCTAGCTACACAGTTCAGAGAACTTCACATTTCAAATTCATACATCCTGCCAAAATGTATTTGAAGTGTCGGTGTAAGGAGACAAAAATACAGCCTTTTTATTTTTGAAAAGAACAAATAGATGAAATAATAGTTTAAGTCAAATATGACTTAAACCGTGGAACACAATTAAACAGATTCATAAAAAAGATGAAAAAATATAATATAACCAATTCTCCACAGCAATCTACTCTATAAAAAAATCACTGCCAGATTTGGTCATCCCATTTGCCTTCCGATTTGCTACCAGCTATGGCTCCTAAAACTAAGGAAATGAGGAGGAGGAGGAAACATTGTCTCCTCGCTACTTTCTATGGAAGAAGTAACACACAACATCAACTGACATCTTCTAGAAGAAGCCCCAAGGAACTTCCAGTCCTTTATCAGTGTGGTTTGAGTGTCCCACTGACACCACAAGAAGCATCTCTTGCCAGTGCACAAGGTACCTGAACCCCAGCAGACCTTTCAACAGTGGAGACGACCATGCTTCTGTCAGGCTATTTTTGATACAAAGTGCTGATCCATGATTCCTCTTGTGCTACCAAGCAGCTGTATTTACAGGCTTTTTCCGGACTAGTACTGACAGCTTTCTAAGGGCAGTAAGTAGAAATACTTAAATGTTTATGACTGGTGTCTGATTTAGAGTAACTGAAACTATCTCACTGCATTCACAGAAAGGGCAAAGCAACAACTGAATCACCTTGGTTCCACCCAGTCCAACCACTTGGACTATATGATTCAGAAACTGTGCTTTTTCAGGCTTTTCATTTCTGCTGACTGGAAAGGTTTATTACAGTAACACATATCATGATACAGATCCTAACAACCTGACAAAGAAATATGAAGTTGACTGCCCACATCTTACTTCAGTCACTCTGCCTTCACTTAGAACATCTGGATGTGAATATATGAGCACCTACAAAGAATGGCAAGAATCTTCCCACTCTGACAGGCAAAACTCCAATTTAAAATTTCCATAAGGAGTTTCTTACTGCACTGTGATCCTGAATAAACATCTCAGAGCATTCCACTGGCTTCAGAAAGTGTCATAAATACTTTACCAATGAACTAGTTACCAAATCTTCACCACCACAGTATCTGAGAAGAGTAGTCATTAGCGGAATTTCTACTTGCAATATTATACTGAGCCAGCAAATGGAAAAAAAAAATAAAATACCATAAACAAAACAAGCCCTGCTCCTGAAGGAAGTCTATGGCTCAGGCAAGAAATAAGAACATGTTTATGAAGACTGTCTATCCATGTAGTGAAGTATTTTTTTTTTATTAGATATGTGATTCCTGTTTATGTTCTACATTCAATGAGAATGCCACCTTCAGAAAGAAATGGCAGATTTGGTAAGGTACAGCAAGAGAAATCCAAGGGCTCATTCTGCTTACCTGTTTTGGTCTGCTTAGAGTTGATAAGACAGGGGGCATTTTATCATTCTGATTTTTTTTTTTACGTAGAAGCCACATACATTTTCCAGAGGGAAAAAAAAAAAAAGCAAAGAAAAAAAAATTTATCATGTGTTTAATGACTAATTAAGGTAACAAACTGAAGGAATTTTCACACCTCATTTGGTCAAGGACCTTTTACAGAAAAATCCCTGAAAGCTTTATTTGGAATCATGACAGAATTGTACCATACTTTTAGAAAGCCCATGCCTGGGATTCTGCACTAAATTTGTAATGGCTTCAATGCTTGTTGGTAAATAATGAACTTACAGTTTTTCCTAACTACGACACCTTGTACTACAAGGAAACTCCCTGTGAATTTCTGAATGATTTAGGTACAGTCATTGAACATCCAGCTTTTGGTAGTGTTTGTGCCAACGAAAGTGGGTAGGCAACAGTTCTTCCCTCATCTTAGGGGGAGAAAAAAAAAGATTACAGACCCAAGTTATTTATTATTATAGTCTTTTATTTACAGGAAAGGGAAGGGAACTATTTCAGAGTTGCAGCCTGGTGAAACAGTTATATCACCCTTACTATTAGCTACACACACAGATTCAGCTTGGAGCATTTCCATTTTTTCAGTGACACTCAGACTGTCAGAGACTGAACCCACATCAGGGCAGTTGCTCTTGCTGTGAATTACAAGGACCATTCCGGTTTTTACTAGCATTATTCACATGGTACTAAGACTTGACATATTTCTCCTGGTTTAATATATACTCTTAGGTGAGAAAAGAATAGATTGACTTTTCAAATAAAACCTTAGGTAGGACAGCACTGTTGAGCTGTAGACACCAAAATTCTATATATATACTAACAGCATTGTAAGTATCTGGAAAAAGACTGTATGTACTCAAGCCTTCTATTCCTGATCTGCATAAAGTCAAATATCTGTGGAATTCTAAAACTTTGCAGTTAACTTATTTTCAGACAAGTGAATTCAAGGTCTAATCTTATGTTTCAAGTAAGATATTTTTGGAGGCAGAAAACAAGAATTGCACAGTAAGCTAATTCATCACTACAGAAGACGATAATAAAAGGAGGCAAACTGCTCTGCAAGCTGACCCTCTGCTCTCTTTGTTCTAGCACTGATACCCTGTCTGGGTAGCCCATAACATAGTGTTTGACTCCTATGTACAACAGTGTGAATCGGGAGTTCATCAAGCCACAGGCCAGAACTCAAAAGCATCACAGGAGTGCAAACCTGCAGTATCAGTTGTGGAGAGTGGTGGAAAATGACTTAAAAGGTATGGAGGATCACCACCTGCTACTTCTATTGTACACTTTCAGAAAGCAAACCAAATGCATCTCAGAAGAGAGAGCTGCAGGCAACTCAAGAAGGGATTAAGATGTGGATCCAGTAGAAGTGAGGCATCTTTGTGTCCCTGTGACTGCAGACAACAGCTCTAAAGAGGAGCTGGAATTTCAGATGCACTGTTTTGTTTAAACTATTTATTATTTAATCAATAAAGAACACTATCTGTGGGGTAAGATAAAGGTAATCGGTGTATAGGATTTCTGCATTTCTTTTTAGGCCAGGTATAAAGGCAACTTTGCCTCAGGCATAACCCAGCTGCATGTGAAGGTTGGTACTTCTGGTTCTGCACTCAGCGACAGGGGTCAAGAACCCAAAAAAGAGGTGCTGTCCTGCCTACAGACCTCCACAGGATTCTCTCTTGATTTGTTTGCAAGGCTACGTCCACCAGTGAAGCAAAGACACCAGCATTTCCTACAACAGGGAGCAGAGCGCTGCAAGGGCACACACGGGTAACAACGCTACGGCAACTGGGCCAGGTAAATGAGGTGCTTAATTATCAACTGGGCAGAACAGTATTTCACAGGAGATACTCTACAGGTTACCAGGTTTTTGTTATGTTCAGATTCAAGTATCTTTAATACTCTCTTGTAATCACAACTGGAGTCATTTGTTTGCTTGAGTGCACAAACAGCAAAGCTGTTAACTAAATTAAGAAGTTGTAGAACAGTATAAAAAGCTATGGGGAGAGTATGAGAAGAAAGTATTTTTACTGTCTCTGAATTACAAATGCATCCTGTGGTTTTTTTACCATAAACAAAAATTAAATTTAGACTAGAATCCACCCTTTATTTATTGGTTGGATTTCTTGATTTATTCACAAAAGGTACTGTGCTTAAACAATCTGAGTACGCTTTTGCAGTCACCAGAGATTACCAAACTAGGTATAGGGCAGTAGCTTTCAGGCACTAGTCTCTGTAACTTAAACTTACACACCAATTTTGCTCTAGGAGTTAAGTTTCATTATTAACATACATTAACATCAAGTATAAACCCAAGGCCACAAAGATGTGGCAACAGGGAATTGCAATGTATTTCCTAAACACAAGGGCAGAGGATTCTTATGACAAGCTTAAGATTAACTAAAATAGTGCCAGTCTCACCCATCTTACTTGTACAGATTAGCCTCCTGAGAAAATAAATCATGCTATGTCCTTTGCTCTTTTGTGAAAACACTAAGGTAGAAAAATGGAGCACAAACCTGAAGACAGCACCACCAGTAGTAACACTTTTAAGCATTAAAATGCAACTCTGAGAGTTTCATTCTGTCAGACAGTAAGTCAGTATCAAATATCACCAGTTATCTCTGTAGGAAACGCTAAAGAGTAAACTAATAACTCAGGTTCAGTCCAAAAAATAAGAAAAGGAATCACAGGGAGAGCAATTATTCAAATACCTGTATCCTCCTTATCGCATAAAGAGACATCAAAGCTGAGATTCATGAAGAGTTAGGAGGAAAATTAAGCTCTGTAATAAAGGTAAGATATCCCCATGTATCCAATGAGCAACTGACCCATTTCCTAGCCAAGATCTCCGTAAATCGAGTTCTTCCTCTCCTACTGAGGGCCAAGTCAGACTATCCCTGCAAATACCTGGCAATTGTCCCAGGGGCCAGAGTGGAACCCTCATTCCATTCTGCACACGAGGAACCCAGTGTTGCAGCTGTCTGCAACAGAAACCCAACCTAAGGCTTCTACAGCCCAGGTTAACTTACAAGGGAAACCCTTCCTTATCAAGGAGACCTGTTAAAACAATACAAAAAGTTTCTTGCATCATGTTATCTGAGGGTTAAGATCTCTAGGTAATACAGGTCACTTCAGTCTACAATTCAACCCCTTTGCCAGGACAGATTTATTTTTCTAGCTAACACCAATTAACCCAGTTAAACAGAATTAATCCATTACTGGGGAGAAGAGGAGAATAAAAAGAAAACAAAATACCCTCAAGCGTTTTCTTCTGGGATGAAGTCTTAGAAGGCGAAAAAATGTAGAATGCACCAGAGCGTGACAGCATCAGAGGGAAGGAGGCCAAAACATTAGCCACAGCATACTGGTTTAGAAAGATAGGTTATGATAATTGTTTTTATACAGACACTTTGGCATAATACTATTTGAGATTAATGAAAAAAGGTAAGATTTGACAACATCAATCCCACCTGTTGCCACACCGTGGCTCAAACACACATTCAGAAGCAGCAGCCTCCAAATGTAGTGAGCACCAAGGGGCAAAAGGAACCCCACAGTCTCAAACCCGCCAGAAACTAGACACAGATGGAAAACTGATCTTTTGTCCTTCACCTGTTTGACTGAAGGCAGAAATTGACTTCCTGCAAGTTATTAATTAAAGTTACCGAGCAAAAATTAATCCTTTGTGTGTGGCTATCACATTATCTTTCATTATTCAGAAGACTGAAATCATACTGTTTTAACACACTTTACCTTCATTTCCTCAGCTCTGGAAGAGGGAGTACTGAAGCGCTACCCACATCAGGCTGAAGCATTAACAGTGGCATCAATTATTGCTACCAGTCTTGCTTCTGGGTTATTTCCTCTCAGACTTAAGGTCCAGCTTTCTTAAAAGCAGCCATTCATTAAAGAAATTCAGACAAAGCAAAAGGGACTTCATTCATGAAGTAAATACAAACGAAGCACAGACCAGCATTCGGACCACGTCATCTGTAGTGAATGAAATAACAGCTTCAAAAATAGGAGTGCAATAGACAGCTGTTAAGGATTCATCCTGGCAGCAGTTGCTGACCATGTTGGAAAACGACAAGTGCATCTTGCTACCTCCACCTCGGATGCAGCTGGTGTGTGGCTGAGCACTGGTACCAAACCTAGGTGGGAGGGGAAGACTTGGGCTGGAGCCTTTCCCAGCAAGAGGTGTTCACAGCCCATGACATCTCTACAGTGAGAAGGGACAGGAAAATCCACTGACTCAGAGATGCCTAGAAAAAAATGGCCAAATTTTTCAGAGATGAAAATCATAACCAGTCTATCTACACTACCTATGAAAACATTCTCAAGCACCATGACACACTAACTTAAAACCACAGGAACATGTAGATTATAGGAACTGCTTATACAGCCTCTCTGTTGAAAAAGGTGGTTGTTACCATCCCACCTCTTAAGGAGAAAATTACACTTGCTAATACCAGCCATGCCTCGCTTGCTTGTGCATGCGATGGAAATTGTTAGATAAATGCAAATATCGTTCCAGATCCTTTCTTAAAGTAGCAAAAACATCACAGAATCCTACCAAAAAGCACCTTTCTATTCATCAGCCCTTAAAAATGAAACAAGGTTCTAACTAAGGACCAGTAAGTCACCAAGAAAGAAGAAAACCTGTCAAGAGGAGCCAAAAAACCCTAATTTAAGATGAAATGGATCAAATTACTAAGCTATCATTTAAAACAAAGTTATCTAAAAAGTAATCAAAGAAATAAAGGGAAGATAGAAGAATTTAAAATGGGTCTAGGGGTAGTCAAGAGAAAAGTGGAGAAAATAGACAACATGGTATAAGACACTAGTCACTGGAGCTGATTAGAGTTTATTATTGACTGAAATCCCAGTTTGTTTTAACAAAAATGTGTAATTACAGTCTGAATGCGTCTGGCTCTTTGTAGGGCATCCAGAGAGGATTAATCTTCTGCCCCCACCTCCTTATACACAGTAGCCACAATCTGGCCCTTCAAGTCTAACTACAGCAAAACACTGATCAATTTTCATGGAAAGTGACAGCTTCAAAATTACATTTCATGGCTTCTTTTTACTTCAAATACAACAAACAGTCCTTTAGCTATGCCACACTTACAAGACCAGTTCTAAAGCATCAGGTTTAAATACTAACCATCAGACACCATTGTTTTTAGGCACATGAATTGTTTTAAGTTACTGAACAAGCACTGGCGCAGCTTACAGCCAAAACATGGGATGTTACCTGATAGTATCTGAAATGCTGTAATTTTAACCAAGTTGTCACTTCATACTACAGCTAATCAGCTTCCTTGAATGTATCCCAACTATCTATCACATTTGCAGAAGTCTGAATCCTTCACCATCACTTGTTCTTACAAGAACCCTCTCTCAAGCCACAAGCCCGAGGATGAGGACGGGTGCAAAGTAAGCCCATTGCCTAAGAAAGGAAAATCACTTTTAATTGCCAGCTTGCAGCCTTAGCTGCAGAAACATATTGGGATGTAATTTTGATCTTTGCCTGAAGATACGCTTGGCACGAGGGCAGTCTTTAGCAACACTGGGCTGGTTTAGACTGGAGGTGGCAGGAGGTTGACACCAGTAGGGTTTTGCAAGCAGGGAGGGCAGGAACGGGCTCAAAACCAGCAGGAACAGGATCCAGGCCTGGCCAGATCAGCATCAGCCCCACAGAGGGCTCTGCCAGGGAGGTAAAAGTGCCCCATCCTTACAGGGGACCACACCAATGAAAAAGTTAAAAGCAACATGAAGATCTGCCCAATAAAATCACTTCCAGCTCAGTGGAAATAAATCTTAAACTCAGTATGAAAAGCCAACTCTATTTCCTATTTCCTTCTTGCTGGGAGAAGGGTTTCCACACTATTTCTTCTGAACTGGTTAGTCACACACCAGGAGGTAACACTGGAGAAGATAAAAAAAAATAAATTATACAAGCAAGAATGAGCAGTTCTAAATAAATCAGGGTGGTTTCACAAAAAAACTAGCAGCCAGCGAGAGGATTCAGAGGATAAAACCAGCAGGTGAAGTCACGGGCTCCAAGCTCAGCTTTACTGTAACTGAAAAGTTCGTTTGGAAACAAACCAGCAAATCTAGCAACCTCCCTGTTCTGCCCTTATCATGTTTTGACTAAAAGGTTGTTTTCAAAGGATGAGCAAGTTCCCAGCACAACCTCATTAAACTCTCTGCCACTGTTTTCACAAAAAATGTGCACAGGAGATAAATCCTACTGACTCCATTTCTTTGTTGTAAGTGTATTACAGAAAGAGTTTCTTCGTATTAAATATTTGCAGGGCAGTTCTAATAGAATCAGTAGCCAAACACTGTACTTAACATCTGCCATTTTAATAACTATCTCTACTACTGAACAGGCTATTCAATTTAACAGACAGTTGTAAAATTCTAATAAATCTTGTGCTTGGCATCCATCTCTATTTTAACTCATTTTAGGTTTCTTGTTTACTATAATTTTGTGGAAATGGTAGCTTTAGTTTTCAAAAAAAACCAAAAGAGTGTCTGAACTTGAAAAAAATAAGACGTACTCCCCACAGCTCCAAGACAAGGTAACAAGCGCCTCCACTGACAACTGTAACTGACTGTTCCTCTTCTGCAGGACACTTTCATAGCTAACCACCCACCCTCTCCTCTTTTTAATTAAGGCTGCAGCTGGTCTCCAAGAGGTTCTAAATTAAGGCAGGAATGCAATACAAAGTGCATGTGCATGAATTCACATCTCTCCACACCCACTTAAACACATCTCCAGAGAAACAAAAGGAGAGTAGAGCAAGGGATGGAGAAATCGGCACTTGTGCTACGTGATACCCATCTTACAAAGCAACTGCTAAATGTATTTCAGGAGTTAACTAGTCTACCTCAGCAACTCTTTAATCATCTTTGGTAAGAAACCTGGAATATTAAATAATACATACTCTAAATCACTGTTTGTGTTCTTTCAAAGAGCAATAAGGTATTTTAAAAATTCAAGAGAATACAGAGCTGGAGACTGCAAATAATGTTGATAAACATATTTATAAATAACACAAAATAAAATAAGGATAAATAAAAATATTAAAATTAAAATAAAATAGTCTTTTAAAAGACTGTGGTCTCAAAGAGAGGTGGAACAATGTTCAGAAATAGACAATATTTACCTTAGAATATCTTTGCATGTTGGAAGTTAAAGATCAGATCAATGCATGTGTACTCCATTTAAAGGCCAAACCCAACAACCAACAACATCCAGTTTCTCTACTACGTGTGCTCTGGTTTTACATCTCATTTCCAGGAGTAAAACAAAGCCTCCTCAAAGTGAAGGGAAAAGGCTTTGCACCTTCTGTGTACATTTTCTCATATACAATAGGTGTCTCTGGGTTTCTCACACTTCCATTCCAGCCAGACATAGAACACAGACACGTACATAGTCTTAACGTGATGGATCCAAGTACTTTATTAGCGCTAATCAACTGACCATGCATATTAACCTCACAGGCTGAGCCTATGATCCCATTTACCTCTCCCAGATGCTAACCTCCCTTTCACTTCTCTCTTGCATTCATTGTACGCTTCCTTTTCTCTTCCCTTCTTAGAATCACCAAATAGAATCATAGAATGGTTTAGGTTGGAAAGGACCTTAAAGATCATTGAGTTCCAACTCTCCTGCCATGGGCAAGGACACCTCCCACCAGACCTGGCTGCACAAAGTTCCAGTCTGGCCTTGAGCACCTCCAGGGATGGGGCCTGGGGCCTCCTCCTCTTGCTGTTAACATGTCCCCTGTGGTTTTGCACTCGGGTTAGTCATGGCTCATCAAGGACTTCTCACCTCAGCCACTTGTCCCCTTTACCGGGTTGACGGTCCCATCATACAGCCATGCTGCTAACTGGATCAAGAACCAATCCAGCTACAAAACACTTCTGCAAATTCCTCAAGGCAGATCAATTCCCAGGCACAGAGGCAGGGACAGCACAACAGTGAGCGTTTCAGAAAAGGGCAGAGCAATAACTACTGCAGAAAGCAAGGCCACCATCCAACAGCAACCTCTAGTCAGTCTCTGCCTATTCCCACTCTCGCAGTGTCCTGGCCATGACTGTCACCCTCCCACCGGGCAGCCCTGGCAGATCCCACAGGAGTTCATCATCCTCCATGGCCTACACGTTTCGCTCAGCTCTTTCGTTGCAGAGACACGTCTAAGGCATTTCAGCTCATATCTCTGCCCCAAGAACTTACATTGAAATGCTGTGGCTCAAATACCACACCTGAAAGCTTTTTAACCCAGACACTTTGTTCATTAAAGAGATGGAAGTGCAAATAGATGAAATCTGGATATCTCTTGTGATATTCATACGAGCATATATCCAAATCATCATTTATTTCTGTGCATACATAAACTGATGAAGGATGAGAAGAATGTGGTCATTTTTAAAAAAATCCTATTAAAAAATGAACTATTGAAAAATTTCCAACTTACTAAGCCATTGTACAGTCTGATTCAATAATTTTGAGCTATATCGATTTAATGGTATTATTTGGAGCTAAAACTAACCGGTATGGTATTATGTATTTACAGAAAATAAAGGAACTAGAAATCTAGTAGTATAGGTTAATCAAACTGTCAACAAACCTTCTTTGCTGCATGGATTATGCTATGCAGCAATCTCAGAACACATTATAGAACATTTTATAAACCAAATAAATTTAGCAGGTTTTATTTTATAAATAAAGCACTGTCACCTCTAAGGCACGACAATATTACTTTCGAGGACAAGAGAGAAGAAAAAAGCCTCACTACTAACATCAGAGTTGGAATTTTGAGCAGGATGATGCTACACATGTTCAAATTTGGGCCGAGTTCAGAGAGGTTCCGGATACTAACAGCAAAGCCCGTTGCAACCATTACAACTCCTATTTATTCACATGTATAACTTCAACCGGAATGGGGTGTGACCCCAGAGGAGAGAAGCTGGCAGTCTCTGAAGAGGTGGTTTCAAATATCTTGCTGCAGCCTACGGAGGCTGCTCTGCGACCCTCTCCAGTCTGGTTCGCACTGCTTAAGGACAAAACTGCCACGCTAAGCATCGCACAGCCTGGGAATCAGAGTGTGGTAGCAGTTACTCAAACAGCAAATGCATGACTTACTGATTCAACATGCCGAACAGAGTAGATCCCTGCCCTATAAGGTAACTTAAATTACTAGTTTACACTAAACTTTACCCTCAAAGCATTGGGCTTGCATTCAAATTTCAGATAATAACACAGGCCCTGGGTCAAGTGACACTGAAATCAGTGGAAATTCAGAAATGTTTCCAAAGGCTTTGGATTGAGCTCATGGGTCCTGTGTGAGCCTACTCATCGCACACCAGCGGTTGCCCGGGAGAAAGGCAGAACGAAGGGACATGGCTTCAGGCCCAGCAACTACTCATCCAGGCTTTGTAACACCAAGCTTTTGACCTCTCTTTTGTCTGTTGAAGCAGCATGTAGTTCTGCAGTCCTTATTTGGAATTACTAAGAACAGAAAAGGTGCTGTCATCTCATTTCATGCACTTGGGCACACAACTCCAGCCACTTAGACAAATTCATACCTCCCACCATACAACTCTAATTTCACTCTCAAAGTTCACCTCCACATAAGCTGCACATATCTTACATCTCCCGGAAGCCAGTGATGCTTGGCAACATCAGATCAAGGGAAACCTTGTCCCGAAATCACTAAAATACACATGAAAATTCTGCCAGTACTCTACATAAATTGGAATTAAATTTATTCTATGGGATAAATCACAATATCTTAATATTTAATATATGTAACACTGCTGCATTCTTACTTTAAAGAATTCTAAACTTCCATGTGGAAGGTACCATCCTAGCTACATATTTTGTTGTTAAAATTATCTAGTCCTCCTACAGTAGTATCACCTAGAGACCTCAGCTGACATGCTGTGTTCTGCATCTTCTGCAGCAAAAGGAAGGCAGAACGGAAAATTACAAAACATGAAAATGTGTTGCTAGGATAAGACATCATGGAAACCAAATGCACTGCACTTATATAGTGTGACAATCTGTATGTGCTCCAGCACACAGGAATATTTAATTTTCTCCAGAGCTTAATCTTCTCCCTTTGGTGGATTGAGATTCAATTTTTTTTTAAATTTTTATATAGCTCACCTGTGTTTAAATTTGAAATGTGTTAACCAAATACTGTCTTACATTTTAATCTATACTACTCAGTAAAGATGATGGGATAGTACGGATCCAATCTGGGCAGATTTTCTCTGCTAGAGTCTTGCAGGACTATACCCCTAAATGTCACGCTAATTATTGCTTTCTATCAGATGCATCTCTTCCCTCATCCTGTAAGTTTCCAAACCCCAAGGACACTCTGAAGGAGAACAAATGGCAATGAAAATTTAGTTGTTGTGCAGAGCCTCAAGGGGGCTTTGCTGTTGACGTCTCTGGAGAGCAGTAAGCTAAGGTGGTATGACAAATACCTAATTCAAAGAAAAAGTTTCCAAGAAAGATAATTTTTCAGCAATGCATTTCAGGCACAGCCTATGGCTTTCTTGCTTCAGTAAAAAAAAAAATCCATTAAAGGTTCAAAAAACATTGCCGGTCTTTCAAAGATTAAATTCTCTCTGCAGACTTGAAATTACAATATCACGGGTTCCTAAACAGTAAACCACTGTTTGCCAGCTGCATCAACAGAATATAAAAAAGGCACATTGCCACTTTATCAGAGCACATCCCACTACGAAGCCACACACGCAGTATACAGTATTTTCAGGATGTTTGTCCATTTTGAAAGCAACGCACAAAATTAAGTTATATGACATCAGAATATCTGAGCACAGTTTCCAAAATGTCACGCTGTCTCCTCCCAGCTAGGATCCTGTATTTTTAACATTAACTGAATACATTTCGTCACCGCAAAAGTGCAAAGAAGATGCTGTCACAGCATTTTCCCACAGTGTGATTGCTATACTATTTTCCTCTTGCCGTAATAATAATAATTAAAGTACTACTAGTAGTATAGTAGGAGTAAAAGTGACTGTGCTTGTTAAAATTTGGATGGCAGACACTTCATAATCTCAAAAAGATCCCTATTCCTTCACCTGTTGCTATCCGATGAAGTACCAAAGGGATCATTACAATGCAATCTAAAGTCTTCCTCCAAGAATACAGGCTTTAATTAGGAAAAAGAAGCTGGGTTGTGTTAAACACTGTCTATCTAGATGGTGCCTTCATATTAACGCGTACTATTCCCATGCATTTCAAAACAAGCCTTTTACTTTGCCAGAACACTGGGTAAAACTGTCCTTGTGCAGAATGAGTATCTTTTGAAGATACTAGACAGGACAAGATATTATTTCAAAGTATACCAGAAGAATCAACAGATTTACACATGACTTTGGAAACAGGATAAGGTCTTGCAGTCACAGGCTGGCAGCTTGCAGAATTAAATGTATTAGGAGAGCAGAAAGTAGGACTGGAAAGGATTTCACAGTAAGTCCTTCATTAGTCCTAGCAGGATCTTAGAATTGGTCAGAGCAAGTTTCTTTGAGATATTAGTATGTTTTTGTATGGCTTAAAGATATCTGAGAGTAGCATTTTCATGATTTCTTCTAGTCAATCTCATTTTGGGAAACATACAAAACAGAAGTGGAAACAAATGAATGTTTGAACACATCATAAGACAACTATAGTCTATCCCAGAATGCAAAACATCCAATGAAGTATAAGAGATTTTCTTTTGGAACAATTTTCAGGTATTATCGCCTTTTTAAATGGAAAGATGACTGCAAGTCTGACTGTTTGCTACCAGAATTTCAGGCTTTTTGCAGCATCTAAGATCTAAAAAGGGCATTCTTTGATCTGGCTAATACGGAAATACGGACACAGAGAGTACTTTCTTTAAAGAAAAACAGCAAAATCAATAAAAACTATTCATGAAAGGGCTGAACAATTTTCTGAACAAAATTGTATGTAGGCTCTTTAAGCTAGAAAGGGAGAAAACTCTCTAGTTTAAGAGATACTGCAGAATCACTCTCTCTGATGAGCGATCGCTTACAGGAGGTAGTTTGCCCACACTTTTTGTCTACTCCCCGTGCTCAGAGCATAGCTACATCTCCGGGGGGAGGTCTCTACCTAACATCAAATGACAGCAGAATAGCTTATGTGAAAGATGTGCAGGAATTTCCACCAGCGTGAAAGGTCAGTGAGGAAAACAAGGTACAAAGTACCCTCACTGGCACAAGTTGGGAAGAAGCCTTTGCGATAAAGCCCGGCAGTAAGTGGGAAGCAGCATTTCCTTTCTTACCAAATGATGCCTGGGGAGATTTCTAAGGACTCCTTTCATTTTTCACAGCTGTGGCCTGGGTCTGCTGCTAACAAGAGCCTTCCCAACACCCAACATGGTGCTTCTGAGCAGATGAAAGCAAGAGGAACACAGGAAGAAGAGGGATGTTAGCTCGCTGTCAGCACTCTCTGAACCCCGGGAAAAGGGCTACAATGGAAGGAGCTGGGTGGGTTGTACATTTCAAACATGCGATTCCTAGCAGAGAGCCTCTGAGCTGTGAGGATGAATCAACAGAGAAACTCTTCCAGGGTCAACGTGGAAACTGGTCCATGCTTTTGGTTTGGCACCCACAGCAGCACCCCTCTGTTGCTGGCACCTTTGCCCAGGAGCGCACAGCCCTGGCACAGCAGCACCCAACTGGAGCTGCTCCCCGCACCTGACCATGGCCACGATCAACTAGCTTCTGTTAAGCTCAACAATGGTAACAAAACAAAGAGAAGAAAGCAAGAGTACTCTGATGTTGGGACTAATCTGTTAACCAGTAGCAGCAAGGCCCTTGCTCCTAGCAAGGATCCTGAGTGCTTTGCAGACAGCTTTTCTTTGTTTAAAGCCTTATCTCCTGGATGCGAGAAACTAACAAATAAAAAAAGCCATAAATAACGTGCAAGACATTAACTCTTTTCTCCCCTGCTGTTTTTAAAAGCAATGCAAGCTATAAACTACCCTATAAACATATCTTGAGCTTCCTGTGACAACGTCAGCCATGCACAAAGCAATAGTGTCAGTTTCCCATCCCCATTTTGACCCTGGATACAGTTTTAGCCTCATGTAAAGCCTAGTTTACAAGTTTGCTCTTCTATTAGGTGTCTGCTCCAATTACCTTAATATGACTCATTTTACACCATTTATATTTATTGTGGAATATTGTGCCGTACTGTTCATATACCTTTAGGGCATACAATATGTGAAATAGTGCTCTATGCTACATAGCATTTCCATTTGCTTTTTCAATTATAGATAGAAAACACTACCAAGCTAGAACACTATTCTGAAGCAGCAAACTTCCTCGCATAGACAGTGTAACAGACACAACTTTATGGTGTGTTAATTACAATTTTACTTTTTATTTTACTTAACATTTCCTTCCTTGCTACAAAAGATTCTTGCAGTTGTAATTAATTGACCCTGTGTATTTATGCAGCCGATAGACATGTTGCATCCACACCACCACTTCAAAGACTCCTGCTAAAAACCCATGGTGTTAAAAACAAGTAGTCACACTCAACGTGACAAAGAAGGGCTATATATTACTTAACAAACAGTAAGATCATAAGCCTCCATCTGGCCATAAAGCACGTCCTAACAAGAAGTAACAGCTGGAACTTCTGCTGTGGAGTTCTGCTTTGCCTTTTTTCTTTTCTATTCCGCCCCCCCCCCATATATATGTATTTAGCACTTTTCAGAATCATCTTAGCAAGAATTTTTAAGATGAATAACATTATCAGCTGTATCAAACACACAATGCTTAACTACTTTCATTGTGCATTTCAAGTGCTTTTATTGTACCTTTCAGCATCATTTGATTCACATCAGTCAACCTGCCCTCTAATAGCCACTTGTTAGGAGTCGATAAGCTACTTATCAGCCAAGGCACAGGTTTTGATGCTACAGTTCCAGTCCTCTGACAGAACAGATCACACCAGCCAATCCAGAGAAGGGCAGATTTTTATAGATCTAGTAATTTTAAGTAAATTAAAAAGAGGAAAACAGATTTGTGAGCCTTGGTCTTCCACCACAGAAGCAGACATTCACTGCAACTGATATTTAGAGACTGAGATCTACAAAATGCTCATAATGATACTTCCTTAAGTCTCCCCTCCAGTCCAGACCCTAGAGTAAAAATACAGACCAAGCAAGCTGAGAGAGACATACCAATGGTGTTAATGTATTCCTCTCCAAAAACAAATGCATTATAATTCTGTCCGTGTGACAAGGCAGCAAGAAAAATATCTCTAGAATAATGATCCATTCAGTGATATTCTCACACTGATACACTTCTCTGATTTTGACTACTTTTTTCAGTTGATTAAGAAACTGGTAGTAAAGCAAGTAACAATTTGCTCTGAGTATTTTCTAGAATATTCACTTGAGATTTAGTAATACTCATATTCCAGTACAAGAAAATGCTTTTGAATCTGAACGTTGCTTCTGCTGTATACACCATGGTTCATATGGTCCCCTGCATGGCTCCCAGGCTGCCAGCCAGAAATGCCTGAGCCACCAGCAGTAAACCTGACCAGGGTCCCCTCAGCCCCTCTCTGCTTTTACTCACCAGATTACTGGGATTAAACCCTGGCTCCACAGGAATGGATTAAATCTTAGTCTTGACTTTGTCTGGGCTAAGATTCAGAACTTTCAGCTGGGGAAAAATGTGGTCTATAAATCTGGTCTGGAAGAGAGAGAGGATTTTTACATAATTCCATCCTATTAGCGACTAAGCCTCGCACTCACCAAAAGCAAGGATGCTCCCAACAAGAATAATAAAAGAAAAATAGTTCAGTCTCCATTTCACAAGTTTTGAAAGCTTCATGATCAGCTATCACATCCAAAGAATGAGAAAAGAGCATCCACACCATCTCCTCACCTAACCAGAGATAATACTTAGGAAGAGCACAAGTGCACCTTTAACTTTGTTTCACACTGGACAAAACCAGGGTCCTCTCAAGCTTCCTGTTGATACAAGCTATTTACAAGATTGGACAGAATCATCTTTAAGGCTCCATTTCTCCAGTCATCAGACCATAATATTTTTGCAATAAGACTGAAAACAGAAACTGATGTTCAATACGCTTAGAAGTAGTCTGCATAAGAAACACATCATTGCTCTAATGTAATCAGTAAATTACCATTTTTCCACATTATTACTTTGTTAGTGTCTAACAGACCTAGACTAAAAATATAAATATAATTTTAAAATACAATTAAAATTTCCCCATACTTCTCTACCCTCTAGCAAAATCCACAAATATGCACTAGATATAATACCTGAAGGTCAAACAGATTTTTTGCTAAACACTTTTAAGCCAACAGAGTCATAGAAGACTTATAAAATGAATAAGACACATAAAGCTGATTGCAACCTTATAAAAAGTCTCAAATCTTTAGCCCGGGTGACACAAATATAGCATTTCACACCATAAGCAATTTCCCAGCAACGTAGGCCAGTTCACCTTTGCACTATGAAGGGTTTTCTGCATCGCTAGATGACAAGTAACTGCAGTGGTTACTTAGGATGCAGACAACTTCATAAGGCACCGGGCAAGATCACGAACAAGAGCTCATTGCTGCTAATGAGCAACATCAAACACGGGTGCCCCCACACCTTGTGCGGGAAACTGCCCGGCTTTGCTTTGAGGATGGGACGAAATTATTTTTAGCATTGTCACACAAAGCATCTGTGAAGTCAGTTAAAACACATGCTCAACAAATAAAGACTTAAAAAAAAAAAAAACCAGCCAGACAGCAACAGAATATGTGACTAGAAAAAATACGTGCACTTGAAATATTCCCCAAGAAACACAGTAAGAGAATTTTCCAGTAAACGTTCCTCATCATTTCTTGGTATTTCTCTTAGGTAAAAGCAAATAAAATGAAAATGAAAGATTTGTCTTTTGGGGAAAAGGATGCAGAGGACAATAGCTTAACAGAAGGGGGTTTTTCATCGTATCTGATGTAAGTATTTAATCTCAACCTACCATTTCTGAAGACCTTTCCAATACTCCAAGTAAGACGGTAAACAAGTAAAAGGTGTTTCAACTTCTCTACACTTAACTGCCCTCCCTGGATGGCCACATTGTGCTTCTACAGTAGGCACTCACAATGAGGAGAGCCAAGTGAAATCCATGACAAACAGTCTAGAGTTACCATCAGGACATCCTCATGTCTTCAGGAAACCTCTGTGTTCATGCTCAGAGGCGCAGCCACACATCCAGGGCACCGCTCCTCTGACTAGTCTCAGCCAAGTGACTCCACAAGCCTTAGGGACCTCTTACACTCAGTCTGCAGAGTCTACGCTACAGCCAAAACATTCAAATTTCTAGGTTGTTTTTTGAGATGAAAGCGATAAAATGGACATGTGTGCTGTTAAAAATTTTAATAACATGGGGTTTATTTTTTTTGTAAGCAGGCAGATTCACACTTTCCACAAATCGATCAACTTTGACTAGCAAAGATTTAAAGGAAACTCTAATGAATGCCAGTTAATCCCAAATCTTTAAGGATTGCTCCTTTAAAATCTGTGGTTAAAAAATGAGCAAGCAGATGCAGCATGTATGGAAGTTCTCACATCAGCCCTAGGGGTGCAAACAGAATGCTCTTCCAAAGAATTTAAGAATATCTGATGCTTTCTGCATCAAAACACCACCAGTTACAACAGAGACATTCAACCCCATGGCTGTTAACAGAGCGAGGACGCAGCCACAGCCAGAACACCAATTTACTTTGTGGACATGCCCTAAGCAGCCATCTGTATAAGGAAGGGAAAATAGCAACATCGAATGTAGAAGGTATGTATAAACACCAGTAAGATTTTGAAGACATACTGAAATAGTAAGGAGATGATATGAAATCTTGTCACATCAGATCTTTATATAGCTAACCCTACGGAAGATAATGTTGCCCAGAACAAGTACGGAAAACATGAATGCTGATAAGAACATTTTTCCATCTATATTTCTGGCCTGATACTGTATGGCATTGTTTTCTGCAACACAATGCACTTTTTCATACACAGAAAGAAATACTGTCCCCTGAAAATTAACACGTGGTAGGAACATTCCTCTGCAAGACATAAGTCATTTAACAATGAGATTTGAGTTTACGTCATCTGTCCTTATTGTTTCTATGGACTTAAAGGCCAATTAACTAACTTGCATTTCGAGCACCCCAGCCAGGCCTAAATTTTTATTCCAGGTTGATATGCCCACATAGATGTGCTGAGAAATATCAGGGTACACACTGTTGTTAAAGGTGGCGCTGATTCAAAGGTATTTTGTAATGTTGCACCATTTTTATACATCTAGAATAAATTTTTGCCAGTTCATGCCAATAGACGGGGAATAAGGATATTCACAGGCATGGCACGATACCACCAAAATGCACGTGAGGCAACCCCTCCACAACCTAGGGCTGAGGACATTAAAAGAAAAGTCAGGGATATACTTATGGGCTGCTTAGTTTGTCACTCAACCAAAACCAAAAAACAGATGACTTCTTGGCAGAATGTGGTTCATTATTAACTTTATTTATCATTTTACAAAGCGAACAGTAACAGTTTGTAAAAACAAATATTCAGGCTATCTGAAACCACAAATTAATAATAATAAAACCCATAAAATGCACATCACAGAATTAGATGCCATTAGGCACATTGTTGCAGTAAGTGGCACCCATTTAGAAGATGCAAGAGAGCCAAAAACATAGTCTTCTATGCACAGATCCAACATCAGCAAATGAAGCTAGATTAATACAGAAAATTCATATGAATCTGGGATAAGAATGGAAACCAGGCATGTTCCATTGTTGTTTTGTTTTTGTTTTTTCTTTTGCTAAGACAGAAAATATCCCATTTGCTAACACACAAGATTCATGACTCTAAATGCAAAACAACAAGGAAATTTTAATAATGAACAATTCTATGCTGTTGTCCATACTCCTCAAAGCACCCTGGCTCCTGAACATACACTGTCCTATAAGGAATGGAGCCCAACCTGTGTTTGATGTGACAGAAATGTATTGATTAAGAAAAAGCTTCAATATACAGGATAACTTTTAAACATGCTTAAATACTGCCCTTCTTACGGGTTAATATAAGCTATAATTGAGCACTTCCTTGAACCATGTCACAGTCAAAGGACAGAAGAAATGGTGCAGGGTAATATTAATACCCTCTTTCACAGAAGATAACCCAATATATCTTGACTTCTCAGTCTACCTTTGTCACAGTAAAAGTCAAAACACTAGCCCCAGAGTAGCTGGGGTTATTCTGAAGCAAAGTGGCAGTCAACCTCACTTCTTTTTATTTAAGATGGCACTTAAATCTAAGTCAGAAGAATGTATATATGACAGAAGAATGTATCAGTGTTATGTGGCAAGAGAAATATTTTAAATATGCACTAATGTTAATATTATTACTACTTAGAATAAAAGGCTATAATAAATAATTTCTCAAATCTGAAATTACTGCACCTTTCTATACAGTCATTACTGTCACTGAAAGACAACTCTGGTTATGATTATTTCATTTGAAACAGTTGTAAATAAAGACTTTACACCTTTTTGATGGCAAACCTACATTGTGAGTCATGTATCTGAGTCAATCCAACTTTTTTGGGAAGAGCTTCAGTTTTGAGGTCGTTACCAAGTTATATTATTAAAAACAAAGGTTTTCATTCATGGCTGAGATACCCAGGAAATACAACTAGGCCAGCACATGGGGTCAAACATGGATTCACACTTCTGTTGGTAGTTAGTGCTTTCCCTGGCTCAGTTTTGGCCGAGCCAGCAATATCTCAGGTAATGCCTAGTCACAGTTCAGAGAATATCAGCTCTCACTGACTGTTCAGAGCAGGCAGTTTGGATACGTCCACATGCTGTGAGAAGGTTTAGACACTCCACGTGAGCCAGGCTGGGCCACTCAGTCACAGGAGTAGAGAACCATCCCTGGCCCAGGCTGATTTTCAGTGCTGGTATTGACAGATGGGGGCTTAGCATTTCAGGTGCTACTATTTACAACACACACCAAAAAAAGACACAATTCTATGTAAGAAAGATAACAGATTGACTGAACTCTTATTTTACATACCAAACCTTAATTCTGAGACATAGTGGAGAAAGTGGTCTGAGGAATTACTTACTCAGGTATATGGTGCACTTAAGAAGCTCGTTCATGCAAACCTGAGCTCTAGAACAGAAACCAAATGTTGTCCAGCTAAACTGTTGCCTGATTTTCAGATACTGCTCTCCCACAGCTGAATGAGGTGCACATCTGACTTAAGAACAGACAAGAGGGCACTCTGAGATTCTACCTAAATTGGGCACTTCCAGAGGTCTGGACTACCCTTCATCATCCTTTTCAATATGCTCCAAATTCAGACTTCTTCTCAGCAAAAGAAAATCTAAAAGTTACAAAAACACTAAATTTTTTTTGAGCCTATGAAAAATATGAAAAATAGCCCTCAAATTGTATTTAAACTAGAAACAGGCTTCAAAATCTCCAAAGAACAGAGTGGGAGAGAGAAATTAGTCTCCTGAAAGACCAACCTAAAAATTTCCAATCCTGCTTGCATCTTTTTTGGTAAAGTTCATTGCAGAGACATGCTCTCATTCTTGCTGAGATTCAGCTGCCACCATTTCCTTCTGAATGCAGCCACAAAAGCCACAGCAAACGTGGCAGAAGCGAATGTGTGTCACCAGGTCCTTAAAGTCACAGGCCAGGATATTAATCTCTGTATTAGTGAACGTACAGAACTAAACAGAAGTGCAGTTGGGTACCCAACCTGAACCACAGAACACATCTAAGGTAAGCCAAGCCTTGGTGCTAAAGAACAGATGCTTGCTGCTTCACTGCTAAAATGTTCCAACACTGCACTTTTCCTATTGTCCACTGGACTCCATTCCAGTTTTTCCTTCATTGTCCGTGCCAGATATAAAAAAGGGCAAAAGGGAATAAGAAAAAACATGTGTTTCCAAGACTGCAGTTCCTGCCTATTATAAGAACATTTTTAAAAAGCTACAGATACATCCAGAGTATTATTTATCCAGCTTTAAAAGCGGGAGCACTTAGTTCAGTAAAAGAAAAAATTTAAAGGGCCTTCAGGCTTCTTCCTTCCTCGGGACTTCTCTTGCAGTGTACCATAGTACAATTAAATATTGTTTAGGCGATCAAAAAAATACAAATAAAATCATTCCAGATGTAAAAGTCTTTGAGGCTGAAGAACCCAACACATGTCAATACTGGAAAGACTGTGGGACTTAAAAATAGCTGGAGAAGTAAGTTTTATGTTCTCTTCAATACTACTGGATCTAAAAGTGCTGGATACAGTATAATCTTCCAAATGGCTGAGATGTCCCACATAAAGTCTCAGTCTCTTGGTCTTCCTCATACTGAATCTGTCATGTTACCAATTGAAATATTCTAGGATTTTCCAGGTATGCTTTTTTTACGTACTCTTGAGGATGCTTTCTTCTTCTCACTTCAGTTCCGTACTCCATCCCCAGAGAGCAGAGTCCTTGACCACACAAGCCCTAAGTATATGCCCACCTTTAACCACATATTTCAGTTTTAATTTGTTTCAATAGGACTTAAGCCCATAATAAAAACAGCATGTTCCACACAACTATGTCAGTACATACACACCTCCATAAGCAAATAATATAGTCTATAGTTACACAACTTCACAACACTATCCCAATATAGATTTCTTCTATGTGAATGTCATACTGCAATTTCCAACCCAGTTAGTTTTTCACAGGACAGTTTACAATAAAATGCCCCACAGCCTTTTATAATAGACTGTAAAGAAAGATGTAAGTACTTGCTCTTGGCTTTAAGTGATAACACAGGGCTCTCGCAGCAGCAATTCCATTTCTTAAAGATGGGAGTCCAATATACTAAATTATATCAACCTCAGTTTTGTCAATAATACATAACTTCATGTACAAAGCTAATACTTTTTTTAAAAAGCCATATAGAGTATTGGTTTCCTAAATGTAAGAGCCTTTTCTAAGACATGAATGAATCACCAGTGGAGAACTTCAGGCTGGAAACAAAGTACAGTTTTTCCCCCTTCACGGGAAAGGATGGTCATCTAACAAGAACATTCACAGGATATTGGATCCGAGCTAGGAATTAGTGGGAGAACCTCCCCATGTGTACATGTGATCAGCAGATGCATTAATTTCTTCTGACCTGAAAGAAAAACTCAGACAAAACAACTACCAACTTCTGAATCCCTGAAATATCATGGAGGGAAAAAAAAAAAAATCACCGTTCAATTCCTAAGCTACTGACATGATTTATACACCAAAGCACTTATTGACATGTTGGTTGGAGACATAACTTTAAGGGCACATGTTCATCTAGAGCCTTTTCAGGAGAACTGGTCCTGGACATTGGAAAATGCACCACCAGCAGCACCATTGGAAAATGCACCACCAGCAGCTGGTTGAAAGCTCTGCAGCTTTGCTGCCTCTTTTGCCTGTGCTGAGGTTCTGAGAAGCAAACACTGCTCCTGTAACTGGCAGAGATGTGGGAGCATGGACGTTCAGGACAGAAAAAGGGTTCCTGTTCAGAAGCAGCATCCACCTCTCCTATAGTTCCATTCTGCCTCATGCTGCTGAGAAGCCTTTGAGCCAGCTTTGGATTTCAAAGCTTTTTTGCTTCCATCGAAAGACTTTCTGTATGTCTGTGTCCCCTTCTGCCAAACTGATCTTCCCTCCCTCATTATTTTCCCAACCAATTAGAGGGGTCTGAATTTGCAGTGGTTTTAAATTTAGTTTGGTGGGACCCAGAGCATTTTGTAACAAAATGCCCCTACAGAGGTCAGCAGACACTGCAATACGAAAGGTGTGATGTGTTTAAAACTCTATTGTATATATCTTGAGGCTTTTTTTCTTTATTCACTGTGTATTTCAGGTCATCATGTTGAATTGTTCCAAGCTAAAAGACATTGCTGTAAACTCAGCTACAGCAGCATGTAATTCATTTCATGTGACCGCATAGAAACTATCACAAAACTAACTGGAATAAAGACATTTGTTAAGTCCGTTTAACAACAAAAACACTGGTGACTCATTAGAAAGGGTGTGAGTCAGTATAAACGCCAAAACACTACTGAGAAGCAATAAACGAAATAGGATTAAAATTATCTTCTTGCACCAGACAGTTCAGACTGAGCATCAAGAAACCCAAAATATCCTGGTGTGATTTAGAAGGCCTCCCAGTGAGCGATCTGTCCCTTGTCCTTCTTGACCTCAGCTGTTATCTAAGGAATTGGGAGCATGGTGGGGAAGGGGCTCACACATCTGAGTCACAAAGCTGAGGAAAAACCCGTGACTCTGAACGGGGTAACTTGCACATGCCTGTCCCTATGGGAGCGGCTGCTTCCCATAACATTCCCTTAAGTGGGAAGACTTGTTCGTTTGAGGAGTCACTGTGCGAGGTTTTTCCTTCCCCATCTTCTCTGCATATATATTCCTTTACATCTTTAAACATGACTACACACACGCGCTGTATGCAAAAATAACGGCGTCTGTGCACCGATTTTTACAATTTAAAAAGATACCACTGAAAATAAATCACTGCTTCAAGAGACATTTTCACAGCTATATTCTTAGGTTCTTTAATGTGTCACATTTAGCCTTTAATGGAATACACTCTCCTAGCCCAAATACGTGTTTTATACCTAAATTTTAGTTATTCCATCACAGTGACAGAGTAACTTCTTACCCTCCTCACCCCAAAGCAGGGTATAAAGAATTTTGTACTAGGCTTGGCAGAACATTCCCTTACTGCACAAATGATCTAAAGTTTCCTTCATTATTCAGATTTCATGAAACACAGTAACAGAGGACTAAGCCACCATAAATATGGATTTTACAAGAACACCAAGCTCCTCACAGCCACTAGATTTTCATACAGCGTAATGAAGAAAATGAACTCGGTGAGAAAACAGCGATCCTTCAGACCAAGTTCAGTACATCCCAGGTACACTGAGCAAGGATGGGTGTCAAAGGAAGACAAAATAAAGATCCAAAACAAGTCACAATCATATGCCATAATCTTGAACAGAATCTTTTATTCAATGCCTTGATCACTACAATGCACTATCCAATTCCTAAAACTGATACAATTTATGCCTTTGCCATACAACAAAGCAGGATGAAGAAAGAGATACCCATCACACGGCTTCCCCCATTCTCTCCTTGGCCTTTTAGAAAATCCAGAAAAAGGTAAGAAAAAAAATCTCGACTGTCCCTCAACAGCCTCTTTTTCCCATAAAAGAATGATTTAAATACAGTCTTTGGAAAACTACCCAGTTGGATCTATAGTTTCCATATGCCTGAGCTGCAAACTTAGTGCTGGAAAATAGGAGATAGGCATTATTGTCTTTGGCTGGTGATGACAGTAATTGCCTATGAACCACTTTTGTTAAGGCAACACTAGGGGAAAAAGAAGAAAAGAAAAAAAAGAACAGCTCCAGCCTTGCTCATTCTTCCTTGCTTCATCCCTCTTCCTGCCTTGCAGAAAAACGTAAAGAGATGGACTCAAAGCATTTTCCAGAAAATGGGTGCCAGATCTCTTTGCATTTAGGAGGGAAGGCAATTGCTGCAATCCCTCATTTCCTGCTGTCACTCAAAGGCACCAGATACACTGAACACAAGAACCTGCCTTGAGCTTTTAAGGTGATGGCAGTCGTATGGTTGCAGACAGGAGGCCCCTTTCCGGGACACGCGGCTTCTGACAATGCACTGCATGCATATGGAACGTACCCTTCACCAAAACGTTTATGCTATTACATTCTTCTGCTGACATGTGGTATTGCATGGGGAAAAAGAAAGTATACGCTCTCTTTGTTATCTGGTTAGTCTGATTTTTAAAGCAGATTCTCAAATATCAGAAGACTTCACACTTCCCTATCCTGCCCATCTGAGAACTGGGGTTACCGCTGTACCATGCGGTGCAGGATCTTGACTTACATCAACCCGATTTCAGGTCTTGGAACCCAGTATTGCCATCCAGACACCTCACCTATCTTTACCCTGAAGGCAACCAAAGATAACTTTTTCAGACAGAATGTGGGTGACACAAGCCTGGTTCTGAGGATGTGGTACAGAAGTAAGCCAAGCGTGAGAACCTCCAACCTCATACTATAGAAATGAAGAACATCAAGACCCAAAATCTTTTAAAACTTCAAGTTCAATAAAACACAGAGAAAGCGCACAAGATGAGAATGAGAGATGTGCAGTTCTGTTGTTCTTCATCTAACAACCTAACAATGTTAAATATATATTGAAGCATCATTTTAGAAAAAAAAAATGTTTTTACGATCCCTCACGCTTTGCACAGTAATTTGCACAGTAATTTGCTGATCCCTTGATTAACACTGACTCTCTTTTTTAAGCAAGCAATGAGGATGCCAAAGATTTGGGTTTTCCATGCAGGAGGCAGATATGCTGACTCCACATGTGGCAATTCGGTTTAAGTTAAACTGGCAATATCAATGAGACTGAAGCACATGTTTAAAATGCTTTGCTGAATTGGGACCATACCCCACATAACTTTCTCCTGCAAAAGCTATGTCCAGCTGCTCACTGAATAATCAAGAAACAATGTGAATATGGACATTCTTCCATATTTAAAAGCTGTGTTCATAACCAAAAAAATAGAGTCCAGCTTCCCTTTTTATAGAGAGGAAAAGAAAGCCTGGTGGCTGGGAAAGAACTAATAGCATGAAGCCAAACACTCAACTGTGGACCACAACCACCAAACAGCTTTCACAAGATTTTACTGTGGGTGGTTCTACAATGCCAAAGTATCTGGTGACTGCTTTCCAGGTCAGTCACGAGGATTTATTATTGCATTATTGACATAAAACTTTGAGAAAAAGGGCAATATTTAAGTGGATGATTACAGCTGCATGCAACTCTCAAAAGAGGTTTCAATAAAAGTAATAAAAGAACTCATCAACATTCAAGATATTTTCATACCTAAAACTGGTGTTAGTAAGCAATCAAAGAAATCGATTTTCAAGCCATTCAGTTCTGTTCATTTCCCTGCTCCTGAGAGAACCAAAGAAATTACCCTTGCAGATATAAACAGGTATGTACTTTTATTATACACCAAAAAAACCCAGAATTGTTTCATTGATACCTGGTACCTGAGTGATGATCATAATGACAGTATGAAAATAATTGCAAGCAACCTTACCCAAGCTTGAATTCTAGATCATTTATATAAGATGTAAGTTTCTGTCATTATCAAGTTTTGCACACAAGTAACATTATTTTAAGTGAAACAGTTTCAAAATCAAATATCTGTTTAATGCATCGTGCTTCACCTCCCATGTGGCATATTTTTGTTGACTATAATTAATGTGCACATGGCATAATTACAACCAAAATTTAAAAACCTGGTGTTAGAGAAGATCTCTGCTGGGAAGCCACTGAGAGCAGGTACGAACATACTGCAGAGGAGGCTGAGTGCCTCATTCCAAGGACCACACACAGGGTGAAATCCAGGAGAAATGCTTGGGGAAGTGCAAAATTACATACTAGAGAAAGGGTAGACGTTTAAAGGGTGTATCACAGAATGGTTGAGGCTGGAAGGACCTTCTACAGCACATCTTTTCCGAACCCCCTTCTCAACAGAGCCACCTGGAGCAGCTTTTGAGTATCTCCAAGGATATAGAGTCCACAGCTGCCCTGGGCAAACTGTGCCAGTGCCTTGCAGTAAAGAAAGTTTTTCCCCATATTCAGACAATGTAGTTATATGATGTATTTTATCTAGCAGCAAAACTGGATAAAGATGTTTCCATACACAAGTCCCTCCCCAATGTATCCATCTTTTTCTCCATCCAAGCTCTTCAGATCCCTGTTCTCCATAGGGTCCAGGTTTTTTGTACAAAGCTGCATTATGTAGCAAATTGCTGAATTGATCCAATTTGGAAAAACTACAAAGAGTCCACAGCTGCCGGGAAAACAAAACAAAACAAAAAAAAAACCAAAACAAAACAAAAAAACCCCACAAGATTTTCTTCCTCTTCTTTCTTTCTTGCTTCTTTTGATTTTATTTTTTATTTTCTTGTTCGTAAACCCAGGCGTCACTGGGTTTACATCACCCACCTGCATACAGTGGTAGGGCAGCAGGGACATCGGACAGGACTTTCAAAGGCAGCTTCATCCCACATTGTGTAGCACCCTCTGTACTGTTGTTTCAAGTTGGGCTCCCCAGGAGTGGTATTTTGTGGGTATGCAAATTAACACCAAAGTCTAAACTGGGCACAACACTTGCACTGAGCAGAGAAAATGTGCAGGATATAGCAACCCGCCAACTCTGCTCCTGAATACAGGCCATCCCTGGAGATACAGGCAAGCAACACGGCTGTGGCGGGACCTGATAGCAGCCTTCCAGTATCTGAAGGAAGCCTACAAGAGAGCTGGAGAGGAACTCTGCCAGGAAGTGTAGTGATAGGACAAGAGGTAATGGTTTTAAATTGGAAGAGGGGAGATTGAGATTAGATAGTAGAAAGGAATTCTTTCCTGTGAGGGTGGTGAGGCACTGGAACAGGTTGCCCAGAGAAGCTGTGGATGCCCCATCCCTGGAAGTGTTCAAAGCCAGGCTGGATGGGGCTTGGAGCAACCTGGTCTGGTGGGAGGTGTGCCTGTCCATGGCAGGGGGGTTGGAATTAGATGATCTTTGAGGTCCCTTCCAACTCTAACCATTCTATGATTCTAAGTAACATGACAGCCTCAGCTGGCACGGAACCCAACAGAGCCAGGGAGTTAATAGATGACAAGGCAGCAGCCCTCTATTTGTTTCTTCTTTTCCATGTACAAGTGTGAAAGCAGATACAGTCCAGTATTTCAGGGATGGTTTATGGCCATACTGCACATCATGCTGAAGGAGAGAGCCAGGGAGGGGCAGGGTGGGGGCAGGAATCTTTATATAGAACTGAGAGCAGTAATTCAGCTGCTGACAGTCACATGAATGCAGCCCTGCTGAACGCAAACAGTATCTCTCTCTGGTGTTATGCTATTAGGCAGATAAGGCTCCACTTTGGATTTGAAAGACTTAAACTGACAAACGGTCTCGTTTTTCTTCACCCTGCTAAGCGTGGCACAGGGCAGGAGGAATCTCGGCACTTCCCACTGGCTGCAGAACAGGTGTACTCATAAATATGCAAAGATGATTTCAAGATATAGTTTCTAATCCATGCTTTACGCCTGAACAATTTAAATGGCTTTCATCATGTAGACAGCCTTGCTGGCTCTTTGCAAGCAGTTCCTTTATCATTTTAGGCTCCATAAACTCTTTTTTTTGTTTAGTGTAGGTTTCACGTGAATTCAAAAAATAAAAACAAAAAACACCCAACCACAATGAATGAGGGTATTATTAGAAAATAAATGTCATGACTTATCTCCAGATCAGATTTCAAGACATTTAAGATGCTTGTCTCTCCATAAATACCTCACACCTCATGGAGAATATCCTAATCTAGCTCTAAGCAAACACAATAAAGGAGAAGCAAACAGTAATAACCAAAGAAGCAAACATCAAGCATGATTAGCAGAACGCATATACCTCTTGCTAGTGTCTCTGCAGCCTTTGAGTTTCAGTAGTTCCCAAGTTCCTTTCTCCAAGACAAAAGCTTGTTTAAATCAGCTTAAGAATACAGAATCTCAGTTTTCAGCTCTTTGGTCCTGACATGTCTCAGGAGCACTCTTTAACATGTGAAAAAAAGAAGCTATTGCTAAAGGGGGCATCATGTGAATTATCTACATTTTGATCCTGCAGCAAGTCTGCTGTTTAAGAGATCTGGTAGAAAGACAGATGACCAAGAAACAGAAATACATGGGGCAGGATGGAGGACTGACCCCAGCCCACCATACCAGGGTCAGATGCCTCTGGAGAGAAGCCCCAAAGGTCAGAGTTTACAATGAAACAACGGGGAAAAGAGAGTGAGAGAGGTGAGGAGAAGTAAAAAATGAAAGCAACAGGAACAAAGGCTAGCTTTCTCCTTCTCTGTCACATAGACAGAGGTGATACCAACCATGAGTTACCTTTCACAAGGGACTAGAAATGCTACAAAGCTTTTCTGACCACTAATTGCTTCCAGCAAATTGGTAACAGCTTCTCTAAATATGGACCAGTTTCCCAGTCCTGAACTGGGTCTGTGCCTTTCCACTGGGAGCACATCTTCACATGTTGCTCCATGCACGTAAAGGTTCTGTCTGAAATACAAAATGTTCTCTTAGTACCAGCAATGACGAGACAAAGAAAACAAGAAGAAAAAGTATCTTCTACCATACACTCTGGCACAGATCCTTAAATATCACAGACTGTTTCTGACTATTCACAGGCATAGCTTTAAGTGGAATTAGACCCAGTAGTCCTGATGCCAACATAGTTTTTGCCATTTATTTTTAGGTGAACAGGACATCATCCTGAGTGAAAAAATAAATGCAAGAGTATATTTTGGCAAAACTTACACACCCTCCTTATCTAAGCCCCTGGAAATGAAGCTTCAGGTTTTACATTTAGAGACTTCAATCATCCCCTTGACTGTAGCTTTTATTGCAATTTTATTGTAATTCCTACTGTACACTCACAGGAGCCCAGCTCCGGCAGGTGTGGCTGCTTCATTGTCCTTGCTGGGCTCAGGGCGGGAACACAGAAACCCATGAGTGGGGGTGATACAGTTCACAAATCATACAATATTTTCAAAAGGAGCCTGGAGAAAAACAGATGCCACGGTACACCAAGAAGGATATGGTTACTTGGATGTTCTCTTCTCCCCCTCTTAATCCTAACATACCCATGTGAGCAATTTTTGATGAAGAAGCATACGTAACATGTTTATTTTTACTTAAATAAGACATTTAGGTAGCATTTACCAGCTACCACTTTCAAACTATTACTTTACACAAAGCCTCTACTAGGAAAACAATCCTGTATCTAGGGAGAAGTCAGGGGAGATTTATTTGGGTACCTGAGTTAGAGCAGATTTATGACACAAGTAAAAAGACTGTGTAAAATTCAGATCACGAAGCTCTTCATGTTAAAAAAGCCAACTCTAAATAAGAGTTGGATTCTTTCTTTCCAATTTCAGTCTAACAGAGTCCTACATACTCGATTTGCTTGAGTCCTAAAAAAGTACTGAGGAACAAGCTGGCAGACAGAGCCTGGAGTTATTTCTAGTATATCCTGAAGCAGAATGGCTCATAAAGGAAGTTAAATCTGAAACTACATTTATTATTTACCAGAAGTAACCAATTACAATCACGAACAGTCAAAGTCCATTTGAACCAATTTGACATTTTGAATGATGTGCAATAGACCTAACACTGCAGGTGATATTTTCCTATCAAAATAGACAGAAAAGCATTCTGCGGGTCAGCCAAAGCCAGAGCACCACCTAGGAATGACAAACAGCATTAGACAGCAGGAGGACTTCAGACTGAAATTCCTTAAGCTTCTGAGACATTGTGGTCTTTGGGACAGAAAAGAGCCCAGCATATTTCCTGAACAGTATGAAGAGCTGGTGCATGAAACAGCCAAGATTCCTTCTAGAGAGACAGAGAAAAGACAAGACAGAGCACAGACTTCATATACATGTGGTTCTAAGAGTGTACTATGCAGGGAAAACTGCTAGCACTAGGTTACCAGAAGTTACCAGGTGTCTTTAAAAGGTCCAGTAGTCAGAAATGAAATCTAACATCACTTCTGCCTCAAGGCATCCTCCACACAGCTTCTTCACTTTTCCACAAGGTGACCCCAGTCACCTCGCTCAGCTACATGGCATCTTTTGTGGAACAAGAAACAGGCAGGACACTGACCTTCAGAGCTAAGGAAGAAATATCGGACTTGCCAGGAGCCCTCATCTTCCTCAGAAGTACTATCAGCAGACAATACCAGTCAAGGCATCATAGTCCTCAAGAAGAAAAACAGTGTCAGAGCTAAGCAGATGGAAATACCTTACTTCTCCCATGGCAGACAAAGGAACATATTCTCCCTGCGCTTCACTATGCTCCAGAAGTGGGTGCCTCTGGAGGTCAAAGACACCAGCTTTGTGAAATTTCCAATAAACAAACCAGTTTTCACAGACCTTCTGATGGCAGCTCAAAGGCATAAAGATGCTTCCACTGCTCCTACACCCTTCACCTATCACCAGGATGCAAACAGCAAGCCCAAGTCACCACGACAGGCCATCAAAGCAAAAGCAAAGGCATCAGAGCAAGAACAGCCATCCTGATGAAACCTTCTGATCGGTTTGCCTTCAAAGTAGGAAGAGGCTTCTCATTAGCTGCAACTTACACTGAAAAAGCATGGATTCAAGGTATGGAATTACATAAAATAATAAAAAATTCAAAAAACTCCAAAGGAGAAGGAAAGAAATAATATTCACGATCTGTTAACTCAATATATACACTATGATATATATCTGCTGTATCAAACTAAAAGGGAAATACACAGCTAAAGCAGGAAAATAATATACTAGCTGCCTTTACTGCAACTCATTTCTTTGTTGAGTACAGACCTCACCTCCGTGAAGTATCAGGAAACAGGATGTAGTAAAGATAAATCCTCAGAGGAAGTGTGTGCTTTCTTATTCTTTATCCAAATGACTAAAAGGGACAATACCTTTATGAACAAGCCAATGATCAAGCTACATAAAATAAATTTTAAGGGACCTTTTAAAAATGTTATTGTTCTGCCACTTCATGCTTATATAGAAGTCCCCTGAGCTACAGGTAAATATGAGTAGTCAATATTTAAGCAAGTATTATCAGAGCACCTGCATTTGATATCCTTTCAAACTATAATGTATGCACATCTTACAGTGTTCAATATTGATTTAAAACAAATTACTGCTGCAAGTAAATGTCAAGTCATCACGAGTAAACTACTGAAAACATACTAAACCTGAAATTCTCAACTGTTACAGTGTTTTTTGAAGTTACCAGGAAAATACATAACATAATATTGGACTAAAACATTTGGACTAAAACATTTATAAAATGTCACTAAAAAAGTACTCACCTCACTTCCGGTATATTTCTGGTCAAGAGTGGATCAGTGGTTTACTTATCTATCTAAACACTCAAACTTCTTACATTCAATATTTTTTAGAAAGGAGCCTCCTGTCAAGTCTACTAGTGGGTTGGTTTTTTGTTTTGTTTTGTTTTTTTTTAAGAAAGCTGTTGAGTCTTCTGTGCAAGTCTTCCAGTGTTTTTCTAGCCTTAACAAAGTTTTCTGTCTTGTTTCCAACTTGAATTTGTCCAATTTCCATTCCTAGGAGTTGGACCTTCTCATGTTTTTGACTGCTAACATAAGTAACTTCACACTATGAGGAAATACTCCGTCCTTCTCAAAACAAGGTTTGCCAAACAATCAAAATAAACTCCCCAGCTTTCTCCTGGTTAACAAAGTTTCTCAGGACTGTTCTAACCTCCATCATCCATGTCTCTGCTCTTGGGCACTCTTCAAGACCTCTTCTGAACTGTTTTGTCAAATTCTCCCAAGTCTGTGGTATGGATACTCATATGACTAAAGTCAGAGTTTGGAAGAGACAGATAAAACCTTGTGACTGGAACGTGTCAAATACTTTAGCAGCATAAAAGTCATAAACATAAAAGGTAAGACTTTTTTTCTTTCCATAATCATCAAAAAACAAACAAAAAATCCATGAAATTTAATTCCTACTAGTTGCTGCTTAACACAAAAAACCAACTTTCTCCATTACAACATGGACCTGATTAAAAGTAGAGCCATTCAGAAGCATTGCCAACCTGTTATTTTCCCTCTTAATGGTAAAAATCACTCCCCAAGCCAACAGTATTTTTTTTATTTTTCCCTTGCAAAAGTTAACCCCTCACTTCACAACACTTAGAAAAACTCACATCATCTTCTAAACAACGTATTCATTTTTTTAGACTGAAAAATACGGCAAACGAAACTCAGTTCTTTCAGCAAATTCAGGAGAGGGGTCTGCCATTGTCATCATTTAGGGAAAAACAGGGGTGTTTCTGCATTTTGCTGTTTCACTAGATAACTGTTGTTTGTTCATCCTCAGGCATCTGTCAAAGAAGTCCAGCATTTGAAACAGTTTCCTATTAAGATTCTTTAGCAAAGTTGAACTGTTTGCATGTCACCACAATGCCATGATTTCATTTGTTCAGGCATTCATCAAAAATTCTTATCCTATTATCCTTGTTGAAAGAAATGTTATTCAAATAAGAGAGGTACGGCATGCAAAATTCTAGATTTTCCTCATTCTCCTTGCAATTATAACAATGAAAAATAGGAGTTAATATGACTAAGGGTATCCCCTCAAAGAGAAGAAAAAAAAAAGGTAAAGTTTCATTATTTGACGTGACCTTGAGGCACGTAGCTGTACGAGACACTATGAGAATACGGATTTTGGAAGGAAACTTTCTGTATAATTTCAGAACTGTTCCGTAATGAGATATTAAATTCCCAAAGACCAATTTGGTGTATTTTCTCATTAAACAGTAATTGATGCAACAGCCCTGTAATCATCCAGCTAATATTGCGTAAGTCTATTTAGAGGGGCCACACAGAGAGGACAGTCCAGGCCTGCTTTCTGTGAGGAGATTGTTGCTAGGGTCTCTTTATTTTGCCAGGCTGTTTATGGACACACAGACATCCACACACTAGGAAAAAGACTGTCAGCACACTTCATTTGGGTCTCTAAGCCAACCAAAAGTCTCTCAAGTTTTGCGAGTATAGGCAGACTTTCAGCCACCAGCCAACCAGTGAAAGAGAAGGCTCCATCACTTACGCTTCACTGTTTGCCACAGAGCTCATTAAGAAACATTTTCCTGGTCTGTGAACAGCTCCTACCAGATCTTTTTTTTTTTTTTTTTGGTATTTTAATCTTACATACAGATCAAGTGAAGAATTGAATGAAAAAATTGCAGGTGTCATGGTTAGTGTGGAAGTACAGTTTCTGGATCTGGAGAGCAACAGGACCAAACACAGGTCATAATACCAATTTTTACTTCTATGTAAGCAGACAACATTTGAAGAATCCCTTCTTCCTCTCAGCTGCCACCATTCTGCAGACCCAGCCATACACACAAAAGCGAACACCGCCTCAAGCACCCTAAAATATGGGTCCACTAATGGTTCAGTTCAGTTTTTGGAAATCAAACAGCCCCTTTAAAAGAAAGTATAAGAAACACTTCCTCCCCTCCCAAATTACGAGAATACTTTGTAAGAATTCTCTCTTTCCCTAGTCATCTAACTATTTAACACGATGCTCTTCAGAAGGGGTCATGGAGACAAGACATTATGTACTTTCCAACATTAACATCGGCTGTAAAATGATGTGACAATTATCCACACCCCAACACTTGCTGCTGCTCTGAGCACTGCAGGTTCTGTGCCAAACAGACTATGCCGACCCAACTGCCACCAACCAGCAGCCCACTCTCTTCTCAGAAAAGGGACTACAAGGAGCACCATGACATGCCTTTGGCCAACCCCGAGAACTCTGCACAGGCTGCTCTGGTAGGACTCCACAAGGCTTTAGGGCAGCTGATGACTATTCTATGGCCAGAGGCTCCAGCCAAAATCACGGCCATGGTCTTCCCAGCATCTGTATCAAGCTGAATTGCTTTCCGTATTCCTATTCCTGTATTTGCTGCTTTACTGCAGGAAACCATGATGTCCCCAGAATGTCTTAGAATTATAGTTAATCTTAGAGATAAGCAATACTGGCTAGAAATTAGAAGCCCGAGGTAAGATTATTGGGAAAAAAAAAAAATTTGATTGATTTACACAGGCCTAAAATGAGCAATTCGCTCATGCATTCCGCCAAGTGGAGTTAAATGAAACCAGCTCCAGATTTTTAGTGTATGTTTACCCAAGTAATAGAAAGGAAGACTAGAAACAGAATCATAGGATGGTTAGAATCATTGAATTCCATTGCCCCTGCCATGGACAGGGACACCTCCCACAGAACCAGGCTGCTCAAAGCCCCATCCAGCCTGGTCTTAAACACTTCCAGGGATGGGGCATCCACAGCTTCTCTGGGCAACCTGTTCCAGTGCCTCACCACCCTCACAGGAAAGAATTTCTTCCTAATATCTAATCTAAATTTCACCTCTTCCAGTTTAAAACCACTACCACTTGTCCTATTGCTAAATAACCCTGCAGAGAGCAATCCTGTTTTGGAAATGCCCCCCACAGTCCCATGGTCAAGGAGAGAATCGTGGTCCATTGCTAATGAGCAGAAAAGGCTCTTAACAAGCCAGGGAAAGTCTGCTGCACCCAGACCCTGCAGCTCACTGCAAGGAGGTTCTCAAGAAAAAAGGGGAAAAAAAGAGGAGGCGGGGGAGGAGAGAAAGCAGAATAGGATCATGAGGAGTTTGGCAAAAATGAAGCTCACCCACGAGGAAGGTAGGGGAATATACATGCATAATTTTACACGGATTAAGAGTTTGTGTCAAATCTGTGATGTGCTGTGGTGAATTCTTATACTGCAGTGAGTCATATTGTCTGACAGTTGCCGGGGAATTAAAGCAGTTATTTTTAAAAAATTATACGTCCTGCTTGACGCGTTATACAAATAGCCTCTTAAAAAATTAAAATGCAGTCAATGCATTTTTAAGTATAGAAGAGCTATGGTACATTTAGGATTCTCTGTACCACACCACAAACATCCATTCTGAGCTATGAAAACCTAAAGGAGTCTATTGATGTCCCTTCAGAGAAACATTGATCTTTCTGCTGCTCCCAATTCAAATTCTGCATCAAAAATGAGTTCATTATATCTGCCTTCTATACAGCGTGAAAATATTTTTCCCCAAGAAAAATTAAACACAAAGGAAAGAGGTGTGCTAAATCTGAGTTCCTTGGACACCAAAGGATGTTTGGTTTGCAACAATAAAGACCACACGAATCAAAACGACAGCATTCCCCACATAATGGAACAGCAACGGCAGGTCAATACCCTTGTAGAAAAAAGCAGATGTTGACTCACACCCATAGATGCAGGTCACGCTGGTGGCTTGGCCAGGGAGGATCACCCAGACCTACCTTGAAGCTGGAAAGGACACCTCCTCCCAATGCCTGTTCTCCTTACAAATTCATTACTTACTCCCTGGTTTTGCCTATAAAACTGACACCCCACTGGCAATTTTCACACATCCTTGGGAGAAGCTTTTGGAGTGTGCCTGTTGCATAATACAGCAAAGATCATCTGAATGAACTATTAAGTGTAACCCTTGGGCAACAATGCTGCTCAGCATCAGCTGGCAATAAAGGTATATTTACAGCATGCCTTCAGGACAGCTGTTCTGGGAACATCCTGGAGATTTGCATAGGCTGTTTTACAAGGCATTACAATGTACTGCAACTGAATGAGTGGCAGAGAATCCTTCTGACACCCATTAAAAAGCCCTTAAGTCCAAATAGGACAGTAAAGTGCAGTAGGCAGATATTTAATAAATAATAATAATAATAATAATAAAAAAAACAACATCTAATTCCAGCACCTTAAAATGTAAACGGTTATTAAGTTGTGAGTGAATTTAAACTGGTTTTAAAATAATCACATCACTGTCTCTCTCCAACTTGAGCACCATCCAAGAAACAAAAAAAGCCGATGAGGGTAGCTTCATCTTACAAAGAAAGAAAAGTTTCCCTTGCCAACGCTGTTGATTTTATCATAATTCCCCTGGTATTCGGTGTATTTTCTTAAATCTTGTAGGTAACTTCAGTGAAAATTTCAGCTTTATGCATTTTGAGTAAATTAGTCCTCTCTTTGCCAGGAAAGCCAAATGTACCCTAACGGTTCAAAAAACAAGAAGCAAATGTGAGTATTGAATTTCTTAGTTCTTTTCTCACCTAAGCTCGGAAAGTATTAACACTTTGTCACTGCACAGGTGATACCCACTTGCTAAGCAGACCCCTATCTCTGAAGGAGTGAATTAAAAAGATGACTTTGCATCCCAAATCACAGAGGTGTGGTAGTTATTGAAATTTTCACACTTTGAAAGCTCTCCACAGGTGAAGAGTCAGCTGGCAAATGTTATGGAGATATGATAACTCGAGGAGCTAACTACAGTTCTCTGGCCCCAACCCAGTGACTACATGTAGACAACAGAAGACAGAACTTATACCTAATAAAACAATAAACTTGGTCAAATGATGACCCAATCAACCCAAACAATATTAGCAAATATAATCAAGTCAGTGGGTACAATGAAAGCTGAGGACCAAATTAATTAGCTGAGAGTGTGTCCAGTGCCTTTGGGAATAAGTAACCACTCACTAAAGGTCTGCTGACACTTTTTTCAAAGGACTCTTTGGAGAAAAAATCAGACTTTGGAAAAAAAAACAAACCAAAAACCAAAAACCAACCAACCAAACAAAAAAAAAAACACCAAAGAACTGCTATGTCTCATATGTTTAAAATGGAAGAGGGCTAAAACTATAGTATGGAATATAGGAAGAATAGTTTCTGAACAGGATGGTTTTCACATTTTCCATGTGTAATCTGTGGTTCTTTAAGTGTTTCTGCTATGCTATCTGACACTGGGATAAAATACTGGAAGCACCACAGAGCATCTTTTCCCAATTAATTTTGGTTCAGGAAGTAATTGGAAGGGCAATATAACCTTGTACACCCTTAAACTGAAGGCAAAATGAGAACATTATTTGGGGGACTTTTTTATTTTTTAATTCTTAATTGTTTTTAAGAATTGAAGGGTCATAAAATTACATTTTTTTTAATAAGACAGCACATTTCAGGACTCATGGTTTTATTAAATCGGTTATTCAGTTAACAACCCCCAAGCTATTCTAAAAAACAAGATGATTCATCTATTTCCACCCAGTACAATTTTATACATCGTTAGAAAACTAAACCCTCGTAAAATTCTAAGCAGCCCTAAAGAACAACTACTGCAGAGTGACATGTTGATTGCATCAGCCTAGAAGGGCTACAGTTTTGAGCAATGCAAGCCTTAGTACACTCAGTGGAAACTACTACAGAGCGCCAAAGAACATGTAAGTAAGATGCCAGCATCAGGCACATTCACTCAAAGACAGCACAACGAATGTCTTCAGAATATCTGGTGGGATAAGGATGATTACACAACCTCTAATACTCATAAAATTTAAAACTGCTGCTGCACCTCTGGTGTTCTGAGAAACACAGGAGTGTTTTTCTCCCTCCCAACATGACAACACTGTCAAGAAGCATGCCATTGATGTCTTAAGTTGAACACTACATTACGTGCCACCACATCAATGTGAAGATCACTCACCAGAGTGCTGGACCACCTCCATCACCCACTCCCTGTGCAGGGCAGTCACCAGCACACAGGCGCTGAGGACACTGCTAAGCACTTCCAACTGACTGCTCTTCACCTTCTAAATCATAATAATGAAACTACCTGAATTTGCATCCATAGTACCTTTTAAATAGCTATGTTTAAAACAAAAAAGCCCATCCAGACCACAACAAAGAGGAGGTAGAAGGCATGTGGCTTGCCCGCAATAACCAAAGGGCGAGGATTGCCACAGAGACGATCTCAGCAGAACACCAAGTAAACACCAAGTTCCTGACAAACTGCTCTTCCCTCTCAACAAAGGAGCAGGTTGCAAAAAACAAAACAAAACACAACAAGGCATTTTGCCCTATCATCTAAAGAAGCGTGTGCTACCTGTGCAGCAGCCGCTTCCTGAGGTTCTCCTGCCAGCATCCCTGCTGCTGGCCAGGCTATGCCTACCGCACAGCTGAGCCAGGAATTTGGGATCTGGCTACAAGGGGAGGGGAAAAACTCCACGGCCAAATTTAAATGTAGGATGACTACTAGTGAAGATTGTAATTACAAGATCTGCAGAGTGCCTGCTGTGCTAGTGACACAGCTCTCTGGTCACAGGCACACCAGCTATTTCATGTCGGGTTTTCAGCTGCACTGCGTGGGTAGGACCTGTGCTATCACATGAGACACCTCCAAGAGCTAGGAAGGAGACAGCTTCAGCTCACAGCCAAGAAACTATCTCACAATAATCCTGCCGGTGGCTCCTCTCTTTTCCACAAAGCAGCTTTCTTTCAGAAGCTGTTCCCATAGCTGCACTGTCCGTAACAGGTTTTGGCACCGGAGAACTGGGTTGCTTGGGTACCAGCTGCAGCTGTAAGACTCACAGCATTCAGCAGCTCCAGAACTGAAAAACTCACACTCACAAACCACACATCAAACCGACGCAGGCATCCAGCATTTCAAAAACATTTTTCCTAGCAAGTCTGACTTGGGAAAGCTCTTTAAAAAGGGGCACAATTCGCTCAGTTCCCAGTGTTATCAATAAGACCCAAATTCATGTTTAAGCATGTGATTGTCTACTGCCTTCAACAGTTTCCTGCTCCACAAAGGCAGCAGAGGACACCCTAACACGTCACGAGCTGAACACATGTTAAACCCTCAAGTCTTGTCAATATTTATGTAGATGCAGAACATTATCACAGTGAGTTTACTCCACTGAAGCCAGTGGACTGGCTCATAATGGTCAAACTAAGCACATAAAATGTAAAATGCTGCACACTCACACCATAAAGATGCACAAAGTTGCCTTGAAAACCATTTAACTCAGAGTTAGGCATGGCCAGAGTATGACCAGTCTTCTACAGCACAACAAAATTGTACAAATTATCGATCCCACTGTCTGTGGGGATTAGTTTTGGGAAAAGGCCAGGAGCTGCAACACAGGTGCCTAAAGGTAGGAGGCTTTAAGCAGAGAATTATTTCATTTTCTCAGGCACTGAACACTGTAACGGACTTGACAAAGAGCACATCAAGAGCAGCTTGGGGGAAGACACTGTAAATGGAATGCAACCCTTTCTCCACCCGCTTCCCAACTCCAACCAATCTTCATTGAGGCTGCTACAGTCAGAAAACACAAGCCATCCCATCTACTGGGTGTAACGTCAGTAGCAGAGAAGGAAAGCAATTGCCAGTGGGTTAAATTCATTCCAGCTCTAGCTGTGGGGAAGTTACAGCAGTGCAGATACAGATGTCCAACTGCAAACCATATCCCACATCCTCAGAGCCTTCTTGGGTTATGCTTACAGCGACAGAAAACTGCACCGTAAAACTGTGTTACAACTTCAGCACACCAAGTTAGCATATTTCCTAGTGAAGGTCTACGTCAGTTTGATTTTGGTCTTCTGCAATCATTTACTAACACTGCTGTTTCAATGAGCGTCTCAGTGGCGCGTAGACAACGATGTGATACACACCAGGAAGCATTTTCTGCGTAAAGCGAGGACAGTTACGTTCACCATGATATAAACAGTCCTTCCTCCCACCCTCACCGCCGCAGGTAAGGGCCAATGGACGGGCAGTGCATCACGGAAAGGCAATATTGCATTTAACTCCCCTGATTTCAGGTTTTCGGGGCAGGCTCGGGGCGGGGGGAGGCACAGAAATGAGCCACAAGAGACCCCGGTAGCTCGTTCTCCTCTTCACCCTCAAAGCGTTAAAAGGAAAATACAATGTCAACATCAGCTCCTCCCTGCTGATGAAACTGGCTTGAGCACATTTTACTTTCTGGCTCGGAGCCCTTACAAACCGTTACAAAAAGAGAGAAAGACAGACAGACAGCTCAATACAATGTATCGACCGCTTCCAATAACTAATTGGGGACAAGCTGGGCGATTTGCCCCTACCGTTAAGTGCTGTAGCCCCTCGGTGGTCAATGAAAACCCTGATATATGGAAGGGGGGCTAAAAAAAAAACAAAAAACAAACCCAAACCAAAGCACACAAACCAAAACGGGGGGCAGCTAACAGCAGATCTGCATTTCAGGGAAGCGCCTACCCTAGCAGCAGTATATATAAATACTCCCTACTCTTCCTCCGGGAGGAAGAGGTAATATTTGATACGCTGGAGCCGTCTCCAAGGCTGATGGCACCCCGGGCGCTCGGTCCCCGATCCCGCCGGGCTGTCACCGCCGCCAGCCCCCCGCTCCCCCGCCCGAGCGGGGACACACGCTCCGCGGCGAGATGCGGGAACCGGAGCAGCATCCCGATCAACCACGCCAAGAAGACCGCCACGAGCTTCCAATTACACGTTAAAAAAAAATTAATAATTTTATACAGATACACATATCATATATATCCCGCAATAATAAAATACATTTTAAAATTGTTTTCTCTACGCGACCTCGCTAATATTGTCCCAAACGACCCCACCGTGGGGCATTTTGTTGCCTCCCGCACACGCGTGGCGCGGACCCCGCGGCGTGTCTCTGCACGCAGGTTACGAGCCCGATTTCCGCGGGGGGTTGCGATTACCCCTGCAGGGCGGGAGACCCCTAACCAAGCATCCATCCCAGCGGATTTTCCCGACCCTCCCCAGCCCCACATGGCGCAAGGCAGAGGCTGCCGGAGCCCCC
>VXBW01007314.1:80102-167959 GCA_013400375.1 Thinocorus orbignyianus | reverse complement strand
TCCGCGGGCGCGCAGCGGGGCCGCGCCCCCTGCAGACCCCGCTCCAGCACCGGGGCTGCCTGCGGGGATGAAGGGCCTTATCGGCCTTTTATCCCAGCAGCCGGCACTGGGAGCAGGTCTCCTGACCCCCCCTCAGCCCCTAAGGAGTGATGTGCCCAAGGCCAAGCGGTGGTTCAGCCCCACAAGGATGAGCACGCTCCCAACACTCCTTCCCCGCTTACAGCCCACCCCTGTTCTCGCCCATACTCACTGCATTCGGCCAGTGGTGGACTTGGCAGCACTGGGGTAACAGCTGGAATCTATGATCCAGGGTCTAACCATCAAAATATCTAGGGTCTTTTCCAACCTGAATGATTCTATTCTATTCTATTCTATTCTATTCCATTCTATTCTATTCTAGGCAATGCTATTTGCCCAGAGAAGTTGTGGATGCCCCATCCCTGGAAGTGTTCAAGGCCAGGCTGGATGGGGCTTTGAGCAACCTGCTCTAGTGAGAGGTGTCCTTGCCCAGGGCAGGGATGTTGGAACTTGATGATCTTTAAGGTCCCTTCCAATTCTAACTATTCTATGATTCTATCCCATTCCATTCCATTCCAAACAAGCCATGGCAATTCTGGTATGCATAGCCCCCAAGCCCTAGCTGCGTGCTTCCATGAAAGAGTGGCATCATCTTAACATAATGGAGAAGGACAGAACTAACACCATGGTGTGTCCATGCTCAGCACCAGCCTGTACCAACTGACACCAAGCCCCTGTCTGCAGAACGTGGTAAAAAGGACTGAGCCAACAGTACTCCTAGTTACACCACCCCAACATAAGAAGGAACTGTTTTGAAAACTTTCAATAAAAATCTTTCAGATCAACAAATATATTTCAGAAGAAACATCTTCTTTTCTGTCTCTTTCGCCCTGTATATATTTTCTTTTCTTCCTTTTTATTTGTTTGGGTTGGGCTGGGTTTTGGTGGTGGTGGGTTTTTTTGAATCTCTCACAAGAAGGAAAGAGCAGGATAGTACAGTACCTATCATTTCAAACATCCTTGGGAGTCCCAATAGTAGAACAGATCTTAGTGGGACACAACTTCAGCAGAAAAAAAAATCATCCCCAGGCCAACCTTGGCTTGTTTCAGTCAGTGGAAGAAAAGCAAGGATGTAGGAGTTTCTTCAAAAGATAAAGCTTAGGCTGTGACTATACTAAACAACGTAATTTTTTAATATGTTGTGGAACAAAACCAAATTACATCATATTACCAGCTGTGCTGACCTGGCGTCAACACTGATTTCTGTGGCGTGTGTAGGGCTGGTGGTTTCTCCTGTTTTCACTGGTTACCAGCCCCAGACGCGGGAGAGCCATTTACACCCAGATTGTGGCCGATGCCAGCATCACTTCAGCCAGACCAGTGGCAGAACTGGTTGGGATACTTCAGCGAGGTTGTCTGCTGTAAACAAAGCTCAAACATGCAAAGTCTCTTATTTTTGTGGTGCTACTATTCGTTTTATTGTCATGTATGTTGATTTCTAGTAACTACTCTTGGGCTACTCTTCAGTGCACCACGAGATGGGAGCCATCTGGTAGCCCTTTCTTTAGCAGGACCATTACTTATTAGCAGCATGGCCAAACGCACACTATCTAGGGCTACACAAATTCCTCCTCCCTGCCCCTGTATTGTGCAGGGGTAAGATTTTTACCTTTTGTTAAAGACAGTGTGTTTTCAAAAAAGATATTAAAAAAATATTGTCCAGGTCTTTCTCGTTCACTACATCAAGACCTAAACAATGAAAAGCAATTAAATCCAAAGATGCTCCAGGGTTCCTACCTGAGAATTCGAGTTTTGTTTGTTTGTTGTTTTATGTGGGATGAAATAAGCTGAAAGTATCAGCCTTCTGCAGGAGCAGCTTTTTCAAGTGTGATAGAGGCAGCCAAGAGGGAGACAAGAGAAGGCTTTGCGGTGATCCGCCTTCCTTCACTACTGCATATCTCCCAGTTGCACCTTTAATTCCCCACTCTTGATAGGAGCTGATAATTTTACTCTTTTCCCGATCATTACAAAATCCGTACCAGTGATGTTCACCCCACTTTCCAACTTTTTCCTTTTGGGAAGTTACATAAAGGGACCTGAAGGGAAATGTTTGAATATTAACGTCATTGTACTTGAAATTTTCTTGGTGCTCCCATGAGAAGCCCCACGTTTCAGGCATCGGGTGCTTTTAAAGGAAGAGCAATCACCTGGGGTTGGAACTCACCCAGCAGCAATGGAAACAGTGAATTTGGCAAACTCTCTGCTGGAGAGTGATGTGCTGGGTCCTGTGGAGGGAGTTTGAGGGGTGATGAGGTCCCTCTGGGCAGGCAGGTCCGTCCCAGCACCTGGGCCTGGGCACAGGCAAGGCCAAGCACTGTGGGGACCTTTATCTGGGGCTCCAACAGCCCTGGCACGGGGATGCTCCCAGGACAACTTCCCTTAGAAAGCCCATTTGTTCCCTTAGGGATGACCTCAAGATGAGAGATTTCTTACTGATGCAAATTATCAGGCTCTAGGAATGAAATCTCAGGCATAAAAATTTGCATGATGATTTTGATGACACGCTGTAATTCCAAGGAAAGAGGAACAAGCCAGGAGATTTGACCCACCTGGTCTTGATTCGTGGGATCCTATCAGATTTATAGATAAGAGGCTGCATCCTAATTTTCCTCTGCAATCAGAGGTAGAAAGATTCCTGACTCCAAGAAGAGCAGAGTACCTTTTGTATTTTGGATGCAGGGATTAATTAGCATGGTCAGGATTTGTAGAATGCTTTCCTATAAGACATGCTTTTTGACAGGCATGGTGATGGTTGCATGGCATAAGGTTTCATCTGCTTTCAACAGTGGAAACCAGTCAGTGATGCCTTTCCAACAGCGGTGCTGGTCAACACAGCTTACAAGTGACTTGTGCTTTTATTAAAATGATTTGGATTATTTACATGCAATGACCAATTTGACTGTGTACCTTCATGGAATAAAGGAAAAAAGTGTATTTTTATTTAACAATACTTATCGTAGTGGTCAAATCCTGCTGAAGACTATGCTCTGTACAGATGACCTTCTGGTGTTGTTAGATGAAACTTCAAAAGGACTACATAAAATTGACCTTAACTAGATAAAAAAAACCCAAACACTTTCCCAGCTCTCTCACATTAAAAGATGTGTCCAATTTTGCAGAGATTTAGCCCAAAGCCAGGTCTATACTAGAAAACGTTTCCAGAATCATAACTTTAGGAAGGGGTCAAGGTACTAAAGACATTTAGAAAAAAGAAAAAGCTCTTGTGTAGACATTGTTACCTTGACCTAAAACACATAAAATGGTATGTGTGTCTTCTGGACACCGTAATAAAAGCAGGAGGACCACATCTGTGAATGATTGGGTCAGCATATCTTCTGTCTGTGAGAGATGGGGCTCAGGATATGGCCAATGTAGCAAAAAATTCAAAAGCATGAAGCGTTCACAGAGAAAAAAAAAAAAAAAAGAAAAAAAAACCCAACAAAAATAATCAGTTGCCTGGAGGGACTGAGTTATAAGGAAAAATTGCAAGAGTCCTTGCTCATCTTGCTAAGCAACAGCAAGGGATGGCCCAGTGAGCTGCGCATGATTATTTGAAAGGTGGAAGCACCAGGGAAGTTGAAGGGGTGAAAAAAAGCGGGAAAAAGAGGATACGACTTTGAATAATCATATGGAAATAAAAAAGGGAGCTGAAACATGTATCAGGGAAAGCTTCCAAGGGATGAGTGGCATTAGGCTGCGGAAGAGGCTCTCAAAGGAAATGGTGGAATCCTCATAATTTGAAACATTAAAACCGGAGCAGACAAAGTGATCATGAATATGCTGTAGGAAGTAATCCTACTGTGGGATGGGATGAACATGCTTGTCTGGCATTGCTTATGTACTGCCTTTTTTTTTTTCCTGGCTGAACTCAATTTATTTTTCCCCCTTCATCTCTCCACTCCCACTCCCTCTATTTGCATCTGTCTGCTTGTGCCTCATACAAAGGACCTGAGATGTATTATTCTTTTACAGCATCTACCACAAGTGTGCCTGGATGGCTACCTGCTGCCATACCACAAATAGCAAAAAATAATTGATCAGATGCATTCATCAAGTTACCTGCAAATGACGTGCAAATAGTTCTGTAATTATTTCTAAGTTGATTTCTAATTTATTTTAATGCTTAAAAATTAGAGCCAATCTCATCTGCTAATTCCTAGGGGAGGGNTTTGATCCTTTCTTTCTTTCTTTTAATTCTTTTTTTAAAGAATAGAAGTTTTCTATCCTCTTTTTCCCTGTGTCGAAGGGAAGGGAAGGGAAGGGAAGGGAAGGGAAGGGAAGGGGAGGGAAAAGGACCTCTCAGCACTTCTCAGCTACGATATTCATTCTCTGTTGTGCCACCTGGGCAAGCACCAAGTTCCATTTCTCTGAGCAGTTTAGACACCTTAGATCCCTTTAAATACCGTGGGTATGTGATAGATGTGAATTGCTGTGTATTTTGGCATTTGTTTCTCTGCCTTAATACTTTGAAATAATGTAGACATCCTTCTTTTAATTCACTATGGGTTATGAAAATGAGTCCAAGGGAAGCCAAATGAATACTGTTGACAGACTGATCTACCTCAGCGTAGAGAAAAGTGATTGGGTAGCTGAGAGGAGCTATGACCTTCAGTCATTTTCTTCCTTAACGTCGTTGGCAGATGAGCTCTGGTAGTGGGGGAAATGAGAATTTCCTTTCCCTGCCTGTCCCTGTGCCAGAGCTTACTGGCCTCATAGCACAGCTGGCAGCAGGGATCATAAATTCATGCCTGAGCTCCTTCTGTACATAGTTTGGCATATTAGTTCATATGCTGATGAAACTGGATTTGAGCTAAGATGCATAAAAGGGAACTTTCTTGGCTAGAAGTGAGAGAGTACACAGGAAAGGAAGGAGAAGGAAACCTTGGGAAATGTAATTTCTATTAATATATCAGATATTTCTCTCTCCACTTTGCATTTCCATTGTTCTTAGAGGAAAAATTTGATGACTATCAGTTTAAAAGTCTTTTTTTTTTACAATTGTATCTTGTGCATTTCTATAATCTCCATACATCTTTCTTTTCGTTACAAGCAAAAATCTAGTAAAAAGCCTTTACTGGCACAGTTTAAATTAACTTTGGTTTGAAAGTTGGTCTTACGCAAGAAGTGTTTATTAGGCTCCTGCAGTCTGGCTAAGGCTGTTTACACACACAAAGAAGATCCTCTCCACTGCCCCATTTGAAGTGGGAATTGATAGCGCATTTCACAAGTTCAGAGAAACTGAGGGAACTGGTGTGTGAAGATAGGAAATGTCTCAATGTTCTGCTACAAGATCCCAACACATGCACACACACAGCTGGTCTCTTGCTGCACTATGCATCTTACAGGAATAATAGTTGTCTGCCCTTTCATCAGGGTTTGAAACTTCAGTGGCGCTTATAGCTTTCTCAAAAGTCAGCACTTTTTCTTCAGTGAAATGTCTTAAACTATACTTAGCAAATTTATCAACCTACTGAAATTAAAATATGAAATCAAATTCTGAGAGTAAATTTCTTGGAGTAAATTATTTTCCTTTTTTGTTGTTGTTTTCCTATAGTGTTTTGCTATGTTGTTTTTGGTTTGTTGTTTTTTTTTATAAAACATACAAGTATGGAAAAAGAACTCATAACTTTTAGTAGCGTGCTCTCCAGTTAATGCATTAGATCGTATTTCTTAGCAACAAAAAATCATATTGTTGCTTCAAGATGATGTCATACAAAGCTGTTGGCACATTGTAAAAGCAATATAAGTAATAATCTGTTACTTAATATTCATCTCTGTGATCCCCATCTTCCACCTTTCCTAAAAGCATTAAAACTGCAAAATGTCAATGCTCAATTAAGGTACAAAACTAACTTTTAATACCAGGAAACATCTTAAGAGTCTTTCTGCTACAACATGGATAAATTCCTCATTGGACATGCCTTAATATTTTCATGATTCACAGCAGATAGCATAAAATGTCCTTTACAAATATGAAATTCTTTGGCAAATAAGGAAAAAATGCTAAAATCTTTTATTACAAATAAAAAGGTATTTAAACTATTGAGGATTTTCCCCAATTTGCACTATCTGACATAGGTTAAATCTATTTAAGCTTGATTATTGTCACCCAAAGTTAGGATTAAGACTACCATCTGCATTCAAAACATTCCAATTTTGAATATTTTTGATGTTTTGAGATAGTCCTAGCAAAGCTTCATGCTTTCTTAAAGATAACCAAGGAGATGATAGGTCACTCTCTGTTAGTGCAGAGTAACATATATATCCAGAACACTGGAATAATTCTGTGATTCAAGGCATCAATGATCACAGAAAAAATCCTCTCAATATTCTTTTCATTGTTTTCCCAGATGACATGGGAGTTTCTTTACTGCTGGTCAGTCCTGGAGATTTTATGCCACCACAGTGAAGAATTTGCATTATCAATGACTCTTGCAAGCAAAACTAGTTCCTTGCCTGCCACATCCAAATGATCCATCTGAACAATAGTGGAAATATTCTGGAACATTTTCCCAGTGTCTGTGGCACCACCTTTTTTCTTACTTAGCAACCAAAAAAAGAAAAAAAAGCTTTAATTTTGTTCTGAGAAGCCGTGTTATAATTATCTTTACAATCTGCTTCAATTGCATACTATCTTACGTCTGACATCTACCATTAGCAATTTTGCACAAATGGCAGTAAACGCATGACAATTACTGATTTAACTGCACAAAGTCATTTTTTTCTATCTTTTTGGAAGCTTGAAAGCTTTTTCCAAGGTAGTAACTTGACTTTTGAGAAAATATTGCCATCACTGTGATTTTCAGTCTCCCAAACCATGTAAGAATGTAACTCTGCTACATAGAAATAAATAATACTTAAACTCAATCTTAGGTCTTTAGCACTGTCTAGTCTGTGCACCTTGGTGGTGGCTCAACAGGATCCAGATCTTTGCTCCAAAAAGCATGTACACGTTTTGGTCAGCCTCCAGAAAACACAGTGCAGGCTCGAGGGTGCTCTCTGGTAAGTCAACACTTGTGGTATTCCTCTTAGTTGTCCTGGGATCCTTGCCTCACTCTGGCCAGGCTCTTCACCTCTGAGCTGTCTCCACAGGGAAGCTGATAGAGTTTTTTTGAGAAAACATTTTAATTTGATCCTGTCCTGAAACTCCTATCCTTATTTTTCTCTCCAAAGGAGCTATATATTCCTTTCACTGTTAACGTGAGGCTCTGAAGGATGTCTTCCGTCATTTCTCTCTATTTAAGTTTGCAGTACCAGCTTCTCTGCAGGCTAAAGCGCTTCAGGGCTTGCTGAGTTCAGGAGAAAATTTGCAGAGAACTGTACTAAAGCTTCTCTGTAGAAACGCTTTTCCTGTAAGAGCTACCTTTTCAAACTCTACCCTGCAAAAACTATGTTTACTGACCCTTTGCTAAAAATCCTGCCAGGGCTCAAGTGGCAAGCGTCTGCTGTTTACATAGCCATTAATGAAACATCCCAGAAGTTCTCTTCTTTTCATGCCATCTTACTTGGTTTATGAGTTCAAATCCAGGAATGGTATAAGACCCGGTTTTTGCAAGCAAAGACTCTAGAAGTTTTTATTTCAGGTGAGTGATTTAGTATCACTGCAAAGCAGCACAGAAGAGGGACTTCTTATTTGTGATGTTCATGTCATTTTTGTTGTTAAATTATTAGGTTGAAAACAGATTAGCCAGCAGTTGTTTTGGTTTCTGTGTGCCTTCTGCTAACGCTTAATTCATTGATTTAGTCTCCACCTTGTTTACACAGCAAATTAATGAATTAAAGCATACCATTCAAGTGAGAAACTAGTGTTCGGTGTCCCTGATGTGGATGAATGCACCCTATGCAGCGAGCCGCTCTGTGAGCGCTCACATCTGGCAGCAGAGTTGTACCAAACAGCTGGGCAGTGTGAGCTGGAGCCTCCACCAGAGGATGGCTCGCTGAGTTACAGCTTTTTGTTGTGTAGGGATGTTTTGCTTTCCTTTCTAAGCTAAAAAGGTTAATGTTTGACTATTTATTAGTCTGAGCCTCCTTAAAGGCATGAGATCAGTGGACCATTTTAATAACAGTGTACAGTGGTTCTTGCCCCCTCTTCTCTCTGGCCCTGGGAGCTATTCTTACCAGAAAAGACTGAAACTCCACAAACACAACATCACTGGCTTACAAACCCATGTCAGTGGCTCAGGTTAATCATCCCTATAGTGTTTAACTTCCAGTGACAAGCTTTTATATTTGTGTTTTAAATAGTCCAGGAAATTTAGGTCAGGATTGACAGCTGGTAACTTCAGTTCTCAAGTTTAAATTCACTTGTTTTTTTTCTCTTATTCTTAATACTTTTAAGTACAGGCACCCATCTAAGTTCTATTGGCTTCCAGGGGCATTGAAGCTGACAGTGAGATCAATTTCTCTGGGTCATTGTCATCTAGAGAATGGGGTAATATCTGGCTGTGTCGAAAAAGATAATATTTACTTACCTCGTCAGGTGTTGGGAGGACAAGTTATTAACAGCACTTGTGTGTTTCTCTAGGAAATGCCATGAATGCCACAGCTACCATGTTTATCTAATGATAAACATTTCTTTAGCAATATAAGAAAGAAATATTCTTCAAAAACTGTGACAATTCTATGTGTTAAAATGCTTCCATTATTTCCTTCTGTTTTTAAGAATGTCCTTGAGATTTCACAAGAATGCCTTTTCACCATAATTTAAGAGGGAGAGCGTTTTGCTTTCTGGGATTTAAACTTTGCCTTTCAGAGAAAGCAGGAGAGGTTAGCATTCTCCAAGCAGGGCAGCACCGCATCCCAGGAACTGGTAATCACTCACACACTTTGATCTTGCTTCATTCCCTTTTCTTGCTCTGTTTCTATTGTTTCCTGGTCTGATTTTTAACTGATCTATTGACTGACCTTTAAAAAACTCTCCAACATCACTTCAGGAGGAATCTTGCCCTGACTTGCAACGTTACCAGATGTACGCAGTACCGAACCACTGAGAGGAACTGAGTACATGGCCATAGGTTTGTCTGGGTGGTAAAGAGGGAAATGACAAGATGAGCTCAAATCCAAACCTTTGGGTATTTTTGATGCAAGTCTGCATATGAATGCCTTTATTTTGTTGTGAGGTCTCCAGATCGTGCTGAAATAACTTCCAGACAGCTTCTAAGCAGTTTAATTAAAACCTATCTAAACCATTTTTATTTCAAATTAAACTGGGGTTATGTAAGTTAGCTTGTATCAATTAAAAACAAGTCAAAACTAAGATGAAGCGCCCTTCATCCAAAATAAGGATGGTTACACCAGTTTAATTGGTGTGACCGTCTGTAATAGAGAAGACTTTGTGTCATGGACTCTAGAAACAATTTATTCAGATGGAATTCTGCCCAGGGGAAGGATTCAAATAATTTCTTCGTTTTCCCCAGCCTTCTTTGCACAGATGGTTTGTTAAATGTCCCAATGCTTTGTCACTTTTTTTGTTATTGGTAAGAAAAGTTTCTTCCCACTGGAATTAAATTGTGTTCTCAGGTTTCTTACATGTGACCTCTTCTCTCTAAAAAAAAAAAAGAAAAAAGAAAAAAGAAAAAAAAAAGGTGGTGTTTTGCAGGAAATAATTTGATTCACAGTTTTGCCGAGGTTTCAGCTCTTTCCAAGCTGTGACGTTGATGCAGCACAGGTGAGGTGACTCCAGATTCTTTACAATGCTTTCTGGGAATCTGTCTGAAAAAAAATCCCAATGTGACAATTTCACACATCTAAGGAAAGAGGTTATTATTGCCTCTTTAGCTGGAGTAGTCAGTCAATATCTTGCTTGAGTGCATTTACAGGATGAAAATACAGATTATATGAATTTGGCAAAGTCTTCTATGCAATGTTTTATTTTAATGAAGACTGTGTTTTCTGAACGTACTAGAGACAAATCATGGGCAGTTTTGTTTCTCCCAGGTTTCTTCATCTTTGCTCTCACTTGTAATCTTCACTTCCCACAGGATCCTTGTGCCCTGGGGCCCCTGCCACAGGGCTGGGTACCTTGTGGCCCTTGTGACTTTGCTTCTGAAGAGCTCTTATTCTTTGACACCAAGCCTTGGGTAAGGGCACATCTCCTGCCCCTGGGGCTTTTTGGAACTTCTGCTCAGCCTGAATGAGGGATCAGCCTGGGCTGTGACAACTGGATAGTTTAGGACCTATTCAGTTGCCACTGAGTAGGCAAGCAGGAGGGAGCCCTGAGCCCCGAGGGGGCTGGTTCCTCAGGACTAGTGTTGAAGGAACTGCTGGTGGTGGTGAGATCTGCACCAGGATAGCTGCTGGCCCTCAGGCTCGGACCAAGCAAGGGCTGTCAGATGCTCCTGCTCCTAGGAACTGCTGTTTGCTCACCTTCCCAGATAATATTAATGGCAAGATCTGATTGTATCTGTTCACCCTGTGCGAGTGGCACCTGAATGGAACATCACCTGCCCTGTTATTTGAGTTGTTATTTTTCCAAGCACTTAAAGGAACAAACCAAACTTTTGCCCTTTCAGGCTCATTTCTGTTACAGAGTAAAAACACTTGTCTGTGTTGTCTTGTTTTTAATTACCACAGGACAAGAGTGCTTTTTATGTAGCTTGAAAGTATAAAGTAGATGTTGCAAAACAAATCACCGTTATTGTATATAATGGATACTCTTTGGTGAAAAAGCCTTTTTTTTTTTTTTTTACATTAAAGTGTATCCACTCATGGACAATTCTTATTTTTTTATTGGAAACTACTTCAAAAATGGTGTAACTTAGGGAAAGAGGTAGCATCTGGGGCACAATCTCAATGGATAAATTCATAAAAAGGCATATATGAGAAAAAATGGTCTGTGCAATGCAGATATGGTTGATTATTGTAGGGATATCACATGAAGGGTAAATTACCACTGTGAACAAAGTGGCATTTAAAACCTCTTGAATCACTCTGCTACCAGTTCTATGATCAAATTTTTAATGCTTTTAGGATCCTGTCTTGTTATGTGGCTGTATCATGGAAATGACATATAAACAGTATTATTTTTCCTTCAAAAATCTAGATTACTATTGTTATTAGGAGTTAAATTCCATAATGTTTCTTCTAATGCAGACTTAAATGATACTAATAAAACAAGGTACTTAGTTTGCTAGCATGTCAATAAACCATTAAAATAATCCATACATAATTCTAACTGTAATTGCTAGCGTATTCATGACCTGAGTTTTACTTATGGAGACAGAGTAAATACCTACTGTTTTCAACTAGAGCTATATATTGTGGGAATATGAGCTAAATGACTACTGGGATTTTTGCTTGGCTTTATATCCTTTTTCTTTCAATATAAGACAAAGAAATGTATGACATTTTTCCTTTAGTTTTTTTTATCTGGTAAATACATATCAGAATAGCTACACTTGGCTTTCTCTGCTGAAGGGCTTGAGAGGCAAGTTAGAGACACCTTTTCACCATGTTCCTACCCTAGTAAGGGAGTGGGAGCTTCAACCCCCGCTGCCCCTCGGTGCCCAGTCCCCGGAGCAGGGCACTCTGCCTTAGCCTGCCTGGGCTTGACCCACTGCCCTCCTCCCTGGGACAGGCAGTAATATGGAGCTCCTTCCTCTGCCCACTATCCACTTCCATGAAGTCTGCAGGGCTCCAGTGCCTTTCCCTCTTCTGCTGAATTCAGCAGAAAAGGATAAGGGCAAGAAGGCAGGTGTATTAAAAAAAAAAAAAAGAACACAAACGAAAAGGAGCTTATGGCATTTCTCCTCTTTGGGGATCAAAAAGCTAAAAGACAATATCCAATGCCAAAAAGCTTGACATATGAGTACAATCTATTTGTTTGTGGGAAAATCATCATCTCATCAGTTCGTAATGTTCACAAACTGTAGCCATTCAATAGGCTTACTAAATTCGTTGACTATTCAAAGACATATTATAGTGAAATCATGCTGTAAAAGGCCACAGTGAAGAATATTTGATCTCTTGCATCACATATATATGTACATTAAAGAAGGCATGCATGCACCAAGTAGAAACTCTCCTTCAGAGAGAAAGGTTGAATATAGTTCTTAAATCAGAACTGTCTTTAAAATATGTAACAAGATGGTTTCTGTCTTCAACAACTGTAAATGAAATCAGACCCAGCGTGGTTCATGTTGGGAGACAGCACAGGAGGATGCAGGGTCAGGAAACGGAGATGAGATAACGGTTAAAATGGGAACATGGAGTGGACTTCAACACAAACCTAAAAACAGAGTTTAATATGTAGATTACCTTGAGACTTGGCCATGTCTCTTACAAAAAGTGGATGTAAGCTATTATTTAATATGACTTTTTTCCTGCAAAAATCAAGCCATGCTCAGTGATGTGCAAAATGTCAGGGAGGAAGCCCTGAAACCTGAGCACTCTTCAGCAGCTGGTGTTGCTGGTACTGCAGAGTATTTCCAAATCCTTGGGAGTATCCAGCTAGCAAGTTACGCATCTCTCTTTGGAGGACAAAAATCATTGTCTTGTCCAGCAAAAAGGTAACAACAGCTTGTGAGATATCCAGTGCTGCTTTTATAAGCTAGAAACGGTGGTATCAGTGTACCCTGACTGTGATTGTCCTTTTAGATAAGGTTTATGTAGCATCAGTTTAGCTCTTGTCTCCACTGTTTATATGCCCCAATTTCTTCATGTAAAGGGTGACTGGTTTAGTGGAGGCAGACGCAGAACTGCTTTCAGAAGGTTGTCTGCTATCCCTGTGATACTAAGATGCTGACTCAACATCTTAAGTAATTAGTAAAAGGTAAAAACCTTGAATATATTTAACATCAATAGGTTGAAGCAGACTTTTCCAGGAGTGCTGAGCTTTCCTGGATCCCATTAAATTAACAGCAAGATGCTGTATTCAGCACCACTAGAGATCAAAGCAACCTTTAAAGATCTTTGGAGATCCATGTCTCAAATGTGCAACTGAGCTACCAGCGCAGGGGCTGGCAGCCTTTCAGTGAGCAGGAGTGCCAGGAGCCCCTTTCTTTCCCAGAACTGGAGCTTGAGGGTGCTGGTAGCTGCTTATTTTCACTGAATCCAAAACAGAAGCATGGTAAGCGTTCACCATGCAGAGGTGAATGTGACTCCTGGTTGGACACACTACCAAACATCAGCTGGGCCACTGTTGTAGAGCATATACTTGCTCCTGACGGCTTGTACATCAGTTCTGCACAGTCTTTTACCTCATATTTCCCACAAATGAAGAGCATGTAATGGCTAGGTACAGTGGCTTAAGTGGTCTGTGTTGACTCTCATTAAACTGAGGGGACTCAATTGTGTCTTAACCTGTACTTTTTCCCCTTCTGGTAGATACATCCCTTGCTGTCTTTATGAAATCTGGATTCTAAATTATGTTCTTGATGCACAGAAATAACATCAACTTCTGAACACATTTTTATATGTGCCTAACAGGATGTAGCTTAGTGAACATGTGAAACAATTTTCCAGCTCACACAAGTTATATTTGCATCGATACCATCTTGCATTAATCCTACCCACTCAGCAAGAGGTTTCTGAGTTCTATCAGTAATGCTGCACAAAATTAACATGCAATAAAATCAGTGCCGTGTTTTCTGGGCAGTGGGTAAACATTTCAACAACTATTATATCCATTAGATTTCTTTCAAGCACTTCAAGCAATTAGAGCACTGGAACTACACTTGAATAACATGCATCTTCTGATTTCTGGTCACACACTTTTCATACGGGATTCTTGAAGATTACAGGTGATCAGCAAATTTTCCAGAGTGCTGTGTCTCTATCAGGCCTTCTGAGAGGTATATGAGGTTTTCCTTGTTGTCCTCAATAGGGTCAATAGTTATGGAAAGCAGGCACTAGAAGACTATGAGCTTTGAAATTACAGTTTCAGTCTAGCACAGGTAGAGAAAATAAATATCCAGACAGAAAAAGAGGGTCACAAAACAACTGCGGAAAGTCTGGTAAAGCAAGCTTGTGAATTTGCTTCCTCATAATGTTGGGGAAGATGTTGTAATGGAAGTGTTCCTTTACTTAGACTTGTCTTCCAGCACGCATTTCCCCAAGATCAGGGCTTTGTTCATATATCTGCCCCTAGACCAACATGAAACATTGGTAGAGAGGTCCTGACTGCTCATTCTCAGACTGCACAACTTATGTTTAAACCTAATCTAGAATTCATACAGAAGGATGGAAGGTTTATAAAGTGTTTTTAAATTCAAGATAAGGTGTCTTTATGGACTGGGCCATAACGGAGTTTGGGTTGCACCTGCACCAGCACACTCCAGTGGATGGCATGCTTTACACATCAGTTATATTGAAGCTAGTCACTGGTGAAGTGGGTCAGTGCAGGTGACAAATAGAAGTACTCACCTCCGTACTTGAATCCAAGCTTTGTGTTGTCTGACCAAAAGAACTGGAAGTGCTCTCTCTGGTGGTGAGTCGGTGCCCAGAGCAGTGCCGTGCACGACAGGGCTCTGGACAATGGTGTTACTGCACTCTGACAAAAGCTGTTTGATAGTGGTCAGGTCTGCGTGAAGTGGGGCACCAGCCATGCTTGGCTCTTTTTTCTTTCATGGGAACTTCACCTCAGCAAGAGGGACAGCACTTGCTTTTCTCCTGGGCCAAGCTGATAGCAAAAACAAATCATTACCCTATATCTGCATAACTGACAGATCCCCAGCAAGAGGTGTGACTATTATATATGAATGCAGACAGACTGCAGTATGATCCATATTACTTCCTTTTCTCACCTGCCTTTCCTTTCCTCACTTATTATGGACACTCTTCCGTAGCTGTTTTGTCTCCATCTCTTCTGCTTTTCATTTCTCTGTGTCTGGCCACATTTCAATTACCTCTTCTGGAAAGGGACTCACCGCTGCCTGCTATCAGCAGTGGAAAATTTCAAGGTGATGTTTTAGAAGGCAATAGCTAAACGGAATTTAGTACCCATTAATATCAATTACGGGTGTCAGAACAATACCAATAGCGGTGATGTTGTTTAGAAGCTTGAATTAGTACCGTTATGCTGCCCATTCAGCTATGGGCATTTTCACAGACAATATGCTATTTACATTTTATTATAATGTGTCTTTGCTGAAAATTCCCATCATGGTGGCGACATCAGGGAAACTAATATTGATGGCATAAGGCAACCATTCAGATAGGTGATGCACAGCGCTGGGCTGATAGGAGCACCCTGTGGTTGCACCACTGGGACAAGGAGTGTTCTCAGGGTGGACCTCTCTGCCAGCTCCCTCTGTCCCCTGGCAGGCTTGCCAAGTCCCTTTGTGCCTCAGCCTTCTCCTTGCCCTGCCCAGTTCCTGTTTTTCCATACTGGTTCTGCTGTGAAGCACCAGGGCAGGGAAAAGGAATGTGAATAGAGCATTTGGGCTTTAAAAATATATATATTACAAAAATAATTACTTAAGAAATAATAACGGATGTTCCTTGTTTCCCTTTTTCTTTCCAGACTGTGTGTGGGTGGAGATGCCTGGAGACCTTGGCAGTAGAAAGGGCTGCCACTCCATCAACTGGGTGCCCATAGGTGTATTTTAAATAGCCTCATCAGTCCGGGTAATTCTCATCAGTTTCCTATTCTCAGACCTCCCAGAATTAAGAAAAGAAGGACTCTCAAGAGCCTTTCCCCAACAAAACTAGGAAAGTACTACTGCCACTTGATGCAACGTACTGGAGAGCCTTTGTTGGAAATAGCCTGTACAATTCTAGTAGGATCAGGGAAGTGGGGGCCAGCTTTGAGGAGACTCGCAGAACTTCGCTTGTTTAGTTTGGCAAATGAAGGCTGAGAGGGATATGATTTCTGTTAAATACGTTGTGGGGTTGACATCAGGAAAGAAGTGCTACTTACACTGAAATGTGATGCTGGCACAGGATCAAATGGGTATAAACTGATCGTGAATACATTTGGTCTTGGTTTTAGAAGAAAGTACCTGCCACCCTAGAGCAGTGGAGCCTTTAATCAGAACAGTAGAGGCCAAAAAATAGAGCTATATTAAATAAATATAAAAAAAGAGTACTATGTATTTATAGGGAAAGATGTAAGTAGCAGTGCTGCCATGGGAGGGGAGTCAATTCAGTGACCCAGAAGGATCATTCAGTCCTATTTCCATGTTCCTCACAGTCTTTGTCGGAAAAATGAATTGATAACAACATTGACACTAAAATCACCCTTCAGAGGCAATCTTCAGAGTCTTCAGCCTAGTGAGATGAAAGATGGGAGATGGGGAGGGAGTTCAACTTTCATAGCGCTATTGATTTACTATCTCAGCTCATAGCAGAGAATAGCACCAGTTTGCACTCAGTTCACTCTTGAAAGTTTTTTTTCTTTTCAGACACTGAGACTAGAAATGATTTTGTTTAAAAATCAAAGCTCAGATTCTGCAGATGTTCAAGAATCTTTGATGAGAGTATGGGAGTGACTCCTGATTCATCAGTGATTGAACTAAAGTGTATTTGAGAAAGATATCATTCTTTCATTATAAAAGATAATAGAAGAAGCAGGAACACCAACAGTAGCTTTCCTCCTTCATTTCATAGTACTCAGAAAGCAATGATGTGTCCCATTCAAACCTTGGATTTGTCAAGTAGCAGTATCAGCTTTGCATAAAGTCTTTTCTTCTGAACCGCTCTTGATGAGAATTGGACATATAATTTTAGAGAGCCAGTCTAAAAGCTTATTGTGTATCACTCTTCATACAATTTCTAGTTAGGAAATTGAGAAGATTGTTTTTCTGGCAGCCCAATTTTCCCCTTCCTCCTCTTATTTTTTTTTTCCTAAACCGTTTCATGCTTTAAGAATCAATTTAGAATAATAGTCTCTTTTCCTTTTTATTTTGTCCTTTTATGCTACTTCAAGGGAGTCTGTCATTCAGTATTAAAAAGAAAATATTCTAGCAAAACTCGTGATTGCAATTCCTTGATAATTTTATTCAGTCTCTAGAAATGTGGAAGCCTTTCATGAGATCTTCCCCATCATTTTTTCCTTTTTAATATAGCATCCCGTGAGTCAGGCTTTTACGTAACCCTATTTAGCAATGGCTGCGGAGTAATTTATACAATGAGGAATGTAGTAAGTGCTCTCATTTGTCATCAAAATATTGAATTACACATGTAGCTAGTGTAGCAGACTACATGGCTGAACTAAAGACACCTTTCGCGGTTGTGTCATCCTGTGCTAATTATTTCTTTTCCTATTCCTACACAGAAGACTGGAAGAAATAATTTTTGTTATGTTGTAATTCAAGGCAGATGATTATGAATTAGCTCATGCCAGAAAGGCTGATTTTTCATTGAAGGAAATGAGTATTGTTCGCCTCACTGGCTCATTTTTTTGAAGACATTAATTATTAAACGTTGTCAGTCATATTCATAAGAGGACATCTGAATCTTCCCTCATACAGTTGCAAATGAGGAGTTAGAAGCACCAGTTTTCCTCCAGTTCAGTCTGGTCTGGACGAGCATTGGTAACTGCTGGCTAATTAGATGTTACTGGCAATCAATTGAAGTTACGTCAAAACCAAGAACTTTTTATTGAGGCAAATCCTGAGCAGCCTTGCTTGCTGCTTCACACATTGAACAAAAGCTCTTGTCCCTGCCAAGGGACATAAGACTCTTTACATGGGTGAGATGTTTATGGAAGTGGTGCATCTGAGCCTGTGCCTAACCTGCAGTGATCCTGGGTCCTTTGCTGGAGCTACTCCGCAGTCAGGCATGAGGGATGTGAATCTGCCCGACTGAAAACTTAGACATGGATGGATGATAAATACAGCTTCAACTGGGTGTTGTTACTTGAACTGTGACAAGCCTTTCTGCATTCATACCTCAAAAGTAATGCTCTAAACTTTGCACCGAGAGCTTTCCAGCTGCCAACTCACTAAAGCAAGGTACTTGATGTTCAGTAGATAGATGGCCATCATACCTTCTAAGCCTGCATCAGAGCCTGGCAGAAAAACTCTCCCGTGTTGCTCTGTAGTGACACTGCATCCGCTCATAGGGAAGTGTATGTCTGCATTGCAATCGATAAAACATCAGCCTGTCTTTCCTCTCTGCAGGCAGCTGTCATGGGAGTTTCTCCTTTCTCTAATGCTGCTCAGTGACCATCTACTCTTGCCTGAAACAGGGAAAGACGCTGGAAAACAAACCTCAGGGACTTGTATTGTGCCGGGGCATTAGTCACAGGCTCACATATATAAAGCTTCATGCAGTGCAACAGACATACATGAAAGATGGCTTATTTACATTATAAAACAGAAAATCAAACAAGGCATTGTATAAATGAATTCTGGCAAAATTTATGTTTGGATCTGGTTCCCAGCATCAAGGTAGTGGCAGAGATGCTGTTAATTCTTTCAGAAAAGACAAAGCATGATGCAAAGTCTATATTGGAAGGAAGAACGTAAAGCCAGCAAACATGGGTGGAGCACACAGAATTAGATCTCTGTGTGCATGCACTGGATCAAAGAAGAACTGATAATATATATGAAATCAGTGGGACATTTCCACAGTAAAATAAAGGAATTTAATCTGTCACCTACATCCTGGGTCAATGCTCCATACATTGCATTACTTGCTATCATGAGAACTGCATCCTCTTCAGAAAAAGAAAAGCATATGTAACAATCTTCTTGCGGTGTTTAGAAGAGACTCAGGACTAGAAACCACAAAAATCTGAAGAAGGTGCAAAAAAATTTAAATTACAGCTTTATTTCATACTACTTTTGGTACCTCCTTTTTTAGGTACTCTGGTGTTACCCAGCTCCTACCTGTGGGTAGGAAACATCTTCAGCCTGTTAGTTGTCTAGAACCCAGGCACCGCCACACTTGGTGTGTTCACACCTCCTGTTTTAGATATAGACCTTGGATACTATTGTGGTGAACATAAAGGAAGACTAATGAGGAAAGTTCCTACCTAATAATCTTTTTCTTTAGAGCAGAATATAAACAGTTTGCAGTACTTAATGCAGAGGACCATTCTTGCTATACGGGTAATGAATCAAAAATGCCTGCACACTGTGTGAGCGTGCGCCTCAACAAGTCATCAGGACAAATCCATCAGCTGCTTAAGCTGACAGGAATATCTCGGGGTATCTGATGGGCCTTAGAACAAACAATGTGGAGGTGCTTCATCAGGTCTATGCAGACAAAGCCCTTGCCACACAAATCGCAGGTACAGGTTTGGTTCCTTCCTGGAGGGAATAAGGTCTTTAATGGACTTTGCAACACTCATGACAAGCAATTATGTCTGAGTCTGTGACATTAAATGCACAGACGTGGCAGCACAGATCTCAGAGGCTGTCACAAATTGACACTAAATAAATTGTCCAGGACCCTGGCTTGGTAGAGCAGTTGCTTGCTTTGAAAATAGTTGGGTGTTTTTTCTCTGCAGATTGGATTGGAACAACAATGCAATTACTTCCTGTTATGAGGATTAATTGATCCACTCTGTTACTTCGAGCCAGTGAAAGTTAAATGGGGACATAAAATCTGAGCATTAGTCAGTTATTTAGGGCCCAACCAAGGAATCTTTGTTTTTATTGCGTCTCATTCCCTGCTGCCAAAATGTAACTGTACTTAAAATTACATGTGTATATGTGCTGTATATGCAAATTGTATTAAAATAAAGTTGTTGAAGTTGCTCAAACATAGAAAAGAGAGAGAGTATCAGACTTCAGAGTTCAAATGCATTAAGGCTGAATTCTGCCCGGTTTCCAGCTTAATTCCTAGAGCAAATTTGCTTAGCATCCCTCACTAATGAATCTGAGTGGGACATACACGCTGGTACAACATGTAAATCTCATGGCTAGAAAAATGTGCCATGGAAAGAAGTACCATCTTTTTAATGACTAAAACAATCCCTTAAAGAAATTTTAGTTTAGTTACTTGTGACCTTAAAATCAAAACAATAAGCTCAGAGAGCTACAAGATATACTCCCCTTGCAAATTACCCAAGGCCATAAACTAAGATCAGTGTTAGATACTGTTATTGGCTTGTTCCTCTACTCTGTGGATCCGTAAACATTGTCTGTACTCCAAAAAAGAGATTTCTTTAGTCATTGTTTCACTGTGTGTAACCTCAGCCTTAGTCACAGCTATAGGTTGTCTGGTTATGAAGGAGGGATATTCTATCGACCACCTGAGGTGGATGGACTTGGCTTACGGAATTCAGTTGAGTTTCCTGCTCTAGTGGATAACATATCCCACCTTTGAAATTAATCAAGCACCGTTTTAAGTCTTGGTTTAGTTTTTGTTTTTCACCCTAGGATGATGCTTCTTCTGAAATCTCCAGAATCATCAATTAGAACAATAGAGTTCATTATAAGTAATATCTCTTCAGACGGCCAAACTCCACCATGTTCTTAATAAAATACATGCCGAGTTGGGACTGTTTCCCAAAGAAACGGTCACTTCTGTGTATGGAAGATAAAATTCAAAAAAATAAAGGAGAGGTGGGACTGATGCAGCTGGAATTTAAATAGTTATATATCTGGCAGACAGAAATACACGTGAAAATAAGATGCTGGAAAAATCATTCCCATAGAAAAATGTAATTTAAATTAAGGGCAGAATAACATTTGCAGAAATGGTGAGAGACATTTTCACTGGGAATTATTCTTTCCTGGAATACATAGGTTACTTTGATCTTCCACAGAGTTATGAGACTACAAGTTAGCCATAATTGCTTTGCCCCCTGTTTTTAACCTTATAGTTATTCTAAGCTTCCTCAGACTTTGTAAAAGTCCTAAGAAAAGATTATGTCCTCTCTTCAAACTGGAGTCAAGGAGCATAATTGTGCTCTACGTGGTAAGTGGTTACAGTTAAATCTATCCTGTAGCTGACACGAAGGACAAATTTGGCCCAACAACCTCCCAGCCTGTCTCAGGAGGAATCACGTGTAGACATGACTCTCTGGAAGTCTAGGGAGGATAAAGAATGGTTAAAACCAAAATTAGAGCTAGATCTGCCTCCTAATAGCATGGTTGAGAGGTCATATTTATTCTTTTATTCAGTCAGTGGCTATAGAAGCACACCCATAGCATAAAGAAGCTTTTTCATATGGGTAAATGCTCATGTTTGTGAGTGAGGCTTTCAAAATCTTGCCTGACATTTTCATGTATAATGAATTAGTGATTTAACAATGAAACAATGAGAAGAGTGAAGACTCCTGCATCTCATGGTTGAGGCAGATGTATGATGGCAGACTCAGCAATCGCTCCTAAAGCCAGTCATAAATACAAACTGTAAGGTGAGGAGACATTTAAAGCCAGGGAGAAAATAAAGCAGTAAACATGTCTGGAATAAACTGCAGTGAGAACCACATCTTACAAGCTGTGCTGAGAAGAAGCCCCTCCAGTGGCACATGCCCAGGAGATCGAGGAGAGTGGACACAACATCACACTTTCTTGGAAGCTGTTAAGGTCTGGTGAGGTTGGATCTGATCTAGATAACATGGAAATGTCACCGCATCTAACCCTTGAGGCAGGCCCAGAAGACAGACAGTGAGACCAAGCTATGCTTCAGCAGCTATTTCACATGTCCAGAACACAGCAGGCTCTGCTGTGGGGGATTATCCAAATCAAAACAACAGGTTGTGCCCACAGGGCAGCATGACCAGAAGGAGGTACTCCCATGCCTTGGTGTACTCCCTCCAACCCAGGTACTGCAGTATAAATCCCAAGATGACTTAGCCCAAGGGTTGGATTTGGCCCCGGGATGAGGGCAGAGGTGTCCCTGGGTTGATATTGGAGATGGAGCATCACCAGCCATCTGGGTGAGCGTGAGCAGAGGCGATGGGCTCCTAGCCCAGGGCTGAGCTGGTGTCCTGCCACAGTTGGTGTGGGGTACTGTTGCAAAAGCAAAAAACACTGTCTGAGCTCAGTGGTGGGTGGGGATTAATGTTGGCTGTATCACAGGCTACACTACATCCTTGGAGAGACTGTAGCCCAGTTCAAACACCCTGCCACTGGGAAAAGAGAGTTGGTGAAGAAACAGTCCAGAAAGGTGTGTCAAAGCCTCTTTTTAACAAATGTGATTCCTTTTCAGCTTGTAGCTTTGCTTAATCTGTCAGGGAATTTGTAATATGTTAGCATCTGTTTCACTGAAAACTAGCTTTTTTTAATATCACAGTTTTCTCTTTTTTCTATTTTTACAATGAACAGTGTCTCTCCATGCTGCAGTCCTGTAGCTAGGCTTTCCCATCCAAGATAACTAACTGCTCATTAATTATGTTACAAGATGGCTGGAATTTGTCATCTCTTTCCACACATTCCCAGGAGTTTATGACCAAACTATCCAACTTGCATTTGGTTATGGAAAGGTAGCAACATCAAAGACGCAAGGAAGTTCAGCAGAGCCTTTGCTATTGCTTTAGTATGGAGGCATCTGGACATACGTCCACAGAGCCCACAGAGTCAAACATGGGCAGCTGAAACCTACCTCTTCCCCATGTCCGTCAGCTGACACATTGCTCAGGTCCATGGAGCCATCCATCCCAATGGGAACCACACTGGACTGAGTGAGTCCGGCTTCTTGCTCTGGATGTGAGCACACGGTTGATCCTTAACATAGGCATGAGCCCCTTTCTCCCCTCGGGGTGAACTGCAGTGTAAATGCCTGAATTAGGTTGTTAGCAATGTCACTGTCAACTTTGAAGCTCTGCAACTGCTCCCACAGTGTGCCCTCTAACCCCTTTCCTGTTGCAGAGAAGATGACGTGGTCAGCACCTCAGCGGAAGGAAGACACAGCAACTCTAGGAGTAAATAAAGAGCTGATCCTCCTGTGCTGGCGAGGGTCCCAGTCCCTTCACTGAGCTTGTACTGAGCTCCAGGGAAACACCAGCCACAGCAGAGATCTTCACAAAACCATCGCCCAGCTTTCCTCACTTCCCATTTACCCAACAGTGCTGAGCAGGTCTCCAGCTTTCTGCAGGCTTCCTCCTCTGTGCTTGTAGAGGAAATATAGCTGCATTCTCTAGGAGGGCAAGGAAGAGAGGAGTGAGCTGGAAAGATGGATTTTTTTTCTGCAAAAGGGGCCACAAAGTAGCTCACAGTTTCCAAGGTGGTTGTGTGGGATGGGAGCTGCAAGGTGATCACAAGGCATCAAGTAGCATTTCCCTTCCGTTTCTGGCTGTGTCATAAAACCCTTGTAGTAAATAGAGGCTTTTCTGTGTACCAGGTGTCCCAATGGCAGAACTGAGCATGCAGAAAAGCAAAGCGCTAGTTAAGCAATGTTTTCTGAGCATTGAGATGGTCCCATTCAGAGTTCAGACTAAGGGGAGGATGATCTTGTACCTAAAGTATTCTGAGAGATTCAGTCAAGCCCTGGCTCTTTGCAGGGAGCTGCCACGATACTTTTGTAATCTGGTGGGAGGCAGAGCTGAAGGCCATATATGTAGATAAACAGAGGCTGAAGAGAGAAGAATTTTTTGATTTATCCCTGCTGGCTCAGGCATATGTCTTAACCCTTCTAGCGTTGGCCCTGGTGAGCACAGCGTAGCATCTCTGCCTGAGTACCAGGAACCTCGGCGCCTGCCATCCACTGAGCTTCCCTGCTGTTTGTACAAAGCACAAAGCTAACAGCAGAACAAATCTGTGCAAACAAACAGAGGCTGCACAACTGCATCCCAGGATGGAGTGAAATCCCCAAAGCTCACAGTCATTTCCTAGAGAAAGCTGGAATGACGTACAGGGCTGTGGTGCTGGAGGAGGTTGGAGTTATTGGCAGGGAGGTTTCTGCTGCTTGTGGGGGTCCTCTCCATCCTGGCTCCCGGCTGCATGCATGGAGGGTTTCATCGCTGGACGGTGCACACATATGTGGACCTATCTGGGCAAGGTTAGCCAGATGCTGCCATATGTGCACAGGTCAGGGCTGGGCACTCAGCAGAAGGAGGGAAGAAGAAGAAGCTCCTGAGCTGAGAGGGCTGCAGGCAAAAGCAGCTTTTCTCCCTCCTTGGCCATGGAGTAAGAGTGGTGGGAGCAACATACCCCTTAAGTGCTCTCCAATACTGGCAGAGGGAAAAGCCATGCTTCATTGGCCCTCCTACCCTGTCCTTCTCAGAGGCTGCAGGTGCTGTCTTGACCATGAGGCACCTCGATAAGGTGTTTTGGAAATGAGCAGGAGAAGGACCAAAGAGGGATGTAGCCACAGCAGCATTTCTGCTGAAGTTGCAGGGACCCTACCATTGAGTCTCCTCCTGAGTGAGGCCAAGGCTTTGCACTCAGTGGTCAGAGCAGCTTCTCAGCAGCTCCTGGCCCTGGAAAGTTCTCAGTGAGGACACTCAGCACACCACAAAAGCTCTCACCTGCTGAGCTGGATTTTTGAGAAAACCATTCACAACCATTTTCTGGACATCCTTGTTTTGTTGGCCATATCCATTGATGCCAACCAGAGGAGCCAGTGGCGTTCTGCACTGCATCTTTCTGCATCTTTCTCTTCACCAAGGCCAGTTTACTGCTGTTGGGCCCTCCTGCTGTGTGCGAACATGTACAGAGATGGAAAATTAATGGACAGTTACTTTTCCTGGAAAATGGTGCTGAGCATCATGTACCAGAAGTGTAGAAAGCCTCAGGGCCATCACAATCATGAGGGCAGTGTGGAGAAAAGGGTGCCCTGCAAGAAAGGCTTGTCCCAGTGGCATAATTTTCCTAACTCATCTTTCAGTAAGGAACATGAATGCAAGCAAAATCCTGGATGGGCAATAAATCAGAGAACTGAAAATATAGAAAGGAGGTTCCTCTATTATTCTAGTCATTGTTACATGTGAGTCGGGACATGGGATTTTTTTTCTTTTAAAGTACAGGAGAAAGTGAAAATGTCTGTCTGACACTCTATACACAGGCATTATAGATATAAATTGCTTACAAAAATCACCTTAATTTAAACAACAGCTGTACAGAAGTAGTCCACTGTGGGTCAGCTTGCTATGAGCAAAAATTCTACAGGGAAATGAGGTTCAATTCCCTCTCCACTGGCATTCTTTGTGTGTGATGCTGAACAGGTTTCTTAATTGCTTCATCTCTCACTTTCCCATTGATAAATAATTGTACTTCCTTTCCTGGAGATTATTTTTTTCTTTTTCTTATAAATTATATTAAAAAAAAAAAAGCTACTCAGGATGCAAAACTGTGTAGTGCAAAGCTAGCAGATTAATGCTGCATTAAAATTTTCTTGATTCTGCCTCTTGAACTTCCATTTTGGACTCTCCCGGAGGCACAAACGATTTGACAATTAAATTCTGTAACAAAATGCAGATAGGGGAGAGAATTAAGGTTGCAATCTAATCACCCCTTTCCTTCATCTGCAGTGCTTGACTCTGAAGCCTAAATGGAATTCTTTTAATGTACTGCTAAACATCACTTTCTATGTAATTTTAAATAAAGAAGTAAAACCTCAATTATTTTATATGAAACTGTTATGTCTTTATTAGTATGCCTTCATTCCGCAGTGTTACGATAAAGGGCATGCTGGCCACTCGACATTGCTACCACCTCTGCCAATGTCTGGCCACACCTGGAGGTATTTGTACAAAGCTGCCATGTAGGATATTGCTGATGGGACAAGACGTGGCCCACCAGGAGACAGGAGAAGAGGGAAGGGTTGAAGAACACTACTGTCTCTTTCTTCTCATTTCAACAACATCTGATACAGCCTGCAGAGCTGGTCATCAGACCCATAAGGGCCTCACATGGCAGCTAAGGCCACTCCAACCCACCCTTGCTCTGGTAACTTGGAGAATCCAGCAAAGCCCTCACTGGAGGAACATGTCCCATTGGTGGGTCTGGAGAGGGCCTTCCTCAGTGCTCCCAGCTCCTCTGTGTGGATGTAGGTGTGCCTTGGTGCACAAGCACAGTTATGGGCCATTAGTTTGAAAATACACTATAAATGTGAAAGGACAGAAAAGAAACCGTCATTTTCAAAGTTTGCAACTCAGCAAAATCTGGATTATTTTTTATGGAAAAAGAAAATGCATTTCCATAGCTCCAGGGATTCCTTCTGCAACATTTCAAAGGCCAGCTGCAAACACCAGCAATGCAGAACTTCTTAGTAAAAAAAAATACTAAATGATCAAAATGGGTGGGTTAATATTGACAGCAGTGGCAATAACGCAGTCCTGCGCCAGTCTGTTCATATGTTGCTATAATCAATTCCTAGGTTAGCGTGAGATGGCTGGGGTTCCTTCTGCTCTGCATGCTTGGATGTCACTGGGTGCCTGCCTGTTGGTGTGTCCCCTCTGCATCAACCGAGTCTGCTGGGGAAACCCAAATGCAGTGAGGAAAAAGCAGTCTGATGCTCTTCCCTAGAGAGTGCTGGCAGCTCTTGCCACAGCGGAGAAAGAAAATGTTCATTGACTCTGCAGAATGTGGGTCAGCGTAGTGTTGTGGCTGGTTTTTGTGATTTATTTTGTTTCCATTTAGTATTAAACAATAGCATAAGAAAGCCCTTTTACAGCAAGTGTCTAGCCTGCCTGTGTTATTTGGATTGCTTGGCAACAGGCAGGGATGTCATATTGGTATCAAAAAGCAAGATGATCTAGATGATTGGAAGCCTTCTGGTAACATTGTTTGGTGATGAGACCACCACAGCCAGTCTGTCCTGCCCAGGAAACTGTAGGAGCCATACAGGGACCAAACTCCTGGCAGATGGACCAAACCTGATCCTCTCACCAGGGAAGTCAATGGTCTGAGCGGGAAACATTCAGGAGAGTGCAGCTGGGATGGCTCCTCCTTATTCACAATTAAAATGGGAGAAATAACCATTTCTAGAGCAATGATTAGAGAGAAGAAAATGAGTAGAGAAATAAACAGAATGAGCAGGATGAGCCATTTGGCCTCACTCAGACCAGGAAATGAAGAAGAAGTATTTTCTGTATTAGACCAGTCAATTTGAACAAATTCCAGTGCATCATTTTTCTAGGTGCCAAACCTCCTTATTGTTTTGTTCATGTGTTTTCTGCAAATATTTGGAATTAAGTCATTCCAAGATGATTGTTTTCCCTGATGTAGCTTTTCTGATGACCATTCCACATAAAAGCATGGCCTCCCATGTTTCACCCAGTTAGTAAAATACAAATCTGAGTTTATCAGCCCTCAGAAGGAGGAAGGGAAAAGTGGTAGCTCATGGCTCTGTCCTCAAACGTTCACAGACCTTATCATGTAAGAAGTGAAAGAGGAGAATAAAGAGAGGACTCAAACCTCTTCATATGGGAACCCATATCTCCTGAGCTATTTGCCAGCTATTTCATTTCGTTAGCACTTCTGAGCCCTGTCTCAGCTTTGTGGCGGATGAGAAAGAGTTCATTGTGTTTATTGCTGACACTACACTTGTCCTCTTCAGAGCAGGACTCTCCGCTAGGGAGAAAAGCAGCTGTAAAGTTTAGGCTGTGCAATGATCAGGCTGTGCACCACGTCAGGCCAGCACGAAGCCCCGAGCCACGGGAGTGGAGTTGGGTTGCAGAGCAGGTCCCTGTAGTTCCTGGCCATGGCAGAGCTCTGCAAACCAGTCTAAGACTAACCACACGCCTGCTCAGGAATTCAAGGTGAAACTGTACTTCCCTTGATTCACATGCAACACCAAAGGATCCAAATTCCCATCAAGAAAGGCTTAAAAAGATGCAGAAAAAGCCAGAAGGTGAGTGGGAGCAAGCTTTCCTCCCTGCTCCCTGACTGAAGTGACTGGGAGTTGTAAAAAGAAATGGTTGGTGAAACTTTGTCTGTATTTTGGCAGTGATTTCACTAGGACCCAGATCTGATCTATTGATTTCTTCCTGCTGAAAGGTAAGCTCAAGCCTGTATCAGAGAGTAAACATGCTGCACCCAGGAATTTGTTGACCATGGTCATAGCAAAAGATGTAGTAAACTCAGATATTGGATTATTTGCAAATTGCAGCAGTGAAACTAATCTAACCTTTCAGCGGCTCTTTGAAGTGATATTATTATTAGCCCTTGTTCAGAGGATGGCAGGCAGGCAGCCAGTAAAGCACTTAGAGTTTACCATCATCCATCTGCTCCTCTATAGATTTGAAGACTGTAGAAATTTTCCTTTTTAGGACTTACTTGGAATATGTTTAGTGGGCCACTTGCCACATTGCTATACAAGCATGTCTGTGTGCTTAAGGCAGAGGTGTGTGACAGGTATTTTATCAATGGGGGACTCCCAATTGAACAGTATTTCCATTCATTTCTCCACTTGTTTATTTGTATAGCAAAACTACCCCTGGTGTTATCAAAACATATCAGGATAACAAATATTTTGCACTGCAATAAGGGATTTAAACAAGCACATACACATAATAACCTTCCAGCTCTCAAGGCAATGAAGGTTAAAATTAAAAGGCCTTGTTTTTAAATACCTGAATGGTATGGTTTTGTCTTAAATTTTATAACTAAAATTACAAGAATAGCTAGTAGAGCAGTGTCTGGGATCCTAGGCAGACACCAGTCAGCAATTAATATTGTGGCACTGTGGGATGCTGAGACACAAGGAAAAATTAACCCCTGTCCCCAGACCTGTGCAGTCTAAGTAGTCATTTTATGCTGCTTTTCCTGCAATTTTTCAAAACGTAGCCTGGCCGGCAGTGGCCTGGCAGAGCTGATTGCAGCACTACGTTAATGGGGCTGGGAGACCTGAGGGCAAGTTCAGCCCTTCTGGTGAGGTACCGGCAGCTGAGACAGGTGATTTATACAATGGATCTTGGTTCACAGGGAGGGTTTGCATAAAGTCAGTTCCTCCTTGCACTCTTTCAGGGTTCCACATTCACTATTTCATAACTATGGAGATCAAAGGTGTAGTTATGTTAAACCATGTTAATTGGCATGAGCCTTCTGTTTCAGGCCATCTTGCGATATCACAGCTTTTACCGGGGCTCCTGCAAACCCCTGCAGAGCTCCTGCATTTTACCTATACTGCTCCACTGCTCCCTGCTCCCAAAGGGTGCATTTCCAGAAGCTGTCATTTTTCATTTGCTCTCTGATGAGCTTGGAAAGGGCTTTGAGCATAGTGTCTCCCAGTAAGCCTACAATATTCCTATCTATGTCTCCAAAATTTTGTGTCTCCAAAATTGTGTGCCAGAAAGCTGGAGCTTCCACTTCCAAGAGGGAGCTGGAAATGTGGGAAGGTGAGCAATATAAAGAGATCTCCTATTCACCACGCAGCCCAGTTCATCCACGTTGTGCTCTATTGGCTGTAGCACCAAACACGCTGCTTAGTTTTTCAATGTGGTGGGGCAGCAAGTTCAATCTAGAGGCAGTTCCTGCTCCAAAAAAAATAAAAAATCCTAACCTGGGCTAGGACATAGAAGGATTTATCCAGCACATTCCCCATCAAAGAGATGGGGTGGTTGATTTCCAAGACACCCAAATCTTTAGGCTGTAGTTAAGCAAGTTCCACCATGAAATGCCAAGAGTGATGGAGGGACAATATGTCTCCCTAAAATTTTTGCCGTGGGAATGGGAATGATTCCTGGACAGTAGTTAGCACTTGTGAGAAGAGGAGGGCAGCTGATGTCATCAAAATTTGGGTGAGGGACCGGGTCACATGTCAGGTGGCTGATCTCACCAGCCTTATGCAGGGTCACACCAACTGGGCATGCAACCCCTTGAAGCCTTTCCCAGCACCTCAGTGGGTGCCTCTTTCTGCCAGGCTGTGACCTTCCCAAGACAGATTTTGAGTGAGTGTCTGCTGACTTAACATGCCATCAAACCTTTGAAGACCCATTTTATGTGCCTTTCACAGGCAAGGTGTCTCGCATAGTATTTCCTCGCTGCTTTTGGTGAAATTTGGTTTGGCACAGGCTGCAGGTTTCAAATGAGCAGAGGATGAAGGTCTATGATCTGCAGGCAGTCCCAATGACTTGTTTGTGTTGCTTTGGTACATGCATGGACCAGTGTGTGAGGGACACAGTTTACTACTTTGAAATCATTGAAGCATGTGTTAAACTCCTATGGACTTTGTTGGGTTGTAAAGTTTTGTTGAATAGGGCTTCTGACTGGAGTAAATGAACTTGGATTAAACTTGGACAGAGAAATAACAAGCTCCTTCAGGTTCAAAAAATACATCTAGTGCCTCATTAAAAATGGTTTTCCACAAGAGCCCTCTGAACATCTGCAGTCAGTGTCCCTTTCTCCCACACAAACTCAATACAGTCTGTTCGAATCATTTCCTTGAATATAAATGTGTTTTTATCTCGGAGAAGGCCCACTTCACCACAGAGAGCCCCTCTTAGCAGGGCTTCACGTTCCTCCTTGATAGCAGTAGACCCTCCTCTGGCTTCCAGGATGGGCAGCCTCACACCTTTTGGCAGGCCTTAAAAATTGAGCATCCCATACTGGCTCCCACCATCCAGACTCCATTGCGGTGGCTATACTGGAAATTTATGATTATTTAAAAGCAAGAGTTGTATTCTTTTTTTTAATTTGTATTCTTTGTGTCTGGAGAAGACATAAGGAAAGTGGATAAAAGCTTTCAGAAACGTCAGTGACAATAGATTCCCCACCTGAAATATCCTGACAGTCACACATCTTTTGTTTTCTGGCTTTAAGGGTTGTTTCACTTTTTTTTTTTTTTTTTTTAGAAGAGTACTGAGCACCCCAGTTTTCAAATCAGGTTTCTTTGAAGACTTCTCAAATTGGCTGTCCAGGCATACCAATCACTTTTTGAGCACTTAGGATGTTAAAATCAGGCAGCCTGTTCCTTCTCTATATAAAACTGAAAGAACATGAGGAATAGGGGGGAAAAAAGAAACTATTTTGCATAGGAAAATGGCACTAGCAACTATGGTTAAGAAAACTGCAGAATATAGAAAGAAATAAAGAATTTCACAAAGAAAATCACTTTCACTGTACCTGCTAAGACATCCATATTGTTGCATGTGCAATTAAAAAAGACAAAGTTATTACAAAATGTGCAATTCTGGGTTTGATACTATATAGATATGGCATTAATAAATAACAGTAAATAAAGGTCAGAGAATGTTGACTCTAAAAATATTTGCTAATGAGACTATTTTGAGAAAGCATTGTTTTCAGGCATTTTTATTTTCAAGAGGGCTTTGGGTGAGCCATGTCAGATATAGGAAGGCAGCACTGAACATGTAAAGACTTCCTTTACTAAATTATATAGCGCTTATGAAAGGTGCTAGATGGAGAGCCTTGGGGACTTGAGTCTCCTTTTTATCCGCAAAACTGCCATAGAATAAGAAGTGACAAATTTACCAAGCACCTTTTACAAGCAGCTCCCGTGGCTGCCTGAGCACTGACCTGGAGCTCTTGCCCCTGAAGGGGACAGGTTCGCTTTGTCTCCCGCCCCTGCAGCCCCGGGTGGTCCTGCTGCAACACGTGATGAGGGTGATAGGTGATGTGATAGACAAGGCATACTCATCTCTCCTCCAGCAGAAAGGCTGGTTTTTGCTCATCATTTACCTGGCAGGTTGCTGATAAAACCAATAGCGGACCAGCCTCGGGTCTGAACTGGTTCAAAGAGGTGAAATATCTGATGATTAGTGAAAAAAATGATCACCTATTGCCAGGGGTGGGGATGGGCGATTTAATGGGCTATTTATTATCTGTTTCCCAGCTATAATGATCCTGTAAGTAATAAGCCATCCAGTGTGCTGAAACACTTAAGATTCGTAAAGCCCAGTCAGTGTGTATGTGTAGTGCTTTCTGGCTAAATCAGCTTTTGAATCTCTGTCCATATGGTAGAAGTTGAACATATAACAAAATATGATACAATAAACAAGAGGAAGGTTAAGGAAATCCATAGCTTCCTTATGCCAAGGCATTAACAGGTAAAAAGACGTGTTTTCTTTACACATATTTTTTTACCACAGGACCAAGACAGAAGGCAAACCTGCTCAATTTGAGGCAAGTGCCTTAGCATACGTACAGCAAAAATCTGAATTGTTGGACTAAGGATAACACTGCACCATTGCTTACTTCAGTGATGTAAATGGGAATCTCAAATCTCAAGAGCGGTCCCAGTCCACCTAACAGAAAAGTTTGCCTTCTTCAAGCCAGAGTGGGGTCACACTGTCCATTAAACAACTGACCATACAAATAGGAGAAACAGGGCAAAGAGTAGAAGTGCTGACGAAGCTCTCGTCATGGCCTGCTAGGGTATGGAAGGAATAAGAGATGAGGAGCCTCCAGCCCACAAAAGATGTGCCCATAACTGATCTACAGGATTATGCCCCAGGGGCCTAAAAATAATGTTTCCTCTGACAGAAGAAACCTGATTCGGGTCCTGAGAAGGACCTTGTAGGAAACCATGTCAGCTGTCCAGTAAGATCTGACCTGTCAGATGGAGATAAAATCATTTCAAGTTCTCTCAGAGCTCACAGAAGAGGAGGAGGGTTGTGTGTGCCAGCAGGCTCCATGCCAGACTACAAGCAATAAATGGAGTTTCTTCAGCCCCTGGAGAGGGAAGGTCTATAGGATCTGACTCTGATGCAGTCCAGATCTTGTCTGTGCTCTTCCAGGAGGATTCTCAGGACAGCTGCAAAGGCAAATATTCTTGCTGGACTGTGACTCCAGACCCCTCTTTTGGAAACTGGCTAGTATACTTCAGGCTGCATCTGAACCAGTGCCAGGGCATGGATGAATGTGACCAGTTCTGTTCTCAAAGGCGAGGTGAGGGAGAGGCAAGAGGTTGGCTGTCCTGCCTCCAACTATGGGAAGAGTCAGCTGTAAAGAAGGAAGCACCAACAGTGGATGGTATGAGGGAGGGAGAGCCATCTTCCAGATGTTCATGTACCTGATCTTGTGGAAACATCAGCCAGCTCCATGGAGGAGAGTCCAAGAGGGGTCTTTTCTCACAGCAGCCTGAATCAATGGTCCCAAAGAGACTCAGGCAGCTGGATACATTGTTTTGTGGATTTGAGCCACAGTGTCCTACAGAATCAAATTATACTCTGATGCCTGAGAATTCAAAAAATTCTCTTTGACTATCTTAGTAGCTTTCCACTCTGGTCTGCTGGTATCTTGTACTGAGGCACCCCAAACCGGACATTGGTGCAGTCTCACAAGTCCTGCACGGAAGACTTACGAGAACTACTCTACGTCCCTCGACCTTGTTCATCTTGCCCCTGTTTCTGTTTCTACCTTCTTTGCAGTCCCTTGCTGCAGGAGTTCCTGTCTGAACCAGAAGTTCTTCCTTTCTTTTCAATCATGTAGCGCAGAGGTACCAGGACTGGTACTACTTCACTTTAGAGCAGATGAGAAATTATGGCCATTTTCATTTGCAGAAGAATTATATTCATTGCTACAGTGAATAGCGAGCTTTCTGAGGAGCAGCTGAGTCAAGAAAGCCTGGCATCCATCAGAGATGGATCTGTGTCAGTCTTCACATGGGTCTCAGAAATTCCCATTCATTTCCCGGTGTGACATCTTGCCTTGACCAGAACCTAGTCAGCAGAAACCCTGTACAAACAAAGAAAAGCAAAAATCCAACAGAACCAGGATGACAAAGTGGTTTGGTGTTGGTCTATTGCTGTGAAGAGTGTTGCAGAAGCTCAGACGCCATTTTGGGAATCTGGGAAGCATTTCTCACAGGGAACTGGAAGGTGTGAGAGCAAAAGCACCTGTAGCGTAGAAACAACCCAGTTACAGCGCTCAGAATCCAACGGTGCAGACAGGCAATCACGTATCACAGAGAGGGGGATGCTGCCAGAGCACAGCTTAGACGGAATATCAAAATCACAAAGATTCCTAGCATATACAAAGGAACAGGGTAAGTAATCTCCTATCACAGAAACATCTAAGATTTGAATTAACCTCCCTAGGCCTTAAATTTCATTGCTTCATATGGGGCTAGTGTGTCTCAGGTTAATTGTGTAGACCTCTGGTAATTGGCCCAAATATAGCACGAAGAGATTTTCATGCTAAGCCAACATCAATACTCTGCATCAAAGGCTGCCCTGAATTCTCCCCCTTGGTTGCTCAGTCATCTTTGATCTGAAAAATGAAAAGAGTAAGGGATTTTGTTGTTATTTTTATTCCTTCTCACCTACCACAAGATTGAGGTTACTGAAAATACAAACAAAGAAAAGGTGGCAAAACATTAAAAAAAAAAATGTAAAGAGAAGCAGGGATGATGGAGTCAAGTATACAGAAAGAAATAATCTTAGGGAAGAAAAAAAGAGCTGCTGATCGGAGAAGGAGAGATGCTGTAAACATGGGATATTACAGTGAATGAGGTGATGAAGAAAAGCCCAGGTATGGTATTATGAATGAGGAAATGGGATTACTCCATGATTTCTGTAGGATATGGGGATCAGGTCCTGTCTTCTCAAGCCATCTGCATGCTGGCTACTTGACCTCACTGTGGTCTGCTTCAGAAGCCACCAGGAAGTCACTAAGACCTGCATTACATATACAGAAAGGCCTTGTACCTTTGAGCTTTGTTGAAAGTAATAATTATTTGGGTAACAGTTGTTTTGGAAACAGGTATGTGATCCTCCTAATACTCATATAAAAAGCAAAGGGGGCCCCTACCACCCCACCCAGTTGCTGGCTATAGAGGTGGGAAGGAGATGCTCCATCCATGCAGAGCTTGAGGGAGTGAACCAAGCCTCTCATGGGCAAAAGAGGGATACCAGAAGAACCAGAGAGAAGAATGTGTAGAGGAAGGTGGGAAGCAGAAAGGAGAGAACACATGGAATTCATGAATTTGGGGATTTGGAGATTCCAAGTCTTTGTTCTAAGACTGCACTGGGGACTTGACTCTCCCAGCAGTCCCGAATGTTTCCTTTCAGCAGCTTCCCATAAAGAACAACTGGCTTTCAGTGACTGAGACCAAGCAGAGTTGAGCCCTGGGATTATGAAAGTTTGGCTCCAGGAAGAGTTGTTCACAAGCTTCTCATTCAGATTTGAGCTTCAGTCCCATTAATTACAGAAGGACAGATCCCTGACTCGGAAATCTGGATGAACTCACAACATGCATGAGGACACTCAGACCTTAATCCTCCTGTCCGGCCTCACTCCTAATTTACAGCCCCAGGAAATCTGTTCCAAGAAAGCGTCTTCTTCCTTATCCTGTGCTATTATCATCTCTCCTCCCAAAAGTCTTACATTTACCTCCACAGAGTGCAATTTTGGGGAATGAAACCCAGCAAAATGTTTCAGACAACAACAAAAAATATCAGGAAAGGAGAGGTGGAGTTATGACCTTGCAAAGTTTGCTCTCGTTTGATGCCAAGTTGATTTCTTAAAGGGGCTAAAAATTAGCTCCCAATGAAATATTGTGTTTCAGATTAGCTCCAAATGCATATAGTTCACTGACCCTTTGTTTTCCAACTTGGCCACTAAACTGGAAAACCTGCTGTTTGCACAGCTCCAATTATGAATAATTTGTGTTCTTCATTATAAAAAATGATTTTTAAAATATGCAAAAAGAACAAAGAGAAATTAAAAAAAAATCAGGAACCATGAATAAGAAAAAAAAAAAAAGAAAAAGAAAAGAGAGAAAAGGAAAATTAATTTCTGAAGCTGTTTGAGCCAGTTTGATACAGATGTCACCAGAAACTTTTGCTGTAGTAAAATAAAATCTCACCAAAATTCTTTCTGTTCTGTAACTAAACCCAATATTGATCAGAAATACAGCATTTCAAAAAGTTACCAGTGTAAATCACAAGTGAAAGAGACTCTGTTTTTTATTAAAAATTAAAGTTAGAAAGCAAAAGGACAAAATTTTTTTAGGAATGAAAATGTGTTTGTCTGGGCATGCAATGCAAAAGAGCATCAGGCATCATCATCAGGGTAAACAGGTGAAATATGAAGTCCCTGTCTACACCCCTGCCAGAGAAACAGTGGGTGTGTCTGGCATGCTAAAAATGCACCTACGGCTATGTTGACTTTTAACTGGAGCTGTTAGAAAAAATGACCTTAGCAAAAATGGCTTTACCTCTCCACCTTTTGTTGCTCTGTTTTTTCCAGTGTCCTCATTGTGCTCCTGCATTGCAGGCTGATACCTGAGCCTTTCCTTTGCTGCCTCTTAGGGCTCTCGCCAGCGTGCCGATCATCTGGAGCAACATGCTCATATGGAAACCACTGTCAATTCCCCTGCAAAGCCAGATAATGGGATTCACTCTTCCCTTCTTCCCACTGCAGTCTTCTAAGGGCCAAATCCTCCCTCCACTCACGGTCCAGAAAGTCCCATCCACCCAGCGATGCTATGCTGCATTTACACTAATGCAACTGATGGCTAATTTTGGCCCTAAGTTATTTGTGTGCTCGGATATGAACTTAATGTAGGCCATTTTCTGAGCTTGCTTCTTCTCTGCAATGCATATCAATTTACTGAAAGCAAGAGCATCCTTCTTAGCTTTCCATATCGCAGGTACACGTTCAGGGCGTAGGCAGGGAGAGAGTTTTCATTTTTCCAATTATGGCTGCGGTGGCAGTAGGATGAGATTGACTTGCACTTACATCCATTACTGCATTGCAAGTGTTGTTCGGCACAGAATATTTTATATGATGGGTTCCTTCTGTATCATTTGGCAATCAGTTCTTCATAATTTGAAGTTCCCTTTCCTTGTTGAACTGCTCTCCCCCCAGTGGAGCTGGTTTGCGTGTTGATTTGGAACAGAATGAAAACTCAGTGAACTACAAAAGCCTGTTGCAGAGATTTCTGGTGATGTATGACCAATGTCCTCTTTATTCCCAGCCCGTTCTTTCCTTCAGCATCTGCTCAGCTGATTAGCTTTAATGAGCAGTAGCTCCACTGGTGCATGAGGGAATTCACAGCTCAGTAGGCAGGGGAAAAGAAAGCAGGCAGTGGAAAACAGCTGCATGCAGGTGGCTGTCCCAGAACATGCACCTTTCTAGGCACATCAGATGTGTGACAGGAGGTAACACCCTGCTTGTGCACTGCAGTCACAGAGAAACTCTCCTCCACTGGAAGAGGCTCTTTGAGATCCAAAACCACAGACAGCTACTATGGACACACAGGGAAAAGTGAAGTTATGTCTTGGGACTGTTGTGTCTCCAGGTACATGTAAGCTGTGAATGGTTATTTCCCTCAAAAATACCATGTTGTGCTGTGCATCATCAGAGGTGGAAGAATCCATGCTTGGATTTTGGATTTTGCAGTTTCCCACTGCCTTGCATGTATGTCCTATACTTTTCCCTGGGACCAGGACTCTCCCTACCGCCCTGTGCCCATACATGCAGCAGAGCAGCTCCGTGCCAAGCAGGGACCACAACAGCCAGAAACCTGGGATAACAAAGCACTGCTGGCAGACAGGGGCCGCCTGCTCCGGCCCCAATGTTTGCTCCAATTTCCACACCCGGAACATGGAAAAACCTTCAGGGTGTTGGGTCCCCAGTCATTAATGAGACTCAGAAGCTGATGAACACCTTTCTGTAGGTGGGTTCTCTGGCTGCATGCCTGAGTTATGGAAATATCAAGGTAAAACCAAGTCAAAACAGTAGGAGAGCTGTCTCACTGCTGGCCAGGTGTCCATCATTCCCTGGAAGAGTCCTCCTTTTCAGTCACTTCAGAAATAATTTCAGCAGGAGCCTGAAGATGCCAAACATTGTAATGGAAATGGTAACAGTCAGGTGGGAATTGTTTATGTTCTGTAACCATACAGTGCACATCCTGCTAACAGAACCATATCAACAAAAACACAGGAAACTGATCTCTTTTTTTTTTATTTTTTTCCTTTTTTGCCTTTTCAAACTGGGATGAGAGAGTTACTCAGCAGTCTCTGCTTTCATCTCCACACAGAGGAAGCCCTGCACTTCCACCACATGCCAACTGCGTGATTTTGGGTAAACAGCCCTAAAACTGGTGAGGCAGGGGCTGTGGATGACAAACACAAGTCAGACACAAGCCACCCTGCTGGACAATCCAACCCTCAGCAGCAGTGTGGTCCCTCTCCTGCACAGGGATGCTGCGTGCCGCAAGTTTCCAGAGCACAAAACTGGGGGGTCTGTGCTTACTTACACAGGTGGCTGCAGTGAGGTGCTGCAGGAGAGGCAGGATGGTGGCACTGAGCACCAGCAGCACCTTCTCAGATCTCCCCTGGATAGAAGTAAATGTGATCAGACCTTAGGGTTCCTGTCCCCACCCGTAAGCCCCATACCTCCCTCAATCTTGGCTGTCTCCTCCTGAAGAAGAAGAAGAAGAAGAAGAAGAAGAAGAAGGAGGAGAAGAAGAAGAAGAGGAGTAGAAGGAAAGAAGCTGGCTGTGCTGCTGCATTGTTCAGAAGGCTGGGGCTGTCTGAGTGATCCTGGCTGCATCCTGCCAGTAGCAGGATCGATTTTAACATCCTCCCCTGCATCCATCACAGGTGCTGGGAGAAACAAACCTTTCCAACTTTCACTTCTTCTGTGCATCTCTCCTCTCTAGATAGGTGAGAGCAATTTGCAGTATCAGGTTGCATTTGTAAGGTATAATTGATAAAATAAAAGCATGTTTATTGTGACTGGAAAGCCATCCAATGCGCTTCTTGTCAAGGTTGTTGGAGGAGCAGGTCCATCACGGGGATACCTCTCAACACTGGTCTACTGCTGCCTGAAAAAGGGCCTAGAGAAAAGATCCATGGTATGTATGGCCAGACTGCACTGCGCACAGCCCATATGGAGTCTATCTTTAGCCATTAAAAAAAAAAAAGAAGAAGTGATGGTTGCTCAGAGATAGAAATTTTCCTCCCTTTTCCATCTCACACAGAAGGAGCTCCCAACGTAACAGTGCTGAGCTACATCATGTAGAGAAGCCCATTTGGCCCACCAGCACCCAGCTGCTCCACCATCAGCCATGCTGGTCTCTGGAACACATGAAGGTGATAAACACCTGCAAAGGTTTCTTAGCATCTCCTTGGACATAGCTATACGACTGAGCTGTCAGTTTGGTGGGGCCAGGCTGGGTTGGGCTGCCAAGAGCTATGTCCCCTCTCTGGGGAACACCACCAGCAGGACTGCTGGCACCTCAGGGATGGCAGCTGATCCCTAACTCTCATCAGGCCATTGAAGTTAAGCACTTGTTGGATTTGAACATTTTCAGTGAAGGCTTTATCAGGTGGGCTTCGGGAGCAGAATGGGCAGGTGGAGCAGTGGCATGTACAGGTCTGTGAAGGTGACCATCTGCCACAACAGTGCAAGAGAAGTGGTGGGACAGGCTGGGGAACCTCCTGCGCCCTGGGGTGGCTGCAGCCAGGCCAGCAATCGTTCTGTGTCCCATTCCAGTGGCTGTTGTGAGTGACACTGGAAATGTTCTTCTTGCCTCCTAAAAATTTATCTGAACAACAGAGCTGCAGTATCACACCTCACATGACGGAAACTCACACAAATCCTCTTTAGTCTTCTTTTTCCCTCTGTCCGCAGCGTACGCATACAGCTTGCATTTTTATAGCTGTTGCAAGTGCGCTGTTGTACTACAAGCCGTGGTGATGACTTTTATGTGCTAGAGATGCTGCAGCTGGGTTAGATGGACCCCTGGGCTAACACATGGGGCTGGAGGAAGCCCTGGGTAGCCAGGACTGTGCTCATCCTTTGGCGTGGTTCCTGTGAAACACTTGCACTGCACCACAAATTTATTTGGGAAGCTACTAGTCCCACAGGCAATACAAATCAAAGCAGCCTGTGCCATCCTCCTTCATGTTTCCACTGTATTCGGAGTCCCCTGAGCTGAGAATGAAAGAGTAAAGCAAATGAAGTTTCTGTCTCACAAAGCTTCCAGCTGAAGGAGAAAGATAGGACAGAAATGTCCAAATGTTTCATTAAGTAAAATATCCCAGGGAGTGGTTTATGACCAGCCAAGCATTGATTTATTCTGACAAACAGGAAGAAGACCTGGTGCCTCTCAGACTCTAGAAAATTTAGGAAAGATATACTTCTGTCTGATTGGGTGATGTCACAAGGTGGTCATGCTGTTAACTGTTCCCAGCAGTGATTTTGAGTTAGTTGGTACTTTTTATACCATATATGCTACCAGAGATAAAACTGAAGTTTCTTATCCATGGGACCCACAGGTCTAGCACATTTGCTAAGGAATGGAGCAAACACAGAGAACTCTGTGGCTGTTAAAGGCCAACAGGACTGAACACCTTCTGCCTGATATTGCTTATTTCCACTGGAGAAGGAGTAAGTCTTGTTCACTCTGAGTGCGGATCATTTCCTAGGCCTGTCCCACATCTCTTTGTTTATGTTCCTGACATCTTCCAAATATTATCCTGAGTGAAACACTCAGTGACTTATTCAGCCTCCTGAATGTTGGCTGACATTAAACAGAAAACCCAGGCTGGTGCCCCTTGTATATATTATGCTTTGGATTGTTCAATTACTCTTTATTCACAGTTTATGACAAACACTTTTTTGTTACATGTTATTTAAGAAATAATCCTAATTCCCCTCAAGGGAATATTTGCTGCTGAACAACCCTTACAAATCCACTTCAGCCGATGGATTACTTGTTCACCTGAAAATCTGTATGAGTGTGTACCATTTCTTAACCACTTTCTGAGGTTTTTCTTTCAGAAAGGCAATAGTCTCCGAGTTTAGCAAAATCTATTTCAACAATCAGGCCTCACTGCAGAAGTACTGTCTGTTCTAACAAGAAGAGTGCATGTACCACACAAACCTCTCCCTCGTTATTGTCCTTCTGCTCATCTACCTGAGGGCCAGGAGAAGGAACTGGACATCACAGTGGTTCCTGAGGGCCAGCAGCACGGGCCCTTGCAGTCATGGAATGAAGAACTATGCATTAGACCATGCTCAAAACCGAACTGCTAAATTAGTATGGAAATATCATTTCCATCACTGACATTGCAAGATAAATCAGGAAAAGAGCACTGCTGTGGTGTGTCTGTACAGGGCTTTAGCCCATCTGGGACCTGGGACAGCACTCTTTCTCAGGTGCTGCTGCAGTGCGTGGTGAGACAAGAGGGTGCTGGATTCAGTCATGGCTTCTCTCAGCACTTGGAGCTCTGTTGGTAGGATGTGGTCAGAAGTTTTACAAGTCGTTTTCTCCACTCAGGAAATGCTGATCAGTTGAAACCAAAATTTTGCTTGAAAAAATAGTGTTTTTTTAAAAAACTGTGCACAAGAGGTCAAAATGAGTAGACAATAAACCAAATGTCAGCTCTTCCACAAATTAAGTGTCCTGACCAGTGGACTATATGCTAGCTCTTCTGGTACCCTTTTTACTGTCAGCAGATGAAATATTCTTTATCCTCTGTGCAAAACAGAATAAAATTCATAATCTCAAAAAGTGTGGCAGGCTGTGAAAACCCTTTTCAGAGCAGTTTCATTTGAATTTAAGAAATTTCGTTTCTCTCCGCTACCCACAACTGTCAGATCTTTTCATCCTAGTAACTGATACGCTGAAGAGATGAACAGAGTGAAAAATAAAAAGGAAGAATATTTTAGTCTTTTTTTTTTTTATTGAATAACTACTTATATTATGCATGTTAATGACAGACATAAAAATCAAAAGAAAAATGAAGTGAGTTAGTTCAACAAGGGGCACAAAAGCAGTCAGTTGCTATTTGCTGCCATCTGCCCCTTGCGTTTCAGCCGGCAGATAGTGGTAGCTGGACAGGCAGAAAGAGCTAGTTCGGTTGGTTTCTGCTTCTCATCCCAGAGCAGAACCAGCATTAAACCTACCGTGGCTTCCCCCGGTGACCCCTCCTTGTCTCCAGATGGCCGCAGAGATGCTGGCAGCTGCGGGGCCTCCTGACGAGGGCACGCGGTGCTCAGCCTCCCGGGCTCACATGTTCTTTTCTCCTCCTGACAAAGGCAGACTGGGAACTGGGGCATCGCAATGAGGCTTAATCCTCCGTGCCACAGCCCTGGTGGCTCCCAGACAGTGTTTCTCTGGCACAAAGAAGAAAACATGTGATGAGGCATCTGACTGTGCGCACCATGGAAATGCCCCTGTCTGCACTGATTTTAATGAGAAATCCCTTGAGTCTGAAGAGTTGGTGTTTCCTGGCTTGTCACCTGGCTTCATCACTGCCTTTGGGCAAATCGCACCCTCTCCCCTGCCGTGCCAGGGGGCTATGAAACACCCCCTAGCAAGGCACCAGGCTGTGGGAATAAGGCTTCCAAAGGGATTCTAAGGGCAGGCAGGCAGCCTCACCGTAAGGGAGAAAATGCGTTCTCCATCACACCATCACTTCCCAAATTGCAGAAGCCACAAATGTCCACTTTACATCCAGAGCAAACAGGGGTGCTTCTTCGGCATGCTGCCTGCAGAACTGCTTTGCATTGTGTTACCTCTGAAACGCGACACTGAACTATTAAACTTTAATGGTGCTAAAGAGGCTGGGGTGTGAAACCCTTAATGTGCGTTCATAATGGGCAAAGGCAGAAGGCTTTCAAGCCAGATTTATTTCTGCACCCCCGGATAGCTGCTGAGAAGAGACAGGTCTGGGTTGCGAGGCTCCATCATCCTTCCTTCTGCCCTCTAGTGCCAGATAGAAAAATTAAACTTAAAGAAAGGCGACTGCAATTTGCTTCTCACAATGCACTAGATAAAGAGAAGAGGAGGGGGAAAACATTATTTGTAACCGCATGTTTCAATATCAGTTAAGGTGAAAGATGCCAGAAAAAGTAAGATCGGAGGGGTCACTATCAGGCAGGGTTTGTGGTGCCGTTTGGGAGCCAGCCATGGGCATGGGGCATGGTGGAATCACTGCTGCTGCTGATCTGGGCCCAAGCTCGCCAAAAGCGATGGAGACTCGCGGAGAAGGCAGGGGCTTGCCGCTTGGTGCCGCAGGTTGGGACAGGTGTATCTCCATAACCACCCGAAGACACCTCTCTCCCGGTCTCCCTGCTTCCATGAGGTTAAAACCCTGACAAAACTTTGTGCCAAAATATTTACACTAGGGAAGTGCCTGTTGTTTAACACTTTGAACCTCATTTAATTCACGCTTGTTCTTAATCTCTGGCTCTGAACAGCACCTCATCAGGCTGAGTCAGACCTGTTACCCTGACTGCTCTCTTCCAAAAACGCTGTGGGAAAGGTGGCTGCATTGGGGGAGCACTCACAGTGCCGGTGTTCGCTTTTGTGTGTTTCCATACTCGGCATCTTTACGCTCACCAAAGGTGTAAGGGAAAAGCCTCACTGCTAGAATTTCAGCAGTTCCTGTAAACAAGGGAGCTGTCATTTGCATATTCAGGTGCCAAAAGCAGATGAAAGCTCCAGGACACCCCAGGTACAAACATCAACAGGAGAAGATACAAAAGGTGGGTAAAGGACTGGCTCAGTCTGAACAATGGGGTTGACTGATGGAGCCCCAGGATGATGCTGAGGACTTGGTAAGCCACTGTGTGAGGCTGGAAATCAATTGCCCCAAGGTGACCGATTCCAAGCAAGCTTAATGAGGACTGATGTGGCTGAGCCTCCAAACAGACAAGGGACCTGTGGGAGAACAGAGAACGCTCCCTGAGCCATGCAACAGTGTTGCACTGATCTTGAATCCCATCAGGCTGCAGTTTTGAAGCTCTCTTTTCTCCCATACCTCATTATTTTTCCTCCTGCCCTCCTCTCCTGCAGCTTTGTGTTTCACCTGGGCCAGCAAGGTGAGACCCTGATCCATCCTGTCCAGCCCAGGTGCCCGGCTGCCACTGATGACTCCCTTGGAGCTGCCATGGGCAACAAAAACATCCTAAAGACACTGTGTGTCCCCTACTCTTTTCCCACCCTCTCCCTTTTCCTCCTCTGTGCACATCTTGCAGTCACAGAGGAAGCAATTGGGAGAAGTGGACAGAAACAAATCTTCCCTCTTGTCTTTGTCACTTGACAAAACAAGAGGTTTAACCCACATCCTCCCTTTGAAAAAACAAGTTGTGATTATGTATGTTTTGCCTAACTACTAATTTTCAAATTCAAAATGCTTATTCTTGGTTTTGATCTATTTCTCTTGTGTATTGTAATCAGGATGTTTCAAAACTTTGGCATGAATTTTCCCGTGTGTTCCTGTTCCCCTCTCGACTTCAAGCCCTGCAAGGTGCCAAGCTGTTTGGTGTCACACAGTGAGAAATTCAGGTTTAAACTTCTGCTTCTCTCGGTCTGTTTATTTGTTCAATTAGTTCCCCACATCCTCCTACAAACAGGACTTCTGCCTGCACAGGGCACAGGCAGTGCAAGGTGCTGAGGAAGCTCCCCAGGGAAGCCACTGCCATTTTGGGGTGCCTATGGTTCTGCCAAAACCAGGCTCCACAGGGGTCTGCTGCTGAGGGGAGGCAGGAGAGGACACAGCACTACAGCTTCAGCTGAGGTGTAGGGAGTTGCTACTGGAGAAAAGATAAGAGGACTAACACCCTCCAGTTTAGTCAGGGCTCTGCTGAGGTCTTTCCTCCAACATCAAAATTGGCGTTTCAGGAGGATACTCATTTTCTGTCTTCTTTTTCTGCTCCCTACTGTTCTCAGGGACTTACAGTCTGACATACACTCTGTGGGAAGAAACCACGAAATATGGGAACTTGTTATGGCAGCTGCTTCTACAGGCTGGTGCAGCACATTTCAGGGAAGTCAGTGATGCCTTCAAATACCGGCTCCCACAAGCCATGCTGTAAGCACAGTAGACACTCACTGCTTTTTCCAGCTGGTTGTGGGAAGCTCCGACCTTCTCTTATAGTATGGCACAATTCCACAGCAAAGCACCAAGATCTGAACTCACCTGAAAACACAGCACAGGTAAGGTGTAGGGTGATTCTCTGAAAGTTGTGAAACAGAAAAAAATGGAAAAGGACACAGAAAAACCGTCTTATACAAGCAAGCTTGGGTGGAATAGCTGAAGAAAAGCACTTCTGAGGTTATTTGTTGCCCATCAGAGGTCGAAGACTACCTTCAGTTACTCCTGCGATGCAGAAAGGTGTCACATGCTCTGTGTGAATAAACAGGGTAGTATCATGGAAAATGAGCTTTCTGACAGTTTTCTCCTCCTTATGGAAAAAGTTCTCAGTATGGCTGGACAACTCTCAGGTCACATATAGAGTAACACATGTACACGTACATGAGTGCTCCTTGCACTTGCACCCACACAAGAATGTTTCAGAGGCAGCTGGGGGGATGTGCTGCTGCCTTCCCCAGGAGCAGCAATGGTCACCAGAGCATGCTGGATGGTGCAGAGGGAGGGTTAAGGCAGTGTCCTCTTCCCTGCCTTATGAGACAGAGTCCCAACTCCACCAGTGCTATGCTACGTACCCAGGCACTACAGCTTGCCCACACTGACCCCAGCCCAGCAGCACCAGTTCCCATCCATCATCAACCTGTCTGACCAAAAGTACCACAACAACCAGGGGCAGTTCCCTGCCTGAGACTGATGTGTTCCTCCTCAGCTAGTTGATGTATTCTAATGACATCTCAGCCTGAAATGAAGTTAAAATCTCCGACCTGCTACCATTTAAAGCCTTTTAAATTGTATTTAAAAAAACAATCCAAGCCTCTTCTGGTTATCTTCTCAGGGACAAACTCTGAGAGAGAGCAACTCAGGGAGAGCAGTCCTGGAAGTCACAAGATTTGCCTTTTTGTCAGATAGACAATTAAAGAAGGGAAGAGAAGCTTCTTTCTCCCTCACCTACCACTCAATCTCCCTCAGCCCAAAGATAATGTGTCACTTTCTTGCACTTTAGGTGAGGCATCCATCTCACCTGACACTGCTCAATAAGGGGAGGACCCAGGAGCTCCCCAGGGGCATAGATAACACCAGAAACATCTTGCTGAAAACTATATATGGCTGTGCCAGCAGAGCCGATGGCCATCAGAGGCTGGGAGAGGAATAAGAAAGCAGGACCACACAACCATGCATTGGCTGGGAACATGACAGATGTTGAGATTATCCAGACCAACCCCTGGCTCAAGCAGAGTCAGCCAGAGCAAGCTGCTCTGGGTTGGGTCTGATCAGGTTTGGATATCTCCAAGGGCAGAGCCTCCATCTCTCTGGGCAACCTGTGCCAGTGCTTGACCATCCTCACCATAAAAAAGCTTTTTCTTGTCTTTCAATGTAATTTCCTGTGTTCCAGTTTCCGCCTGTTACCTCTCAGTTCTCTGGGTACCCTGAGGAGGTCCTGTCTTCTTTACTCTCCCAGCAGGTATTTATACGTGTAGATAAGATCCCCCTTTTCTAAAAGAGAAGTTTCTCTTCTTCAGGCTGAACAGTCCCAGCTCAGGACTGGAGAAAAGATGCAGCAAGAACCACGTAGGTGATGGATAAAGAGCCAGCAGCAACTCCATGGGCCAGTCAGTGAGGAGCTCAGCAGCAGCTGGTCCCACTGAGCAGCTGCTAGTCCCACTGATGGTGTGAACATCATAGCCCAGATCCAGCCTCTTTCCAGCCCAGCCCAGTCAGTCACCCATAGGTACCGGGGCTGGAGTGCTCTGGGTGGCTGATGTGCTGGGCCCATTGTTGAACTGCAAGGAAAGCAAGGAAGAAAGGGAGACGATGGTGCGTTTGCTCTTCCTTCAGCAATGTTGTCCTCCTGGGTTTTATTTTCTGTTTCGTTGTCTTTCGCTTCTCATGTTTGTGTTTGCAGAAACCACACCACGGGTGCCAAGTGTAAACAAGTTGCCTCTCAAAGCGTTGCCTCTCCAGACAAGCCTTCCTGAAGGTGTCAGGAGGGTGCCAAGCTGAAGATGTCCCAAGCTGCCAGATATGCCCCAGCCCAGCGTTGTTCCCTCTGCTGTTGCACCCCATGGTGAGGTGTTTAAGCGTGCTGCCAGTCAGAGCTGTGCAGTGGGGACAAGCACTGCCACAGCCCCTGTTTGCACAAGCTGAGAGCACTAAATACAGCTGGGACCCAATGTGGCTCATGAAGGTGGCCACCTTCCACCTCCTCCACCACTTCTGATACTGCCCTTGGTCAGGTCCTGCGTGGGAGTTCCTCCAATTTGAGCTAGCTCAGCCATGTGCCTGTGCCAGCAAAGATGCTCCCTTCATCCAGCACGGTTCATGCCAACCTGGGCCAGATGCACTGAATTAAACCCACTCTACAGTTTGTTGCCGCTGGTGCTGGTTTGGGATGAGGCCAAATCTCTGCTTCCCAGCTTGGCACCAAGAGGAGCCGCCTGCTGCGGGTGCCCTAGTCCCTGAAATTTCAGTAGCAGGGCCTGGTGATGGCTCCAAGGTTCCTTTGTGTCACCCACCAGGAAAAAACATCCCATTCCCCAGAGCCTGGTCACTGGTGACTCAGATGCTTCAGAGGCAGCACCGGAGAGCATCAGCTGCTGCAGAGCAGCTCTGACAGACCTGCCAGGGAGAGGAACAGCCAAGGCACAGCCAGAGGCTCCCGACATGAGACGGAGTTTATTTTTAGAGTGCTGTAGCGCTGAGGATATGGCATGAACCGCTTCCCTCTCGTCACTCTGACGCCATCACCCGCCGCCCACGCGCCCGCTAAGTGGGTTATTGCAGCCCTTCAGGCTCCCAGGGAGAGGGGAAGAAAGCAGAAAGGTCACTTCTCTCCCTGTGCCAACAAACAGCAGAATACATTCAGCACTGTGGTATTTATTAATGGACTTTGGTTTAAAGTCCTGAGGGTGTCTTGTGCAAGACATCATCTCTCCTCCCGCTCAGAGCTCCAGGACCAGCTATAAGTCACTGTCCTCCCAAATCCATGACAAATCCCAGAGCTATGGCACTTAGAGAGGGCTTTCCTCTGTCTCAGCTGATAAGCTACTTTCTGTACCCTTGATTTTTCCCTGACCTGTCAATATCCTCTCCTCTCTGCTAGACATTGCTAAAATCACTGTGATCCCAGCTACCATCCCTCTGCTCAGCTACCTTCTCTGTCATTTTAATTTTCCCACCTGACATCAAAATTCACACTTCACCGAGATGTTCACGTGTCCTTTGTGCCACGATGTTTAAAGGGACTCCCAGCTGATGTTGTCATCCTCAGCTAACACAGGGAAGCAGTGCAGACTCCACACCCTCCGCGCCAGTGAGAGATGAGCGACGTGCTCAACGCAGCAGAGACCATCCCAGTCCTTCACACCTCACGATCGCACTTTTCCCTCCTTTCCTCTTTTTCCTTCATTTAGAGTCAATTCACTGAGCCACAACCTCGCTCCTCCCCAGTCACCATCCTGCGTGTCCTCCCAGCACAGAGGTTCTCGCTGGGAAGTTTTGGCCCATTCTGTTGCATTTTTTTTTACACATTTTCCTTCCTCCACCTCACTTTTTAAAATTTCTGGCACCAACAAGGCACTTACTGAAGTAGCACATCTCTGCTCTTCATCTGCCCAACCATCTGCTTGAGAAAGAGTGGGACTGGGGGTGGGGGTCTGCAGAGATTTGCAGACTGAAGGCCAGAAGGAAGTGGCGTGGTCTAGATCAGCTGCACAATAAACGCTGTAGACAACCAGGCAGCAGTTCCCACAGCAAGTCCTTCATCACTCTGTGCACTATCCCTAACCAGTGACAACTCAGCCTTCCTGACTTTTTTTTTCTTTTAATGGCATTAACTAAAACATTCTTTTGTATTATGAAAATACGTAACTTTGCAGGGGGAAGGCAGCTGAGGTTTGGAAACCTTAATGACTAGATTTGGGAAGACTGTAAACTCTTGGGAGAGCAGCAGTTTATACAGGTACATGTATACACAGACCCAGCATTTTAAGCTTTCATGCTTTAGTTAGAAAATAATTCTATCCCATAAAACATGCTGAAATTCCTAAACCTTCTGTTCCAGCAGAACAGAACAGTTCTCCTCAGAGGGAGCTACAACAGCCAGGAGCTGGTGCTGTGTTGAAGCAAATTCCTTGTGTAAGCCCAAAACAGAGCAACAGGAACCTTGTGCCAGCCCAGACACTGTTGGGAGAAGCCCTACCAATACCCCTCGCTGCTGGAAGGAATGTCACCTTGCCATCCAGCCCTTAAGGCCCTATTGGCTAAGGTTGTCCCAAAGAGCTCCGGGCAGCCGCACACCCACAGGAACAGACCCAGCTTTGCTTCCAGCCACCAAAAAGCTGTCATTTCAGCTCACCTGACCATTCCTTAGCCTCAGGAGGCTGGAGAACCCAAAACACCTTAACCCAGATAGCAGTCTGCTGGGCTCTATTCCCTGCCAAGGGGTACACAACAGCACAGGGGTATTTGCCTAGTCCTAGCTCTGAGAGGTATCCCACACATTCCGTTTTAATCCTGCCTTCCAGTAGCACTGTCAGACAGAGGGAAGACTAAAGCACCCTTACTCCACAGCTGTAACCAGCAGACTCTTGCTTGGCCCCAGCAACAATTAGCTGTTACTAGTCCAAATCAGATCTCCAAGCAAGTCTCCCTGAAAGCCTAATTATAGCCCAGATCACCAAAAATAACATCAGCCTGGAGAGGTCTGGAAATTCCCTCCTCAGTGCCAGAAAATATCCAAAGCTGAAGCCCAGCAGCACAGGTCTAACCTGTACTCCAGAGTTTGAGGTGAGGTTGGGGGTGGTGAGGATGTTCGTTCAGATCTCTACACACTGGAACATGCTGCAGGCATCTCTGTGAAGTGCTTCACAAAATTACTTTTTGTATCACCAACGACGAAGGGCTTCAGCAGCTGTCTGGGTAGAAGCTGACATCTTGTGGATAGTGCACTTGGGCCTCCCGTGGAGGGGAACACTGAGAAGCAACACGTGGAGCTCTACGCTGGAAGCCAGTGGGAGAAGGTTGGTGCACCAGGCTGCTGGGCAATTTATGTGCAAGATTTGGATAACTGGACAATGTCTTCAATATTGTAAAATATAAAAAGGATCCTACAAATCTTTATCTGCAGATTTCTTGCTCAGTAAAAAACACATTGTCCATTGTCAAAGAGAATCAACACTGATAGTTTAGTAATTAGCACCACATTTTAGTAATTTTAAGAATCAGTATACTCTGAATAGCATAACAATCTGCTAGCGCTGGTCAATCCCATTTTTCAAAGAGGGACTGATGTAAAAGCAGGGTGGTTGAGAGACACTTAGTTGATTTAGCAATATTTGTGGCTATTTCTGTTGAAAGATACTCTCCTAAAAGAGAACTGCTTTCTCTCTAGACCTCTGGGCTTAGACGCACGGTTACCACCAGGGAACAGGCGACGTGCAGTAATTGACCCCATGTGTGCTCTTTGTCTCTATCAAAGATGAGCTTATTTGAGTTTGCTCTATACAGTCCTAGACCAGCGCTGAAAGCAAGAAACAGCAGGTGCGTCCAGAAGATTTCCTTTAAACAGAGCAGCTGAGCCACATCCAAATGACTAAGTTCAGATAAATGGAGTCATCAGATGCCCACTTAAGACAAATTAGTTTAGAATGGCTACGCTGCATTTGTCAATGGTTTAATGCACTAGAAGTGTATTTATAAGACAGGGCTAATTTCCCAGTCCTTGAAGAAGAACACTTTGAGAAAGCAACTGCTCCATCTAGCAAAGTTTTCTCAGATGCAAGTAAAAAGGCATTTGAAGCATTAGTGTACTACGATACATCTTCAGCCAAGAGTCACTCTTAAGGTTGAAGAGATACAGTCTTTTATTTACATAATACAAAGAGGTGAAATAAGTGTCAAAACTCTGAAGACATCGTAAATCATGTTGTACAAGTTCTCTGTTTCTTCTCTTTGGCCAGGCTGAGCAAGAGCTGAAACACAAATCTGCCCCACTACTACGTTCTTTTTGATAAGCTGGATTTTAAAATTCCAACAGGGAACGAACCTCCTACTTCAGTGTCCAAAGCAACTCACTGGAGCCAACTCTGTTTGGAAGAGAGATTTTAAAAAATGCACCCATTTTTGCTGACAGAGGGGTCAGCAGGGATGGGCTGGTGGGACAGCAGGTCAGCACAGCTAGTCAGTATGTCCAACCTCTCCATCACTGGCCGTGATGCTCTGTGGCTGCTGGCACACATGGGTGGATGGTGCATTGAAACGCCCCTCACAGTGTGAGGAGCAAAAAGCCGCCTTCTTAAAGACTGTAAGTTTCTTCAGTTTTTCCCTGCCTGTGTGTGGTTCAGGCTCCTTCCCTGCGTCCTAGAGGAGCAAGGAGAAGAGCCAGGGTGACTGTCTGATCAGGGTAAAGGGAGGGGGCTGGGAGCTGGGTAAGAGCAGGACAACACTGGACGAGATCGCTTGGGAAGGTACTTTCCATTGTAGAAACAAAATAAACATAACAAATAACCTGTCCGGCATAGGGGAAACAAAAGCAAGGCAACAGACTCATTTCCTGAAAGCCCTTCTAGACTTTTTTTTTCCCCCTGTTACACTGAGATGGCAATCTAGACTCTCAAAAATTTACTGTCTCATAATAGCAGCTACTGGGTACAATAAAAAACCCAGACTGGTACTCATCAACTCTGAAAAGTGGTGATTGGGGTTATGAGCAGCCACTGTGACTCACTTTAGACTTCGTCAAATGTTATACAACCTCTTAAAAGAAACGGACTTAAAAAAATTTCTGAGTCTCCAGTTACGCAAAGGTAAAAGACAACTACAACTGTTCTCTTTTGCGTGGAAAAGTACTGGAAGGTAGACTGCACTTAGAGTGCTGGGTCCTGTTTTGAGCCCCCGATAAAAGAAAAAAACATCAATAAATAGGAAGCGGCTCAAACTGGAACCGGTTCAGAAGAGACCAGTGGGGCTGTAGCACTCACCCTGGGCAGAGAAGTTGAGGGAGCTGGGCCCAGACAGCCTGAAGATGGGATGTCTTTGGGACACTTACCTGTGGCCCACCCCAAATCCATGGGGTGCCATCAAGGAAACAGAGCTGGACTCTCTGCAGGGGGACACAGAGAGGATGAGGGAACACGCACAAGGGTTTTAGGAAAAATTCCTTCCCCATAAGGACAGTTCAAACAGTACAGCACATCACCCTGAGAGGTTGTGCAGTCTCTATCGAAGAACAACAGAATGATATAGGGTTGGAAGGGACCTCTGGAGATCATCTAGTCCAACCCCCCTGCCAGAGCAGATCCACCTGGAGCAGGTTGCACAGGAACGTGTCCAGGTGGATTTTAAATATCTCCAATGACAGAGACTCCATCACCTCTTTGGGCAGCCTGTTCCAGTGCTCTGCCACCCTCAAAGTAAAGAAATTCCTCATCATGTTTAGGTGGAACTTCTTATGTTCAATTTTGTGTACATTTCTTCTTGTTCTGTCACTGGATACCACTGAAGAAAGACTGGGCCCTTCTTCTTGACACCCACCCCTTTAGTATTTATGAGCACTGATCAGATGACTTCTCAATCTTCTCTAGACTAAAAAGACCAAAGTCCCTCATCCTTTCCTCATAAAAGAGATGCTCCAGGTCCCTAATCATTGTTGTGGTCCTCTTCTGTACCCTCTCCAGCAGTTCCCTGTCCTTCTTGAACTGGGGAGCCCAGAACTGGACACAGTACTCCAGATGAGGCCTCACCAGGGCAGTGTAGAGGGGGAGGATAACCTCCCTTGACCTGCTGGTTACACTCTTCTTGATGCACCCCAGGATGCCATTGACTTTCTTGGTCACTAGGGCACATTGCTGGCTCATGGTCATCCCATTGTCCACCAGGACTACCAGGTCTTTCTCCTCAGAGCTGCTCTCCAGCACGTCAGCCTGCAACCTGTACTGGTGCATGAGGTTATTTCTCTCATCCTTGAACGTTTTCAAGATCCAACTGGAGAATGTCCTGAGAAACCTCCCCTGGTCCTCCTTTGAGCAAGACACTGGACCAAAGACCTTGTGAGATCCCTTCAGACCAGAATTACTCTATATTTCTATAGTTTTTACTGAATCCACATCTAGGAAAAGATTTAATAGCAAACTCAAAAACACACTGTGAGTTGCAGCCACTTCCAAACAAAGGATATCAATTAACTGTCACTCACACCACTAAAAATGTTCAATGTATTTTTATATTAATATAGAATTGTATTGTGGCCTTTCACGTACGAAATTGGGTTCGCAGATCAAGACATCCAGCTATAGGTGTCTATACAAGTCATGTATATACGTGTTCTCATATTTCAGTGGAGCCTGAGGAGCTACTCAAGCTGATCAAGACGCAGATGAACAGCTCTCCAGGCTCCACTGCCTATTGATCCAATCTCCACAGACTAAGCAGACAATTCAATTTATGTACATCTGCAAGCTGACTCCAAACCACTACCCAGTAGTCTGTAACTTAATTTCTGCATATTATATACACATTCCTTGCTCTTCTATGCTGTATTAGCAGACAACAGCCTAACACAATCTCCCACTTAACTGCTTACAAGGCAATTCCAGTGTCATTTGCTTGAGACTTTTTACCATGCTGAGCTCTGATGTGGCAGCTGCGGGTAAGGGATGGGAAGATATTGTAAGAAGTAGACAAAACTTTTATACCTCTCAACAGAGAAGTGCCTTGCAGTCATGGTTCTTGTGTCTCCATAGGGCACGAGAAGCCACGAGTTATTCCTCACCAGCATCAGGACTTTGCATATCCCCTTATTGAACTTTATAAGATTTCTGCTGGCCCATTTCTCCGGCCTGTCAGGATCCCCAGGTCTACAACATTCAGGTCAACAAAATGAATCTTTGCTGTATCATGGCCAGCAATGCAATAGATAAACATCACCAACCCACCCTCTTACAGCTAAAGACCAACCAACCCCCAACAGAAACTACAGCTTGAAGTTACAGAAAAAAGGGCCAGTACCTCTGGTTTCAGACACCTCTACATTGTTTGATGTAGAAACACCATAGAGGCTTTTCACACCAAAAAGATTCTGATGTCTGCTGCAGCCTGGTTTGTCAGAACCACTGAAACAGCAGCACCTGCTACAACTGAAGGGCGAAGCACGTGGTGCGCTGTCTGCATGATGTACGAAGTCCAGCTCTTCTGTGCTTCCCCTGTTTTCCCACTCTGGAACTGCTGTTGGTACCTACAGAACTAAAAAACAGTTCCATAAAGCATCTCTGGAGCTCTTTTTTATTCTCAAGCTGAACCTGGCACCCAACTTCCATTTATCCAACCTGGTGTGGCTGCTTTCAGATCTCCTGGGCTAGGATGAACGCGCGCATCAGTACACAGGAGGTCAACCAGTGCAGCTGAGCTCAGGTCTCCATGGGAAGAGCCAATTCAAACGAGAAGTAAAATACAAAGGTTTATCTGAAACAGGATTTGCTGCCAAGGAAACATTTGATCGCTGGTCCAAGCGATCAAATCCCCTGAGAAAAATAACTCTAGCAAATCGGTTACTTCAGCGTCCACTGCCCAAATCAACAGGTCTCTCCAGCGCTTACTTGCTGTAGCCCTGAGGTACACATCATCCCCCAGTGTCACCATGAGTCACACTAGAGAAGAGAGAGCTGGCATTTGCCGGTATGCAGGGGAGACATAGATTCCAGCAAACGCAGAAACGAGGAACTTAATTTCAGATAAAGACCATAAACCCAGCAACAGGTATAAATATTCAAAGATAGAGCCTACTTTTTTTATTTATTGCATACATTACAGTTTGGGAAGACAGAGCCTAAGAATTGACACATATCAAGATAATACTCCCACGAGTACCAAATTTGCTTCAACAAGTGGGACAAAAAAAAAAAAAAAAAAACCAAAAAAACCCCCAACCCAAAACAAACCTCCAGCAAACTGAAGTGTTTCAAACTGCTCAGCATATTTCTGAGGATAGGTGTAATTCTTCAAAGCAGGGAACAGCAGCTGCCATCTTCCACAAGCGATGCAGCTCTCAGGAGTGACCACCCTGAATCACTAGAAAGGATGAGGAGGAAGAGACCACAGCAGGAGAGGGAAAATTTTACACATCCTGTTTCTGAAGGGAAACAAGATAGAAATCATGTTCTTCCTTGCAGAGAACTAAGAGACTGCACAGACACTGTGGATCCCTGAGAAGTGTCATTTAGGAAACAGGCCTTTTTCCCCCATCTCCAAACCTCTGTTCCCACCACACACTGTGTTCCACTGCCCTCCCTTCCCAGTAAGGTCCGCAGCTCTCTTTCACACCCCTCCGCTCTGCTGCACGCTGACCTCCTAAGACCATGATAAGTAAGTTGAATTCATAGACAAAAAAAGCTAGAGCAACAAAGGTTTCTCACGTGCTACAGCCTATCAGCTCTAGTTCCTGGAAAACACTCTCAGCCCTGGAAATGAGAACATCAGGTATGTTAGACCCGCTGAACCTCACTTGTTCTGCCTGGGCTGGCATCTCAGGCTGCATGGAGAACATACAACTTTGGCCCCATTGTGGAAGACATTAATGATATTTCATTAGGTATCAATAAATTTCATCCACGCAGGTTTCCTAGATCCTTCCAGCTTCAGTATGTTTTACAACTCTAAATTCACTCATTTATCCTTCCTTCCTCAGAGCATCCTTAGCCATGGTAGATTTACTGCTCTGCAGACACTGCCTGCCTACAATAAATGGGATGTAAAAGCCATCAGACTGCAGGATGGTTTCCATGCTGTACATGTGTAACACAAGCACACAAAGCAATTTGCTTTTCAAACTGATGAGAATTCAAGAGAGATTAGGGAGCAATTTTATCTTAGACTCCCTTCCCCAGACACATTTTGCCCTCCATTTGGCAAAAACACTGAACTGCTCCCAAACCAGTTGTGACGACGTACAAAGACTTCAGATAGATTTAAGATTTAGCTCATTTACATCTTGTACATAAGAATGACCAAAAAGGCTAAAGCAAACCCCAGACCCTTTCTCTTCCCTTCTTCTCCCCATTGCGAAATGAAGGCTCAAACACGACAGGATGAGTTGAGTCATGTTCACCTGAGCAAGACTAGAGTCTAAGCTAAGACCTTCTACCTTCCATCATAATCATAAGCCGATGTACAAATACTCCGTTTGCCTCAGCTGATGTAAGACACTGTCCCTCCCGGGACCATTATGTGCCAGTTTCCTCTGGGNAGAGCATCCTTAGCCATGGTAGATTTACTGCTCTGCAGACACTGCCTGCCTACAATAAATGGGATGTAAAAGCCATCAGACTGCAGGATGGTTTCCATGCTGTACATGTGTAACACAAGCACACAAAGCAATTTGCTTTTCAAACTGATGAGAATTCAAGAGAGATTAGGGAGCAATTTTATCTTAGACTCCCTTCCCCAGACACATTTTGCCCTCCATTTGGCAAAAACACTGAACTGCTCCCAAACCAGTTGTGACGACGTACAAAGACTTCAGATAGATTTAAGATTTAGCTCATTTACATCTTGTACATAAGAATGACCAAAAAGGCTAAAGCAAACCCCAGACCCTTTCTCTTCCCTTCTTCTCCCCATTGTGAAATTAAGGCTCAAACACGACAGGATGAGTTGAGTCACGTTCACCTGAGCAAGACTAGAGTCTAAGCTAAGACCTTTTACCTTCCATCATAATCGTAAGCCGATGTACAAATACTCCATTTGCCTCAGCTGTTGTAAGACTGTCCCTCCCGGGACCATTACGTGCCAGTTTCCTCTGGAGACCTGTGTATTCCTGTCCCTTCCTCCGTTCTGCTGATGATTAAACAGTTTCTGACCTATTCCAAAATCCCCTTATTAACAGCTCACCAGCAGCGTCCATGGGCCATCTCAAGAGGGGCAAATTCCTACCTGGTCAACTTAAGTTGATCGTTGAATCATAGGAAGGACGTGTACCCATGCTGGGAGCTTAGGCTGCAGTAACTGAGCTGCTGTGTGCAGATGGCACCCACACCATTACACAGCTTATTCTCTCAAGTGCAGAGATGAAGTAGGTAACGTTCCTTCCACTTAAAAACCAGCAACTTTGAAATTCAACCACTTCCCTTAAGTTGCTCATAAAAGCCCAGCCATTGTAATCGGGAGATTTCAACTTCCAGAGGTTTGTGAAGCAAAAGCATGTTAGAAAACTCAAAACTCTGTAAAATTATTATTTTTTTTCTCTAAAGAAGCCTTAGGATCCAAATGCCAGGAGTCACAGCGTATATGACAGTAAGCAACCTCTGGATGCCAAACTGCACGTCATCTTCCATACTCAGTTTCTCCTCACGCCTGAGAGGAAATGAAAAAATTTGTTCAAAGTGAACATTGGTGCAGCCATCATTGAATACCACTTTGGGCAAAACAAGCACACACGGGACACAGACCAATTTTGTCGTGTTAACAAACAAAACTTCAATTTCTGCCAAAGCTGGGGTGGGTCCTGAAGAGTCTCACTAGGATTATCACAACGTTGGTGACAAATTTCCGTGCGTTTTTACACACTAAGTAATAAAAAACAGTTCTGAGGGCAATAATCTCCATTGAAGGTGAAAATCAGATATCTTCAACTATTTGTAGCCCATGTCACCAAAGCCTAAATGTCTCACGTTTCCGAGATGGAGAAACCTGCAGTGCCCAGCGTAGGCTGGTGCTCCTGTGCTGCCCCACTCCGCTGAGCACTTGGCAGCAGGGAAATAAAGCAACAAGGAGCCTACCCTTGCCCAGCAGCTACAGAAGATCCAGCCTCAAGCATAACACTGCTAAAACTTGCCAAGATGCTTATAAAATACAGCAACTGTTAATACTTCAGTGCTTATGTCCACTGTTAAACTTGGTCAGACAAAGCTGAATATGAAACAAACCTAAAAAAAAAAGAAAAGGGATTCAAGTATTTCCAAAATAGATCTTTTACTCAGAGGGAGGATATCCCGAAGCTCTTCGTTCCCAGAGGGATGACCAGGATGACCTCTAAAACCAGCCAAAGCCACAATAAGAATCCCAGAACATCTCCAGATTCAAGAGTTGTGGAATCAAAGCACTAACCCGAACACCGAAATCCACCTTTAAGACCAAGACAATTATTTATCTAATAACTCGAGGAAGCCACTAACCAAGATAATCTCTAGAAAACAAAACATCACCTTGCCTGCCTTGTGGTTTGGTTTTCTTTTTTCCTTTTTAAAAAGTTAACTGTAGTTACCCAATAGAGACAGATAGTGCTGCCTTCAGAGTCAAACCACAGGTGTTCTTGCTACTGCTCCATAGCCTTGGGTGGTGGTTACAACAGCTGTGCTCAACAGCAAAAGCAAGCAAAGATATATATATTTTTTTTTTTTTTTCTTCCCCAAAATCATAAATATACAATTTCCAAAAATGGGAGCAAAAGACAAAAGGGTAATGAAAAATACTGCTGAAGAAAGGTTTAATTAAAAAAATCAGGAATTCAACAGTGCCTAAATCTTTATTTTTCATAACCTACATATTTTTTTTTTTTCAAATTAGACAGTTTTACATTTTATGACACAAAAGGAAACTTAAATTACTGATAGTTTACATGTAAGCTTGATTCCAGTCTTAATGGAAGAAGAACAAAAACAAAAACCCTCAAGAAGGCTCCCATATTACACTTCTATTTCATGAACTGGCAGCTGTTAGGTCTCCTTAGAAATCTTCGATTGTCTGCTGCTATTAGTGTAACAGGTTACAAAGCACGTCAAACCCCCGAAATGTGGCCAGCTGAAGGAGGCCCAGAGACAGGTGTGCACCATTACACTCGGCTGTTGCTCCTGATACACTGCACGCACTCCAACGAGGGCCTTTCCCTGCCAGATGCTGAAAACTTTGAAGGATAATGCAGCAACGCAAAACCCCAAAATATTTTAAAAAAGTAATAATTTGGTGCTGTTCACAGGTTTCTAAGTGGCAAATGACAACCTCACTGTGGGGAACTGATCTGAGGAAGTTTTAAAAACAACCTTTGGTGGTTTTCTCATTTTATTTTTTTTTAAACTCCTGGAAGAAGAGAGTCTCAGATCCCATTTTGACTTGTTTTCAAAATGAAAAACATCACCACGCAAGTCCTACGAGGTAAAGTGCCAATTTTGATTACTGTATCCCCAAACCTTTAACTCAGCTACTGCTTTTGGGAGGTGTTTTTTTTTTTTCCATTTTAAAAGCTGCATTTCAATCTTTCTATGTATCATAGCAACAGTCTGCATGCAACTTCACAACTCTACTCCGAAAACTCCATTTTGTCACTGAGTGGAAAAAACAAAACAAAACCAAACCCCCTCAAAGTAAAACGCAGTCAGGATAACTTGTATATTACACAGCTACTTGGTGTGTCACTTTTTTTTTTAGGGGGGAAAAAAACCAAAGCTATAAAAACCACATCAGAGGAAGGTTTTAAACTTTTGATGCAACAGACTGTTGCTGGGTGAGCAGTAATTACAGTGTATGGACCTCACACAAACGGCAGCAGAAAACATTAGAACAGCGTGACATGTCCTGCTGGGTGTCACGATACTCCCCTCAGGTAACAGCTGAGCTTTTTGACTCTTGGCTGGAAAGAGCCACTTGAGGTGGTTTGCCCGTGGGAAGCCTTTCTGTCGCTGGCAGCAAACACACAAAACGAACCGTACAGCCGGCCTAAACCACACACAACTCCAGCCACCCTTTTCACTGCCACTGGGGAAAGGAGAAGCCTATTAAAAACCCAACGACAGGACTAGCTGAGCGGTTTGGGGGATGTTGTCAGAGTCCTATCCCCTCCCACAGCATTCACAAAGTGTGCTTTTTAAACATGGAAAAAGAAAAAAAAATAAAAAAATAAATCAACAGATTCCAGCGTGCCCGATTTTGAGCAATTGGGCAGCGTACAACAAGCTGGATTTAAAAGGTCGACTAGATCCCAATTGATCTTTGTAACAGGAAATTTATCAGGGGTCAACTTCTCTTGTTACTTTTACAGTTCTACAAATCATACACTACGGAAAGCATCGATATTCTTGAAAGCAGACAAGTAAGCTTCACTGTGTATTTTTGTAGCAGTCCTAATTTGTTTCTTCCCAATTAAATTTGATTTTATTTATGACTTAAAATTACAGTCTGACTGCTGAAATTCACTGTTTACATTGCAGAACACTTTTGAATTGGTTGAATTGCTTGTTTTTAGAGGGACTAAGGAAGAGACTTGAGGGCTTTCAAATAAGACTTTTGTTCCATTTCCCTTTTGCAGTGAAGAGGCAGAGTCAGTTCAGCACACCAGAATAAAATAAGAAAAAGAAAAAACAACAAATTAAAGTAATATTCAAACCACAACATTTAGTTTATCTACATCCAGCTCAACAGCAACATTTATAATATCAATAATTTTTATCAGATTTTTTTCTTTAGGGTACCTTTTTATATGTTCTGATTATTTACAACTGTACAAGCAAAGCACACACTTCCAAGTGCACATATTTAATACAGTATTGACTATTTGCATTTACAGGTTTTTCAACAATCTGAAAAAGATCAACTGTTTAAGATCTTTAAGGTATATTACAAAACTGCTGCTAGTTCCTGTACTACAGTATGTTTACCCAGTAAGACCAGTGACAATAGATACATACTGTAACTGAGTAATTCTGTATTCCACTCGTGCTAACCCTCCACGGGGTCAGACCTCAGTAACTCTAAGCTGTCTTGTACAAAAGTTAAGGCAAAGTCATTTTCAAGTTTAAATAAAATTCAAGTCTTTAAATATTGGATGGAAATAATTCTTTAAAAAAAAAAAATCAGTTGTTTAAATAAACATTTTTGTGGAATAAACTGTACTGTCATAGTCAGCAGGAATGAGTTTTGTCTGAACTTCCTGCAGTTTGAACACTTAAAGAAAAGCTTTAGGCATTTTAAAACAAAAATAATTTATACTCAACTTTATTAGAAACTTGCTAATTTAGTGCATCCTTGTCCTTCAGAAAGCGCATCACTTCTAAAGTAAGTAAGTGTGAGAAACCTCATCGCAGAGGTGAATATCAGGGATCTCTTCCTCCACCACACAAAACAAACACCATTATCTCATGTCCTGAAAGATTTCAATCCGTATGCCAATGCTTGTAGTTACAGGAAGATGTCAACTCAAGGCTGACTGAGATATGGACTCTTTCAAAGAGCACTTGGGGCAGAGTTTAAGAAAAAAAAAAAGAAAAAAGAAAAAGAAAAAAGTCTCCACAGAGCACAGGGGTAACCAGAACATACAGCGCTGACTCAGTTAACTCCCTTACAAGCACAGGGAAGCTGAGGTTATCAGGAGAAGGCTCCGAGGCCTTCTCTTGATAATGTCCACTAACAGGCTCCACCACCAATGAAGCTCGCAGACTTCATTCTTTCTATTCACAATGTGCTTTGTATTTGCAAATTAGAACATCAGTTTTAGTCTGGAGTGAGAAGATGGTTACTTGCTTGCAGTAAGTCAAAAAAAAAAAAGAAAAGTTTTCGAAAGACTGCTGTGGTGCTCCGCAGGATTCATTCGGTGTGTGCAAAACATCAAAAAAAGGTTAAAGTTTTAAAAATGCTAGAAACGACTACTCATTTAACCTAAAAGTGCAAGTTCATTTGCTGACACTTAGTACAGCAGCCCAATAAAAAAAAACAAACCCAAAACAAACTCGAAGGTCACGTACTAATTTGTAAAATATCTCTACTTCCTTGCACTCTACACACTAGCTGCCGTTATCAGTCTTTTGGACACTTTAGATATGTACTTGCAGACCAGTTTATTAAAAATATTGCAGCAGCACATTTCTGCTTAACAGTTTAGAAAAAACTCACTATACAGAGCTTGCACTCACACAGCCACAGAGAGGCTTAATAAAAAGTTGATTTTTTTTTTTTTAAAGACAAATATTTTACATCTTGAAAAAAATAATCACACTAAGCTTCACCTCCAATTAAGCACCAACCTAAATGTAAGGTTTAGAACAACTATCCAGAAATATCCAGAAAAATAGAATGTGTGTTCGAGAGGGGAAAAAGTATTTCACAGAAAAATAACTTGCAGGCATTGTTATATGCCTAGTATCACTGCAAGCTCCTAACCAGCAACTCATTCTCAGGTATCTCAGTGGGAACATGGGTTTAATTTGTGGGAAGCAGACCTCTTTTCAAATCCCTCCCAGGCATTAGTTTCACTGAGGAGATTTTGGAGGGGTACTCTGTTCTTTGTTTAAGCGTTTGCCAACGGCTGGAGGGGACGATCTGCGTCCTGACTGTCTCCTCTGGTCTTTGGGTTGTCCAGGATGTGACTTTGCAGGAGGAGGTTCTCTGTTTTTCTCTATTGTTTCTGTGGGCTTTCTTTCTTCTTTCCCACATGCTACAGTGTTTGGCTTCTGTTCTTTCTGGGGTTGCAATGTAGGAGGATCCTTAGTTGTTCTCTGGCAAATTTCTGCATAACTAGGTTTTCGCAGTTCCTGTGAAATCAAACACAAACAAAAGATTAGGAAAAAAAAAAAGGAAACAGCAGATTAAACAAAGCATCCTGAGGAAAAAAAATATAATTTACTTTTACAAATAAAAAAGGTAAAGTCTTTGTTCCAAATGAAGGCTGCACTAAAACATGCAGATAAGGGCTCGAGTATGAAGTTGACAGGGGCTGTACAGACAACAAGGTTCATAACAAGGTGAAACACAAAACAGTATGCCAGAAAAATGGGGTACTCTAATAAGGCAAAATAATTCCAATTCAAGAAAACTCTAAAACACTTTGGAGACAGTGAATAGTCTGGTTTAAATATCAACATATGTATCAATGCTTCCACCCCAAGTATACTACCAAGAAGAGAATTCAGATAAAGAGCTATCATTTGCCACGTTACCTTGAACACTTTTGCCCCGTTAATTGCATAATTGTATTACGCAAGTAACCATGAGTCCACCAACACGCAAATTTAAGGATGCTGTGCTCACATGATTAAGCATCACTGGAAGCAATATTCTGTTACATACATCCAACTGGATCATTAAGAGAAAGTGAAGTATTAAGGTCACTTACTATGGCAGCCCCATTGACTTGAACCGATTTACATGCAGTGCTGAGTGTGGAAGAAGAAAGCCTTTCTGTGCTCTGCGTCTCTCTCTGCTGCTTATCCACAACCTTGGAGTCCCTGTAAGCGTTCAGCAGGAAGCAAGGCTCATGAGAAGTGAAACTTCAGGACAGATTAATGCTCTAATAATGGGTCTAAGACTTCATGGGAGTATGACTATAGGAACTTAGAGCTATAAGTCACCCGGTGCATTATGACTAGCACATTTAAACACATTTTAGTCACATTTTAAAATGCTATCAAATATTCAAAAAAATATTCCCACTTGACACTACTTGTAATTTGTGACATTCTGATGGCATTCAGTTCCTCAGTTATCTTACTCCTGTTACACAAACACCTCAATTCGATTTGCAGGTTCCCAATGAAGTCTTACTGAAACTTTCTTTATGGTATGGACACTGGTACTGCACACACAATCAAGGGTCTACTCTCTATGCTTCAAAGCTGTCTAAATACAAGACAGCATCATTAAACTTTTAAATACTTCCAAAGACTAAACCAGAACATTAATCAAACTTTTGTCTGCTGAATGACTTTCATAACCAAATCACTATTATCATGCTGTTCAGAAATTAAGCTTTACTGCCTTCACTACAAGTACAACGTAGAACAAAATATTATTTCTTCTATTAAGATTTTAATAGCTATTTACTGCATTCCACCTAGTCTTCTGATGAGAGAAACATGATTCGGAGCAGAGGAACTATAGTCATGTAATTAAGTGCTTACTCAGAAGACTGGGATGGTGAAGGAGACCTTTCAAACGTCCTGGGCAATGTAGAAGAGACTGGCAACAACGGTTCTCTAGGAATTCCCGATGGAGTAGTGTTTGTACTTGCATCCACATTAATGTTCTGAAGGAGGATAAAAGGCACAGAAGGGCAACAACAGTATCCAATTAACATAGTTTTTCTGAAAATTAACACAATTGGTGTTAATTTACAGGTTGACTTATAAGGGTAAATTAACTCTAGGAACATACAGAAAAATCCAATATGTATTGTAACAAATAAGTTTTTTCCTTCAAAATTAATTAGAAACAGGCAAATAAATCACACACCGTGGCTCTTTCCCAGAAAGTTAGGAGTTAAGTTCCCTTTGTGACACGTCTGGATGACAAAATCCCTTCTTCCAACCTGGGAATTTTGCACCTGCTGATGACGAAGTAGGCTTTGTGCCTGTCCACGTAACCGTAGTTGGCCTATTAAGACAAAAGTCTCCTATAGCCTTGCACTAAGAACTGTCTTCTTCAAAGCTCTACCTCTGCATCATTCCAACAGCTGGTGCTAAAACCCCCTAACCTTAAAAAAATGAAGTTTTTGCAAGTTAATATATGGCCATCATTTACAAGTCCCTTTCTTATGCTATGGTGTGACTTGCTACCAAGCAAAAGAGACTTTTTCTATAGCCCTCAAAAGCTTTTGTTAGTGCCAAATGATACTGTGCTTCCAGGTAATGGCCAAATAGGTTCAAGATGCCCTCATGAATTTAAATTGTCACAAAATATAAAGAGAGAAAGACGACTTTGTATCTTGAAAGAGGTATTTCTGACATTTATAATCACTTCCTTTGTTTTAAAAAGCGCAGTGTTCTTTGTATTGCTTCTGACCTGTCTCACGCCAGAACAGATCCTGTTAAGCAGAAGGGAGAGCAATGGAAGAATACAAGCACAGAAGGAACAAGACAACCACCCCTTTCTCTTGGCCCACCGATCAAAGGTAATCAAACAGGAGACTCCTGTGGTCATTGTTAGAAAGGAAAATGATGACCGGGCAGCATAGGTTACTGCAGCAGATCTAAGCCTAGTTTTATTCCGAGTAACAGTAAAACCATAAAAGGTGGATATTTAGAAATAAAAGAACAGCTTTTATGGTTTTACTCACTGTAATAGCATGTGCAAAGGCTTGCAATTGCAAGCTTGCTGAGCATTCTGGGCAAGTTCATCGAAACTTGTAAGCACATGGTTAAGTGTGAATGGCTTCAGGTCAGGCAGATGCACAAGCCCCGTCCTGAGGCACAACCACTCAGCCCCTGATCCGACTGCGCTGCAGTTCCCCAGTTAGAAAACATGGGAAGATTACCACCTGCCACCCCCAAGAGCCACATCTAGAAGAGCACCACAAAGCAAAGGGCATAATGATTGATGGATAACAACTGTTGGAGATTACACAACCTAAGTTCACTCAGCTTCTGTACTCTGGACTTGCCCATCTATAAAATAAGAGCAGCGCTGTGTAACCCCACTTCAGCACTTTGCAACTCTCTATCAGGTGACATGAAAAAGTGTTGAGATCAAGGTGAAAAGCAGCCTGTATACATTGGCAAGACTCTGACATTAACTCAAACACATCTGTAGTAGGACACAATGGCTCTTTGGAGCTAGTTGCTGTTATCTTACTCCTTATTAATGCCAACAAGGAAAGACACCACAATCCCTTTCTTCCACACAACGGTACAGACTAACTCATGCAAGCTAGAAAAAGAAACTGAGGAATCAAAGGAAGCTTTTTTTTTTAATGTGACAGTACATTGCACTGTCATAAAATCTCAGTGCCTGACTGATAGTAAGACTGCCTCTACAGCGAATACGTGTAAGTTCTGTTCAAGAAGTACAGTGCAAAACAAGTACTAGACTTGTGGTGGGAGGAGTAATGGGTTTTCAGCTCCATTATCAATAGCAAGTGCTGGAATTATATCTAAAACCTGACATATGATAATTAAAAACCATTTCAAAAGTTAAAGAGGTAAAGCACTTCAAAAATAGATAGTTCTTGTCCAAGAACAGACTGTAAACTGGGGTACTGGCTGACAGCAAGTTAAACACTGCTGTCATCATGGCACTGGCCTGCACGTTCCCTCTGAACTCAACCCTGGAGCACAGCTGCCATTCCCAGGGGACACAGCAAGATTACACTCTGCACAATCACTGCACAATCACTTCCTTTTTCCTTTACCAACAAACACCCTCCCACCTCTGATATGTGGGCACTGAGGAAAACAATTCTGCAACAGACTGGGTTTGGAGACAAGACACAAGAGATATTTTGGTGTCTCATTAGGTTGCTTTGCACTGCTGTATCCAGGGAGTTAACTTCTTCAGTTGTGATACAGCTAGAAAAAGACAAATTAAACTGGAACTAGCCAAAAAAGCCAATAGAGACTTCCAGAGCCTAGACTGTTCCACAGTGCACAGGGTTATGTGAGTCTTGGGGAACATACTGTCACTCACAGATGGCAGGGCAGAGACAGTTCTAAGAATGAAATCTATGAACAGCTACTCAACATTTATTTTCAACTGCATCTCTACTACATCTAGAAAGCAGTGGTTGCCAAGTCATTCTGGTGTATTTTTATCTTTCCAAGCAATATGACAAGACAACACTGAGATCCAGCTGGTTTTGGTAACAGTTCTTGTTCCAGCTACGATACCTAGTGTTCTAAGATAATGTAGGCAGCTTCTTTGCATTTCAGTGCAAAGTTTGTTGCTGTCACTTTAAAGTGTTTTATATACAGTCCAGAAGTCTGACTTTGAAACAGGAAGAAAATTTATCACATATTTTCCACCTGAGCCTATAAAAAAGCCTGAGGCAATTATGAACAGCAAAGACCATATTTTCTAATCTCTGCTATTAACATCCACTTATACTGGTGCTCATATTTCACACCATTTCAAAGAGAATAGCCAGCAAATTCTAAGATAAGCGAAGGAAGCAGCAGCATATAATTTGACAGCCACTTTTTAAAAGCATTTCTTGTGACCTATGTAAAACCACAATTTTTTTTTTCTATGTATAAGCCACCAAATCTGAAAAAAAAAAAAAAAAAAAAAAAGAGCCGTATGCAATTCTTTGTTTTCCCAACAAAAATGAACACTGGCTACTCACTCGTTCTTTTGATGTTCCTATTACCACACTGGACAGTCTGTTTTCAAAAAGGTCTTCAGTCTTTAAATTGCCAGCAGCCCCGGGTAATGGAGGAAAGCTAGATAAACCCAGTTCAAAGCTAGGAGATGGAGGTTTTGGGGGTGGTGGAGACTGTGTTTGGCCCCTCTGGAACAGAAATAACACAGTGAGGTTACTATACGGCATGACAGAAAAGAATAACACAGGACTCTCAACCATATTTTGCATTTGATTTATACCGTAGAATCATAGAATGGTTAGAGTTGGAAGGGACTGTAAAGATCGGGTTCCAACCCCCCTGCCATGGGCAGGGACACCTCTCACTAGAATATATGTGAAGCCCTAGAGAGACCTCCCCCATCCCACCTCCCAAGAAAACCACACAGTACCAAGGAATAGGAATATTTTCCACTGGTACCCTTCAAATATTTTACTGTTATCTAAATGGCACGACATAAGTAAGTATCCTTAAAAATTTCACATGAGTTAGCTTTAGTGATACTGCTGTAGTAAGAAAAGTCTTCTCACTGATTCTTTCTCTTCTGGATAGAGACTTACGCAGAAAGGGAAACAGAGAGGCTTAGATATCAAGATACAGCCCACCTATGAGCAGTTGGAAACATTCTAAATGAAAGACAGGAGTCAACAAGAATCTTATACCATGCCCAAATATATAATGAAATGGCAAGACAGCAGGCCTTGCATGCAGAGTACACAATGGCCATTTTAATCTAATTAATATGAATTTATACGGTTGCTTTGCAAAAATGCAAAGATAAATGTCAAAACTGTATTTGGAATGGGGAGAATTTTTCTAGTTAAATCTAAGATAAAAACCAACATCCTAGGCAAAAAAAGATAATCAATGGGCTAAACGCAACTACTTTGCACCAGAAACAGCAGTTCAGGAGTTAGGAGCACCACAACTAAAGATCATTCGTAAGAATTTGTAAAGCTAAATTCTATTTACACTGAAAAAACATAATTCCTTTTGTAATGTGCTGCGACTGAAGTTACCCATTAACCTCATCTACATCATGTAAACAAAGAAGTAACTGGTTCATGACTGTGCTCAGGCCTGTGCTAAGATGATCTCTGCTGCAGAACACCAAATGCAAAGCAGTCTTTGAGACAATTCCCATCTCGAAAAGGACAATATTTACGGGTATACAGCCAAGATGGTCTGAACATGAAAACAACGCTGCTGGAGAAGGTGTTGCATTACTTACTGTTTGGGGTTTTTTGTTGTTTGTTTTTGTTTTTGTTTTTTTTTAAGAAGAGTAACAGATAGAAAATTACCCTTGAGGTCATTTCACAAACTAGTGTTTATGTCAAGAGAAGCGTGTGTCCAGAGGGAAGGAGGAAAGAACACAGAGGCAAGACCAACTGCAACTCCTAGGACTGTTACTGACCCAGCATGACCCCCAGTTTAAGAGTGCTACAGCAACAGAGACTGCAAACCTCCAAAAATAGAACTCAGGTGACCTGTCAAAGGGTCATGGAGAAACACTCCACTTCTCCAGATCAAACTGCAGAAGGAACAACCCTTACTTTTTTGTGTTTCTTTTTTTAAGAATAGTTCTTCAACTCACAGCACTTTGGTACTTTGTTTTCTTAAAGAGGACCAAAGTCCTGCAATAGCTAATGCTTTTATATTCATTACATACATTAAGTTACTGCTTAGTAGAGTGTCCAAGATAATCCTGTCACTCCCCTTTACACCTAACCTGTACCACTTCCTTGTTCTTTCAAAACAGAGAGAAATGTTGACAGGAAAACATCAATCTAAAAATTCAAGCAGCTTTGAAAGGGCAGAAGAAAGAAATATTGACACTCCTACATATAACCGGATCTCAATGAGCTTTGAGAAGTTTGACAAGAACTAAAAGCGACCAAAGGGAAGGAACCACTCGTCATTGTAGGCTTTCCAAACCCTGATGATCCTTTATCCAAGTCCCTTCAAGGCTACTCAACAGCAAGAAGCACAAATACACAGATGCAAAGACTCCAGACCTTTAAGAAAGTGTTACGGCTACTGCAGCGGGGTTATTTTGCAATTTTAACATGCACAAGGAAATAACCTTGTTCAATTTCACAAACATGCCACGTGTGGCAAAAATGAATTGCAGAGAGGTGTCTGGTTTTATCAAATCAATGTTTCAGTCCTATAAAAAAAAGAAAAGGATCTTTTTTTTTTATTCTACACAATGTCTAGGTCAGTCTTTTCAAGTATCAAGGATATTTAGGTATTCATCTTGAATTTAAATTTACCAAACCTGTAATATTTCAACAGTGTTAAGTATGCCTCTCCAAGTACCACTTGGTAAAGGATATTCAAGAAACAGAACTGACCACTTAAAAACTAACATTCTAACTGCACATTGTGACACATGGATCTGTAGAATGTTCTTTAACATCTAAATGAACAATAATCAAATGCCAAGTGTCTTTAGCTTAGCTATTAGCACTCTCTGATCACGAACAGTGACATGTTGACAAAGTATCACTACGATGGATTATTTCTTTTCTACTATGGGAGTGTCGATCTGCTTGAGTGTAGGAAGGCTCTACAGAGGCACCTGGACAGGCTGGATCGTTAGGCCAAGGCCAGTGTATGAGGTTCAATAAGGCCAGGTGCCAGGGGTCCTGCATTTCAGTCACAACAACCTCAAGCACTGCTACAGGCTTGGAGAAGAGTGGCTGGAGAGCTGCCCAGCAGAAAAGGACCTGGGGGTGCTGGTGGACAGCTGATAGCATGGCCATCAGCAGTAGGGAAGTGATGGTGCCTCTGTACTGGGCACTGGTGAGGCCTCACCTCGAGTACTGTGTTCAGTTCTGGACCTCTCACTACAAGAAGGACACTGAAGTGCTGGAGTGTCCAGAGCAGAGATACCAAGCTGGTGAGAGGTCTAGAGAACATGAGCCTCTCCTGTGAGGAGAGGCTGAGGGAACTGGGAATGTTTAATTTGGAGGAGGCTGAGGAGAGACCTCCTTGCCCTCTACAACTACCTGAAAGGAGGTTGTAGAGAGGTGGGTGTTTGCCTCTTCTCCCAAGTGAATAATGACAGGACCAGAGAAGATGGTCTGAAGTCTTAACAGAAGAGATTAGATATTGGGAAGAATTACTTTACTGAAAGAGTGGTCAGGCACTGGAACAGCCTGCCCAGGGAGGTAGTTGAGTCACCATCCCTGGAGGTATTTAAGAAACATATAGATGTGGCACGTCAGGGCATGTTCTAGCAGTGTGTGTGTGTGTGTGTGGTCAGACTCTGATCTCAGAGGTCCTTTCCAACCATGAAGATTCTGTGATTCTGTATTAATAGACAATCCTCTCTGAAACCCAAATGCAGTGAAATCATGTGACTCTAACAAGCTGTTGTCTTCAGTCAACTGTGACATACAGTTGCACAATAACTTATCTCACTTGCTACTCCACATAATATCCACACTATTGCCTTGTTACCCTACTTTTATTATAGATAAACACAATCATGAACACTTACTGTAAACTTGTCCTCCCTTTTCTTTCGGTAGCCATATGAGTTTTTCCTAAAGGAAAGAAAGCAGTTATCAGAACCTTGCCTATAAATGAATGGAAGGCAGTTGGTGAAAACAGAAGAAATTCAAATTACTATTTCATTCATCTTCATTCTAGGCAGGTTGTTAAAAAAATGTTTTAGGTTAAAACCTCTAGCAAGCATTCATTAAAATAAAGGCATGCATCTTATACAAGTCAGCACAGGAATAAATTGGTTACAAATAATTCCTACACTAAAATCAGGAATACACAGCCTTACATATAAGGCTTAGATAAAATCTCTCAATATCTAAAGAAAAGGTTTTAGTTTGGGGGTTTTTTTCAGGTTGGGTTTTTATGTGTTTTTTTTTTGATACCTAGTAACTTCTGAAATAAGGGTGTTTCCAACTAATGTAAAGTCCCCCCAAAACATTCTTGGTACTTCTCCCCCAATCCTGCTTCAGGCAAAGCCCCTCCAAAAAGCAGTTTAAAATTCGTAATGCCTTTCAACTCAGTTTCAGTAATTTTTTTTTAGTTTTCTGTTTGACTTAATATTTTCAATGTATTGAATACCAAAATGTCATAATATAAATTTAAGTATTGACTATTCCTGTACGTTTTCGCAGTTCAATTTGAGCAATCCTGCTTCCTACTTCCTTAATCATACTTTCATCCACTAGTTCGAACACAATTTGGCAAATTAGATAACAATTCTTGCACAAAACCCCCACTTAGTTTTGCAATGAGGCAATACCAGTCTAATACAGGATCATCTGCAAAAGACTCAAGGCATCTCGCAATTCAGTAAGTCCCTCAAAATGTGATTTACTTGGAGGCACAAGCACGGCCATTGTTAAACAAAGCTGCACAGCACTTTCATAGAGCACTTACTAGAACTCTCCTGTATTTTAAAAATTCCAAAATATGCCTGTTAAATTCTCATATTAATATTGGTGCCACTGATTTTCAGCTCCCCAAGGGTTTGTTTTTTGGTTTGGTTTTGTTGTTGTTGATTGTTTTATTTTAAAACTGCATTAACAATAGTTTTAATTGCATGCAATCCTTTTTCTTCTCTCCATTCCAAAGCATCATCATTGTTATTGCAAATGTCTAATTCGGGCAAAATTCTGGTCTTTCAACGGAAAAAAATTATAATGAGCACTGCTAGTACAGGTTCAGGTACACAATCTGCACTGCTGAACAATGGAATGGACAGAACTGCTTCATTAAAATCAAACAAATAATATGCAAACACTTTTTTACAATTGATGAAAAGAGGATAGAGGATTAGATCTTACAACTGTAAATTGTTCATCAGTTTTTATCAATTATTTTCATTTGATAGGAAAGTATGCAAGTCCATTTTGCATTTTTTCTATATTTAGCACTTTCTCTGAAGTACTTTCCAAAACTTTAGTTTTGAGGAGAGACAGTCTCTGTTTACAATAGTAACGAGTAGAGTACTAGTACCATAGCTCTTTTCTAAAAGAAGTAGTTAAGCAGCAGCAACACCAGGTTGTCCAGAGAACAACTACAGAGCACACTCACCTTCCTCTACCTAATCCAGGAGACGAGTCTACGCTGGTCTGTTCCATCCGTCCAGTTCCTACTTCCCTCTTGGTGTAACTCGTGGTAGCATTCTGCATCCGTGTCCTGTTTTGTCCTGGCGGCCGCGTCTGTGGACTCCTGACGCCATTGATTAAACGATCAGCAGAAAAGTTGAATATTGTAGGACTGTCTAGAAGCCCAGGTCCCCTTTCTGCACTGGGTATTGTATGTCGTATATGAGACTTGCTAGGATTCCTACAAATTCAAAAGTCATTTCAACATATGTACTACCAGAGATCTTCTGAGGCCTAAGACTATACAGAGAATTCAGAAGAAGCAAGATCTTTAGTCCTTTATTGTGTATTTCATTTATGAGAATGATAACCGTTCATTTTAACAGGTCGTGTGAATTACCAAAATTAACCTTTTCACTGTACTTTTGATGATGGCTTTACTAAAAACTACTTGAAACTGAAAATACTGTATGGAATAATCATCCTGATCACATGTCATCATTCAGAATATTTCATCTGAATACCCTAGGTCATGGAATGGAGAGGTTTCCAGTTTTCAGACAGTCCATTTACATTTAGAAACAGTCCATCTACTAACAAAAGGAGCACCATCTGCCCTTTGGCCTCAGCTCACCTTGCACTAGGGTCAACTGCACTTTCAAGTTAGCTGGTGTTTCTAAAATGAGCAGAGCAAAACCCCTCGTGCGAGGTAATAAAATAGTATGTATATTGTTAAAAGATGACTGAACTTGCCTGTTCCTGGGAGGATATTGTCTGAGTGTAGTCAGTGGAGAAGCAGCAGGCTTGAAGGTTGGAGATGTGAACCCGTTGATAAACCCAGTATTTGGAAATGGTGTCACCTAAAGAGGGTTTGTTTTGATCAATGATGAAGCAGCTGAGCAGTGTTTTTTAACACTGCATATTTTGCCATTTATGCAGGGCAGAACTTAAAATACTGACTCAAACAGCAATAGAACATTTGTCCAGTGCCTGGCAACCAACTCAGAAGACACTGTTTTTTTGAGAAGACAGCTACTACATATACTCATGTTCTGATAATTTGTTAAGAGGACTGAAAAACATTGAGACAAGATTCTTGGCTGTAAATTAAGTAACACTCGTATTTCATACCATACTATGCATGACTTCTGAGTGCAGAGATACTTGTTCATCCAAAAGTCTCTGACCTACGTAGCCTGCAATTGTCTGTCTTATAATTTATACGTAAATCCCTCCCTAAAAAGAGAAAAGAACCCCACACTGCAGTTCCTCATTCTACTTATCTTCCCTGTGACACCAAAATAAAGTCTAGAGAATAAGAGGATGTTAAGTGGACCTCTTATTCCTTTCACATCTTGCCACCTTATTCTACGGGTGAATTACTACCTTCTTCCCTGAAGAAGAAACATTAGCAAAAGATTTTTTTGGGGTGGATGCATATCAATGTCTGTCTTATACTAACAAGATACCTCAAAACCCGCAGCATGTTCACAGTAATTTCTCCAACCTAGCACACTTTTTAAATGTATGAATGAGTTTCATTTAGGAAATGTTATTATTAACAACAGCAAATGCTTGCTTATGCTCCAAATTAACTACGATGCAGAACAATAGGACTTCTATGTAGCCCTCTTTCTACACTTAATTAAATTATAAGAAACAGCTGGATTAAGATTGGTTCCTATAAAGGTGTCTTTAAGCTTGTCCAACCTTCCTTGTAAAAGTTAAAGCAAACCACTAAGCAATGAAAAATAAAATTTAACACCAAAGCTGTCGTGCCAAACCCCCGTTAGTCTACCCTCATCCACATGACAGCAAATGCTGCCTCAGATTCCAAAAATAGGCCATTAGGAGTTTGATAAAGTTATTTTAGGAACAAAGTTTCATCAAAATACTGCTTTGAAGTGCTTTTTGCTTTAATAGTTACAACTTGAATGCTGTAAAATTAAATCAAAGCTAGTAAGCAGCTACTGAACTGGAATAACGAAAAGACATTGAATATATGGAAGAAAAACAAGTTTAGCCTGTTGCGTAAAGGGACACCAGCAATGTTAACTTCTTTATAAGAACAGGTGACCTTTTTGGAAGGAAAAAACAGTAACTTTTGTTTTCCAACAATACCAAAAGCATCAATTCGCTTTCTCCACAGAAGTCATCTAGTTCAAAAGAAAAAGTGGACTTCTGACAAAGCAGGATCTTTCTTCAAGTTAAGTACTTGATGAAGAAGTAGGTAGTTTCAGAATTTTTGAAGATGTGTTGCCATATTCTAGTTGCAGAACTAGATGTGTATGTCCACGCTAAGGGTTATATTTAAACTCACATTAGAGATGAGGCAAAGCACTGTGTTTATGCCAAAGCAGAAGAGAGAAACTTTTGTCATATTTGCACACAAGTGTCTACATGCAAACTGCAGCCCTGTCTCATGAAAATTATTCCCGTGTCATTATTCCTCGTGGTCCCCTGTTCTCCTCAGTAATTTCTACTGAAATACAGCTCTTCCTATAAAAGGTTCAAGTGACATCACACTATATTAATGCACACAAAACGCAGCTAACCAATGACAATATGCTACAAAACAGTGGGAGACAAAGTTCTGCCACATAATTTTCTGTTTTTACTCAGAAAGGTAAGGAGATCTTGAATGCTGGCAAAATTGCAATGTCTTCCCCCAAAGGTAAGGACTAGTAAAGCTTTCTGGAATACAAAAAAACTTCAGGAAGACATACAGCAGATACATACTATGCTGTGCTTGAACCCGTGGGTCAATCAACCTACGTCTCCTACACCAGTGCTACCCAACTACTTCACTATTCCATTGCAAGACTGTGCAACGGTCGCTCAGTTTATCTAGAGGAAGAATCACATTCATTGCTGCTTAAGAAGGCGGTTTTCTCCTGGAATAACAATGTCCACTATGCTACCTTGTCTCCTCCACATACTTCATCCCCCTCAAAAAGCCTTCCCCTGCAAGGGCTCTGGATATCTTCCTTGTATGTGATGTTTTTAGTACACCAACTTTTAAATCAGCTTGTGGTTTGGTACACAGGAAGTTTGCTCAAGCTTGTTCAAGGACACTTTAATCCTCTAAAAAGCTTCTGATTTTGAGCATCACTACCCTACTTTCTTTTAGCCGCAGGTCTTTACACATAGGACAACTGTAGTCTCCCCCAGTCGTTACAGAAAACTATTCCTATTAGCTTTTGTAGGACAACAAACCCAGATTAACAGGTGCCAAGGTAATTCTGATGGGACTGTCACAATGGCAGAGAAGATGGAGGCAGCATCCCAGGATGCAGTGGATGTCCCGTAAGAGTAGAAGTGCTCACTGCTACCATCCTAGCTCTAACGCTTACTGATAGCAGTTTAAAAGTGAAAGTTTTTTTTAACAAAAGTAATTTTATTTTTTATTGCAAAAAAAAGATGTTACTTTTGCACAGAACATAGAGAATTTTGAATAGCTGTTTTTCAAGACTAATCAGTATCTTCAGCTTCAGGACACATATGCTTCCTACACCTCAAGACTTCATAGGAAAACAACACTAACTTTAATACTACACTGTTTGATCATCAGGAGACTTACCAATGAAGGATCAAGGTAGCTGTGTGTGGCTGACCAGGTCTGTGGGCCAATTAAGCTGTACAATGGAAACTGCTGATGAGGACTGTACACTGGAGGTAAGTAAAAGGACGTTGTGTAACGCTGCTGCGTGTAGAGGTTCATATCCAGAGGTCTATATCCATTCTTTGGCAAAAATGTGTTTATAGCTATTGCCTTTGCTTTTATCCTTGCCTGCAAAGGAGATTAAGTTATTTATTACAGCAGTCTTTGAAATTAAATCAGGATGGTTCAAACTAGCAGTTCTCAAACTTTTACTGGACACTTGTCAGTCACTGCTTTCTCCTCCAAGGCAGGCAGGAACAGCCGAATGCTTCCCTGCTGGCCTGATGCTGGGATGGATACACTGCTGCCAGAGAGGAAAAGGAGAAGTAAAATGATGGCCTGTGCTACATTTCAAAACCCATCTCCAGGTCAAATGGCTGCTGAGATTGAACCACTTAAATTTATATCAGAAAACACCACGAGCCCCACAAAAACCAGAACATACACACACCACTCACAAAATCCACTTACCTTAATTGGTTTTCCTTGGAAAGTTTTCACTTCTTCTCTAAGATATCTGTAAGCCTTTAAAAAAGGTAATTACAAAATTTGTCAAATGTAATTTAAACTAAGGAAACTTAAGTTTTGACAGGCTAAGCCTAACAATCATTCCTAAGTGTCTGCTAATGTTAGACTTTAGAAAACCCCTATGTAACCTGCACTCAGCAGGATCTAAATTATCATTGCAGAAATATTTCAGTGGCATTAAAAGAATATTTTAATTCTTAAAATTGAAGCATTTCCATGTGTCATCCAAAATATCAATGTTCTAGGTACAATTATAGCTTTGGCCAGGAAGCCAGGGTATGCAAACAAGATAAAACTCCTACAGTGTGATGTTTAACTGAAATCCAGTTACCAGTACAAGGGAAGCATTACTGTTTTTAAAGGTTTGCGTATTTTTAAGTTATTAGACATTTGTAATACAATTTACTCCCTGTCAATTCTCCCTCCACCCAACCTTGTTTATTGTTATATTCTAAAATGCTTCAAAAAACCAAAAAGTTACCTGCTGTGCATCAGCTTCCGATTCAAACGTGATGAACCAGTTGTCATTATAGGCAAACTCACAGTTGATAAACTTAGGCAAATTATCTCCTTTGAAAAGTGCTTCAACCTCCTAAGAAAAGTGGTTTTGGTAAGAAGGGAGAGGAAAGAGATGGGAGGGAAAAAAACAAACAACAGATGCACAGAAGAAAACATCAATTGAAAGTGCATAACTCAAACTCCAGGTAAGAGAGACAAAAAGCACTTTCAGGCTTACAAAACAGAACTGAGAACTTCAGAAAACACGCAGCAGCCAGAGGAGATCCTGAGCAACTTGTTGATACTTATACCCTCAGCATTATGGAAACATTTGCAAAAATGTAATTATTTTAACTTGACGAGCTTCACGGTGCAGCAGTGTCGTTTTCCGTTCTAAGTCATACGCTCCCTCATCTTTCCCTGCTCTTTGTCCAAGGAGCCGAGTGCTCAGTGCATATGGATAAGTCAGAGTCCAAGAAAACGATGGTATCTCTACCAACCAACACTTGTCAGGTTTTCAGCCTTTTGCAGAGCTACAGGTTCTACCACAGTCTTCCTATGAGCAACACACTTCTATCAAATATATTTATTATGCAAACACAGGCAATAAACTAACATTTAGAAACCTTGTTAGAAACTATCTAACAAGGTAGTAAGAAATGTGACAAGCTTTTTGAAATCTGGAAGAATCTTCCAAATCCTAAGGGGAAAAACCCCATTCTTTACTTAACAATTCAACACTTACTTCAATGGGGGTAGATTCAGGTACTTCACGTAAGATCACAATACAGCGATTCTGATTTGGCCTAACTTTTTCTCCTTTCTCATCCACCTGGACTAAAGGCAACGCTAAGAGAGAAAAGACAAAAATGTATTTCACTGTCAGAAATCATAATAGCTTTGCATCCTGAAAGATGCTGTGGACACAGTTTTACAGTGCAAAGCTTTTTGTACTAAACTTGAAGTACTTTTGAACATTAAGACACAAGCAGGAGAGGACTGAGGATACTTTCAGTATGAAACAGTAGACATGATTCCTTAAAATCTCCGCGCTCTTCCTACTCATCCAGCCTAGAAAATCCCAACCCATTAAGCTTTTTCTGCTAAGGCACACATTGAGTCCTCAACACAGAAAGGACATGGACCTGGTGGAATGGGTCCAGCAGAGGCCACCAAGATGCTCATAGGGCTGGAGCACGTCTCCTGTGAGGACAGGCTGAGAGAGCTGGGGCTGTTCAGCCTGGAGAAGACAAGCCTCCAAGGAGACCTTGGAGCAGCCTTCCAGGNATAGCCTTTTCTGAGAATTTACATTCAGTGTGTTCTCATTGACACAGATCATTACTCAATATCTCAAACGTGAAGTAGGTTTGATAAAAATGCAGTCCTGTAATTGCGATGGTCTACAATGGAAGGTGCTTGCTCTGTTTCTTTACAGAAAAAGGACAGCATTTGATTGGGATACACAACAAAGAGGGAGATTGAAAATCCAGATTAATAGACCTATGGCAATAACCAAAATGCTTTCTAGAACTGAAGGATCTTTACTTACATCTCAGCACTTCAACAATCAAATCCATATCAGTACTGAGTTTCTTGACATGATCAAGATTTGCTACTGTCATTATTGGCACATACTGATCACTGTCCATCTGTGATATAAGGTACATGTCACTGGCAAGATTTTCTCTGTTGGGAGAGACAAAAAGTATGAGGAAATGTCACTTTTCCCAATAAACTGGAGACAACTCATCACAAATTAGAAAGCAGATTCCAGCACTAAATTTTCTTTTCAGCATTTTCACCAACCCCTCAGTGCATTCCCCTGTTTCACTTCCTAGAAAACTTTAAATGCCTTTTCTTCACTTAATGCAACAGTATTGGCATCTTCCTGTTCAGGCAGGACAGCACCCCCACAAACACGTGATATTGTTAGGAGGTCATTACTTTAAATCACCACTGACTGTAACTGGTTACACAAGAGTATATGGATTAGGAATTGTTCTAGGTTATTAAGATGTGTTCAGGATGTTTTTATCTAGACACAAGCACTGACAATAATTACGTACAAGTAAACTTGCTTCCATGATCTTCCATCAGTCTGTACTGGAATGTATATGATTCAGAGCCCTTAACTTGTTTTTTTTCCTATTTAAAATTTACCTTTACCGTAAAATATAAAGGGATCTACAGATGCACACACAAATATCCCAGTTTGTATCAACGCAAATTTTAAAATTATTAACTTAAAGAAAGCTTACCAAAGCTACTCCATTTAAACTTGCAAAAACCCACAAATAGTCATAAAAAATCATCTGATCTGTAATTGTTTATTGTAACTACTCTCACTTCAAAACAGTATGTTTGCCAGTTTATGCTTCAGGCCCAGAAGTTCCATGCAAGCTTTAAAAAGTACATCAACAGGATACTCTGGAATTTGTGTGGTTTTTCCCCCCAGATTCTAATCCTTTCCACTCAGTTTTAAGTGGCAGCTGTGAAATATATTAACTTACATCCCAAGCTAGGTACTGGACCTTGTTAGCCATCCTCCAGTTTGATACGTTAGGTACATACATACCTAGATAAGCAGAACTCCAGTGTTTTTTTCAGTAATTCTCGTAGATCTTCCTGACCTTCTGGCTGCAACTGTTCGTTTCCACCTAATAATTAAAAAACTTAAGTTTAAATGTAGTTCTGCCATATCTTAATCAAGTCATTATGTCTATTCCTGGTTGTATAACTAGTAACAAATTTTCAAATTTAATAAGTGAACGTTGTTCAATAAATGATCACAACCCATTGAAACAGCACAGGAACACGTTTTACATAAGACAAAAAAGTGTATCTGACTTCACTTGTTAACCTCTGTTCTCTGCATACATCAAAATCTGAAGCAGTTTTAGAAAAGTAGTTGCAAACACACCTCAAAGCAAATACTGAACTGATTTAGCTCACAGATCAAGTCTTCCGGCCTTAGGAACCTAATAACCAATTCCATCTGCCTAAACCCTGACTAACACAGCAAGTGAGCAACGTAATGGAGACGCTTCATACTTCTGGACTCACTCAAAGTTTCCAACACGCTAATTCAGAAAGAGAGTTTCAAAAATGTAGCTAGGAAATACCAGCAGATATCCAATCAATTAACAACAAACATGTGACTGATCAACAATCTCCTGGTTAAGGAGAAATTAATTTTTCTCTCATACTTGGATGTTTCAAAATTATCACATGGAAAACACTAGTTTCACGTTCATTTTAATTTAGACCCAATACACTACAGTCAGCTGAGGGTAAACCGATCATGTCAGTGGGAGTACTGTTTAAAGATCAGGAGTTTAGTGTGGCTTTTAGAGACTTACAAAACATTCAGTAACATGTTACGTAAATGTAAATTAGCTTTTTTAAAGAGTATTTCACACCAACTCTTATCCTCTATACACTTCCCTTCTTCAGTAACTTTCTTCCTTTTCTTCAGTTCTCCTTAACCTTTCTTTCTAAAGCAACTTTTAATTTCCTCCCACTTTTTTGTCCTTCATGTTTTCTATTCTGATGCAGAGAATGCCAACACCTGAGAAATACCCATATCGTGTACTAACCACTACTTCCCTTCCCCATCTCATCTCCATCCTTTGCCCAAAGGAAAAAAAATGTATGCATTTTAAAAACAATTAAGAAAACAAAAATCAGATTTCAGTGCTAGGACCACCTGGTGTTACTATTCATCACAGATCTGACCTGCTGTTCAGCTGCTTTGCAATGCTATTTAACTCTTGTTAAAAGTTAAGTATTTTGAGCATGTAAAGGACATTCTGACAGGTTCTAAGCTGAGGGACACTGTTCCTTCCAGAGTGCTAGGCATCGGTAATATATATCCTATTTGCCAGTTAGTTATTATTTAATATTCCCCAATAGCACTTTTAAGTGGAAGGGTAAAAGAGAACCTTCAGTTTTCAACACGAATGAGGATGATGCCACAACTGTGACTTCAGTTTTATTGATTTCCAGCTATTACAGATGCTATACTGGTCATTTTTAATACATATTATAAAAATCAGCTCAGCTCAAGGAACAAGGAGCAGATCTCTCACGAATCTCAAGAAACACCCAGCACATTTTCCTCTTTCCCATCCCTCTTCTCAGTTCAAGCAGTAATCCTATATGCATCTTGCAGACCTTCAGTCCCTTTCAGTGAAATATAAGCATGGCTAGATCTCTACACTAGTTTCCAGCAGTTTCTTAAAACATGCCATCTGGTACAGACTACAGCTACTAACAGTTGAACTGGAAAAAAAGGAATGCAAAGAAGTCAGATTAAACTGTTCTTCTTATTTTAGCATTCCAAGTACCAGACTTTTCTTTCAACACATTAAGACCACTACCTGAGACAAAAATGGTACGTGTATTTTGCCTCAGTATCTAAACCCAACTAAAACCAAGCAGTTTAGACAGATATTTAAAGGCATCTATACTAGGGACTTATAATCAGAGTAACATTTCAGAAAAAAAATACTGGGTTATATCCAGAGCTTACGATCAATTCTGTGCAGTATCTCACAAGGCCTACACTCAAACAGGAAGAGACTGGTTGACAAATACATCTAAGCCTGACAGCAAAAGTGACAGGATTTTTTGAGGTTTGTTTAGCGAGTGCACATATTGAACAAAAGCAGTGAAGGAGTTTCAGTTGCTTGGTTTTTCTGTTTGGTTGGTTTTTTGGTTCTTGTTTTGTTGTTTGGGTTGTTTTATTTCCCCCCAAATGGATGCTCACTGTCCAGATCAAAATATGTTGTGTTTTGGGTTTTTTTTGTTTGTTTTCTTTTTAAAAACCAAGTCCAAGCAAGTATCAGCTTTCTCTTACCTGTCTGGGTGGTTTCATGCATAGACTCATATTCAGAATGATCGAGAGCCAAAGGGTTCATATCTGTCTGGTCTGACACCGAAAGAGCTGGTGCCGGCTCCTGCAGCTCTGTCAGCACTGCGTTCTGATGCTTTTTGTCGCCATCACCGTTGGCATCCAGTCCTGCAGCAGAGACAAATAGACTCAAAAAGCATTCCTTCTAATCACAGTAACATCACAGTTAAAACTAAATCTGAGGTGAAGATGCTTACATATTTGCATTCATGTTTTTAACAGGAAATCAGATTTGAGAAAGTTCTCTACTGAGTTTTCACTTTTGCTTGAGCAACAGTTAGAAATTCTTACTCATACCTTCTTTACAAGAATCTGGAGGTTGGTCAGGTATTTCTTCCCACGTTTTGCTCACGCTACCATCAGTGGCACCACTTCCTTCCAAGTGTAGCATATGATTTCCCCACACCTTTGCATTAGGATTTAACTCTGAAACCTTGGTTGACTCCTACAAAAAGAAATGACTTTGATTATGCACTTTGTGGATGCACAGCACACACCTGGGTACATATATGCACAGTTTCAAACAACAGTATCAGACGTATAATTCAAGATTGGGTTGTCAAGTTTCTTTCCACATCTGAATATATTAACTGAATTCCCATCCCATTATAATTTCAGGTACAAAAGTAACTGAGTTAAGCAGCACAGAATTCCTTTCCCTGACTAAGGATCACCAGAAAAGGCTAGCCAAGCAGAGCAAACTACAGAAAACATTTCATTCTTCTCCTTTGACAGACAAACCCAATCCATACTTGCCCTAGACTTCAGCCAGTTCTCTAATACACGTTAACTCAATGTGGATTATTATATTGTTATTGTATCTGTTTCTGTGAAATAACAAAAAAAGAAATTAAGAAAATGCAAAAGCATGAGGGGGGTTGATGGCTGGTTTTCTTTTTGTCTTTTTGTTGTTTTTTTTATATAAAAATTTAACAGATTTAGGGAAGCATTATGGAAAATTTAAAGCAACGTGATGTGCATGTTAACTTCTGACATTACTTCAAGAGAAAAAACTTGAAGAGTATTAACACAAATTTAGGTTGGTTTTGCCCTAGGCAGGAATTAACAGATCCAGTTAAATCATCTTAGGCCAATGTCCTTCAACCTGGACCAGAAGTGGACACATTTAATGATCATATATGCCTATATAAAACCACCATATAAACTGCTATATTTGTGCTTCAGAGACTGCTCTCTGCAGAGCAGAGAGTCCACAATACTTTTTACCGTTTTTTTGATAGTAACATGAGACAGTTTTTTCTTATTTTGCTAATATACGAGCAAAATGCATGAAGTTATTCCATACCCAGAGTATCTTCGGTGTGTTTTAATATGATGATTATACTGAGAAAGAGTATTGCTCATGATAACACAGGCTAAAAAGCTTATTAAAATTTGTTCTATGAATTTAAGGATGCCAGGAACATTATAGAGCTTAAGACAGGCACTTCAGAACTTCACGAAGCTTTAATTACTCTGAAACATGTGCACTCAGATGGTGATTATCACAGTGCAAAGAAAACACATCCAGAATATAAAAACATCTAAGGAATCTCAACTTAAACACATCTACTGACTGACAGAGAAAAGACTTTATAAGAAGTATAGGAAGTGGAAGTGTTTGACATAACTACTTGAATAGTAAAGATTCAAAGGTGACAGCAAGCTCCACCAGCTTCCATTTTTAAAATAACAAGTTTCCCCAGGAGGTAGGGAATTCAGCCTCTAGGATAATCCACCACCGGCACTGGGACTGCCGGGCAAGGCTGGAGCAGCTGCTGTAGGGCAGTGGGTGCAGAGAACACCACTATATTCTGGCTGGGCTCAGCGGGGATGGAAGAAGAGCAGGAGGTGCCACAGATCAGCTTTGTCTCTTTCCCACCCCAGCTGGCCAAGATCCAGTTTCACCTCATGCCCCATGCTTCTCCTGCAGCCACTCCTTTCTATAGCACTTCAGAAGATCATCTTCAGGAAGGAGCAAAAGGTTTCCTAATTGTTACCAAGCAAGAACTGTAAGAATTTCAGGAAATCCACAAACACTTCTTTCTATATGAAGGTAAAGAGCACTATTAACAGTCTGTAGAAAGTTCCCCTTCCACATACAGGAGTGTTCATCTCAAGTTCATCTAGAATCAACAATCTGCCATAAAGATTCTTTGTCCAACTTTTAAACTTTCACACAAGGTAAACAAAACAAAACAAATAGATGCTCAGCAACATTTTGAATTAGTACATTCTCTATAGCATTCGGTTTCACAACTGAAAGACAGAGTGGTCAGCTTCAGGACAAAATACCATATGATAGACTTGATTATCTAATGAAACCGCACTTTGACTTGGCTTATTCCAATTCCTAGCTTCAGTTTTAACATAAAATCAGTTCTGCAGAATACTTACAAAGTCGTCTTTATCTTGCCATCCCCAAGCACCAACATTTTCTGGTGCTAGCAGCTGATAGGGGTATCTTTCCACTGTGTATGAAGCACCTGTTAAATCTTCAGGTCCACTCTGGAAGTTTTCACTAATTATACATAGTGTGTCATTCTTCACGGTATTGTCAGAAACTGCATTATTCCATAAAAAGCCCATCATATATTCACCACTGCCAGCAGGAATGGCATCAGAAAACAGCTGATTTGTCCCATCAGCATCGCCAGTCTGAAGACTGATGAAGTGTGACCATATTTCAACTTGGGGATTTTGTCTGTCCAGTTCACAGGAGTGCTCCAGGTCACCTGACGTGTGTTCCATCGGATCTAATGCATGCTGCTCACTGCCTTGCTGAAACCCTGCAGCACCAGGAAAGGCACCCTGTATTTCGTAGGAAGGAGTAGCAGCGTATTTGTCTACCTGCTCTGGGTCAACAAAAGCTTCAAGCTCTTTGTTTGAGAAAATCTTGTGATCTGACTGCATCTGTTCCCAACTTGTGGTCAAGTCATTTATTTCAGTATTTAATATGTAACTGGTGTTTTTCAGTTCAGTAGTCTCAGCTTCTAACTGCTTTAAATTCCCCGTGGTAAAAGCTTCCAGATTCCCAGTCGACATACGAAAACCAGTGAGGTTCTCCTCCTTTGAGTGGACACTGAAACACTGTTTTACTTTGCTGTTCTGCAGATTACATTCATTTACATCACACACACTTTTTTCATGAGCTTCTGGTCCTACTTCAGTAAAAGGTCCAACAGAAACTCTGGTGTTCCCGACCTCTGGCTCTGGACTGGAACAGCGACATAACTCAGGCTCTTCCACTGGTGTATCACACACATGAGAATATGAATTTTGACACAATGAAGGTAAACAATTATGAGCTTTATGCAAGAGACTACTGCTATCTTCCAGATTTTTAGTGTCATCTATGAATTCAACACTCTTGGGCATATCATTGTCCAAAGCTACAGGGACAGAAGAGTTAGAGTAAGTATTCTGATCGTAAGTTGAGCCATCACTGGAATTTAAGCTGTTTCTATCACAACCAACAATGTTAGCATCCAAATTCTGTTTTATATTTCCTGCCTTGTTATCAATTATCCCATTTAGGTGAGCTTCAAGTTTTGTCTGTTTTACAGATTCTACTACATCCCCAGCTATTTTAGCCGAGTTAGTCCCTGCATTTGACTGATTTTCCACCGCGTGGAAGGAACATATGTCCTGTTGCTCATTTTGTCTACAGTTCACGTCCATTTTATTCATATCCTCATGTTCCACAGACACAGAAGAGACGCTGGTTTTATCATCGGAATTTGAATATTTGCATACTTTACCTTTATTCCCTGGTGACTCTTGTGAAATCTGAGTTTCTACACTGTTTTCCTTTAAGAGTATTTCATCTGCGTTTGTGTTATGTAGTTCTTGAGATATTAAAGTGCCACCACTTACCCGTGATTGAGTTCTGTTCAAACTATTGGCTCCCTTAAGCATGTTGCCTTTTAGCTCAATGGTACTCACACAGACACCTTCCTCCTTGCCACTGTGGTTTGCAACTTCAGTTGGTGTCTCATTTTCAGTGCAACCCTTAATTTGAGTTTGAAAATCAAAACTTTCTTCCAAATTTTCACGCCTTTCAGATCTATTCCAAGCTTCACAGCTGTGCAAAACTGTACCCATGCGTTGCTCTTTATCTTTCAAGAATTCTTCCGTAACACTGTGACGTTTGCCAGAGTCAGGTGCAGTTGTTTGGCTATCACCATGCAGCCTTTGATTCATTCTCTTTTCCATGCTTGAGTTTGCTTCACTTTCTGACTTTGGCAAGTAACTTTCTTCATGAAGTTTCTCTACATGTTGACTCACCAAAAGAGAGTCATTGTCCATTTCATGTAAGTCTAAGGTTAATTTAAAGTCACCACTCAGGTTTTCTTCCCCCTGTTTAGTATTTATTTCCCTTACAACACTTGAGGGATGCCTACTTAAACCAAATGGTACCATCTCAGAATCATGACTTCCCTCAATTTGTCCTGAATTACACACTCCAGTGTTTAACAACACACTGGAAACACAATCACTGTTTTCCATGTTTTCTGAATTAGGGCTGTACTGGTCCTCTTCAGCAGCATCCACAAATTTAACAGAATCACAAGCTCTATGGAGTGATTCATTCCCACTGACAGCATTACCTACAGTATATACCTCCTCCCGTTGATTCTCAGGGACAACTTCGTCACATAATTTCACTCCTAAGCCATCTGTTACTGCATTGTCAGTACTTAACCTATACATCTCACACCTGTTAGCAAGTAAGTTAACATAAGATGACTCAATGTCTGTGCTACAATATTCCTTTGTTTTCTTTTTCTGCACGTTTGATCTATCTTCTTTTTTATACTCCAACAGTTCTTCCTGTGAATTAAACTTAGCTTCCACTTGTGCCGATTGCTGCATTGGAAATTCCTCCCCAGTGGCCAGAGGTCGTGCCATGCTGCACATTCCTTCATCAGCAACAGCTGAGTTATCTACGTCTGCTGCAGTCTCTTCGTACACAGTAGCTGCCACCTCTTCATCCCCTTTCAGATCTTCAGCATCTACAACACAAATACTGTAAAACTCCCTGTCTTTTGCATTTTGCCTGTTGTCTATATCAAGATAGGAGAATGTTGGAGACACCTCTCTATGTGAGCTTGAAACTTTCTGCAGGCCGTCATTCTGGCTGTCTTCAACATTCATTGTTGTTTCATTCTGCTTTGAATGGTCACATGTAACTACAAAATCCTCCAGAAAATTTCTATTTAAGGAAATTTCACCCTGTAAGTCTTTGTCTAAGATGTCTGGTACATGTGAAGTAGAAATACAATCAAACAAGCAACGCTCTTCTGCAGCCACATTTTCATTATCAGTATTACTATTAATACTTTCTGTATTGCTCACGTGCTGACCATTATTACTAGATTTTTTAGATGCTCTTTTTTTAACAACCCTATCTTTCTTTTCCTCACTTTTCTGCAGATTTCCATACGTACCAGAGACCTTCAGGAGGTGACCGAAGGAATTAAAGAAGCTAAAAGGTCTGTCATATGTTTTCCTACAGCTCTCACAGGGAGTATTCTCCACACTTTTGTATGACGGATATTTTGCTTCTCTGTCCCAGAACCCAGATTTAGAATTTGACGCTGTGCAATCATCGCTATGAGAACATTCGCTGCCCACTATCACAGCTGCCCCATTGACCGTCCTTCCCACTGTATGCAGATCCCGGCTTCCCACAGTTCCTAAAATTGAAGATAAAGTTTTACTTATCCTTGACTCTGGTGCTTCCTCTTCCACGGATTTTTGTAACAAGCTGGTTTTCTCCTCATTCGTGCTGTTACTCAACTCTTTACTGAAGCAGCAGCCCATGTTTAGTAGTGTCAGAGCAGTCTTCTCATTGCAAATCACCTTCCTCTATACACTAAACTAATTTTCTGCTTCTACTGAAGAGACAAGCCAACACCCAACTGCCAAAAATAGCGCACTTAAAAACCATGCAGGGGTTCATATGTCATTGCCACTCAAAGTCCAAATCCCAGTTGCTGAGCAATGTTTCAGTATTTCATCATATGCACTGTAATATTCAAGCCAAGTAATTCTCCTAATGAGATTACAGTCTGTTTACAAGTATTACCAAGTCTTATGAACTTCCATTGTTTAATTTCCTGAAGAGTTTCTTTCATCCAAATCATTAAAATATTTAAATGACACGTTTCACTGTGTGTATGTTTGCCAAGAAACGGCTTGCCTTCACATTTCATACAACTCTGGCTTTCTATACAGGGATAAATGCAGTCTGGCTTCACAGGCTTAAATCTGATTTGAAGACTAAACTAGTGGCAGCTATTAGGATCAAACACTTTTTGGGCTGTTTTCCCCACCTCCCCTCCCCCAGAGCTGAACCTACACCAAGATTACTTCTTTAGGAAAAACAGGCTAAAGATAGATAAGACCTCATGTATTCCATTGAACAGCCATTGTACCTTATCAGAAGCTAATTCTGTTCCAAGCCTTTTTTTTTTTT